>CM040396.1:105193088-105640850 GCA_022702515.1 Ilyophis sp. 1 JC-2022 | reverse complement strand
GGTTTGGGAAGAGGAGGGAGAAGCAGGTTACTGGTTTGGGAAGAGGAGGGAGAAGCAGGTTACTGGTTTGGGAAGAGGAGGGAGAAGCAGGTTACTGGTTTGGGAAGAGGAGGGAGAAGCAGGTTACTGGTTTGGGAAGAGGAGGGAGAAGCAGGTTACTGGTTTGGGAAGAGGAGGGAGAAGCAGGTTACTGGTTTGGGAAGAGGAGGGAGAAGCAGGTTACTGGTTTGGGAAGAGGAGGGAGAAGCAGGTTACTGGTTTGGGAAGAGGAGGGAGAAGCAGGTTACTGGTTTGGGAAGAGGAGGGAGAAGCAGGTTACTGGTTTGGGAAGAGGAGGGAGAAGCAGGTTACTGGTTTGGGAAGAGGAGGGAGAAGCAGGTTACTGGTTTGGGAAGAGGAGGGAGAAGCAGGTTACTGGTTTGGGAAGAGGAGGGTGAAGCAGGTTACTGGTTTGGGAAGAGGAGGGAGAAGCAGGTTACTGGTTTGGGAAGAGGAGGGAGAAGCAGGTTACTGGTTTGGGAAGAGGAGGGAGAAGCAGGTTACTGGTTTGGGAAGAGGAGGGTGAAGCAGGTTACTGGTTTGGGAAGAGGAGGGAGAAGCAGGTTACTGGTTTGGGAAGAGGAGGGTGAAGCAGGATACTGGTTTGGGAAGAGGAGGGAGAAGCAGGTTACTGGTTTGGAAAGAGGAGGGAGAAGCAGGTTACTGGTTTGGGAAGAGGAGGGTGAAGGAGGATACTGGTTTGGGAAGAGGAGGGAGAAGCAGGTTACTGGTTTGGGAAGAGGAGGGAGAAGCAGGTTACTGGTTTGGGAAGAGGAGGGAGAAGCAGGTTACTGGTTTGGGAAGAGGAGGGTGAAGGAGGATATGCAGAATTATCTATAATAATTAGATATATTATCTATATTGGCATACAGGTAATGAGAAACGTACTGGTGATTCAGTTAATGTCAATTATCAAAAATACAACTACACTAACAAAAACGTTCATATATTGTATGCTTTGAAAAGAAAACACCGTACCGTTCCAAAGTAGGCCTATACAATCCGAAATAAATCGTAAGGTGGTCAAATCCATGTGCAAACTGTAACAATTTCGCCAAAGGCCAAATATTTGTGGCAATTCTCACCAAAGTGAAGGGGGGGTGGGTGTCAAATCCTACCAGATAGTGATATTAAAAAAACATTTAATGCACATAAACTAAATAAGGGCTTAGTGGTAAAGAATTGGCTCCTGAATCTGCTCAATAGCAAATAATAATAATAATAATAATAATAGGCTACACGTAGTGTTAAAATGAGATTCGGTCAACAATAGCTAATCACCGAAAATATCGACAGACAGCAAACAGGTGAACACAATCAAACGGGGAAGACCATAACCTATGTGAAATAAGTAGAGGCTGCCACGATGCACGGCAGTTGACAGTTCCCACACTTACACTTCCTATTGCACAGCCATACTGTGTGTCTTAGGGATTTTATTTAAATTATGCAGGGTAAATCACTGCCCACAAGAGCACAAATTTGATTTGGAATGGCATGCGATATTCGAGCTTTATTTGCACTGCAAATATAACCTTGACTTTAAGCTCAAGAGATTCTAGAATCTCAAGGAAATAACAAAAACCCAAATGCGACTGTTACTCTTCTTTTCTTTTTCAAATATGAAAACATTACAAAAACAAAAAAGGTCAGGTTGGGTAGAATTCTGATCTGTCTGATGAGATTCTTGGCCGGTGTAAACACAATGGAGTATAGGCTACAGGAAACCGAATAACTAGGCTACAGCTCCGGACACGCGATTGGATCTCAGGTCCTTGCCAAATTTCACGCCTTTATTGTTTTATCCATTTATCTCGGCGGACTGTTAAGTGCAATGTAAACACGGTTCATTCTGCAGTTTCACTCGCATGTATTTATCAAATCAGTAAACGGCTTGAAAAGGTTCTGTTACGCTTCACCGAAATAGGTGCATAGTTAATTTGTAGTTGCCTAGTGGTTATGAGCAGTTGTGAATGTTTTGCTATTGGAATTAATCTTTAAAACCACCAATGAAAGTTTAATGCGCGCTAAGGAAGGAAGTTGAAATGGAGACTTACCCACAGCTCGGATGTTAAACCCTCTCGGAGAGCGCAGCGCTCTTCGCATCCACGCTTCCCGCAGCACTTCCAAATGGTTTGCATTCCCTTGGACTATGAGTACAAAATTTTCCATCCATCCCTGGAAATAAACATCTGACATGGCTTTGACCAGTCTCTTATTCCAAAAGCTTCGCATGTTTTGCGATTTAAAATCCGCGAAAATGTCTCTACCGCTGGCGCTGGATGCATTGTATTTCCCCCCAGCAGTCCTCGAGCTCTCTTCGTCCTTACCGAAGACCAGCGCGAGAGACGCCGGGGACAGTTGCACAAACCGCTGTTGTTGGGACATGATTTTGATGGGTTCACATCAAAAATGTACTTTCATACCAAAAACATTCGCACGAATACTTTCCCCGCTATGAAATTATATGATGTTTGGTTGATTCCTTCCTTGATCCAACCTACAATTTGTCACATTCCTCCAGACCACTACAGAAGTTAACCTGTAGTGTGAATGCCTGGTTAGTTTCTTCTCGCTTCCAAGGTAACCCGTGATGACGGTAGCAGAGGGGGCGGTATTGAGAGAATTAGGCACCGAAGATAGACCAATAGAAATACTTAAGCTTGATCACAAAGGCGTGCTTTGCTCGGGCGTAGATGTCCAATTCAGAGGTCAGGTGCAAATAACTCGTCTGGAGATTTTGTATGGAGTTTACCAATTAGTTTGGGGGGGGGGGGTCGATGAATATTACATTTTGCTTTAAAGAAAAAAATTATGATTTTGAATAAGTCATATTTTTTTTATAGAAATTGTATGAATATATGACATCCTGTTTTGCAAAGAATGTTAGTCATTTGCTGGACTAATGAAAAGGTGTATAGGTACAATATACATTTCAAAGCTTATGTGTATGCTATGGATCAGTTTGGTCTTTTCTGCCAATATTTTCTTGGCTAATTTGAATTTCTTTCCAAACCTCTCAAAAGTGCATTAGCACTGCCAACGTCAATTGTCCCCTACACCTGGCTTGTTGCAAAAACTATGTGCCGTATGTACTCACTAAGGCTCATAGGGTGAGTGTGTGAGTGTGTGTGTGTGTGTGTGTGTGAGTGTGTGTGTGTGTGTGTGTGTATAGTTAAGACTTTTTTTGGCAAAAATATCATTCTTGACCGCCAGGCAGCAATACTAAATTTTTAGCTGAGATTTTTGTGTGTGTTGGAATGCGTACCAGAGTGTGTGTGCTAAAGTGCACTGCGTGCCAGAGTGTGTGTGTTGGAGTGCGTGCCAGAGTGTGTGTGTTGGAGTGCGTACCAGAGTGTGTGAGCTGAAGTGCATACCAGGGTGTGTACCAGAGTGCATGTTGGAGTGCGTACCAGAGTTAGTGTGTTGAAGTGCGTACCAGAGTGTGCGTGTGTTGAAGTGCGTACCAGAGTGTGCGTGTGTTGGAGTGTGTACCAGAGTTAATGTGCTGAGGTGTGTACCAGAGTTTGTGTGCTTAAATGCGTACAAGAGTGTGTACCAGAGTGTGCGTGTGTTGGAGTGTGTACCAGAGTGTGTGTGTGTTGGAGTGTGTACCAGAGTGTGTGTGTGTTGGAGTGTGTACCAGAGTGTGTGTGTGTTGGAGTGCGTACCAGAGTGTGTGAGCTGAAGTGCATACCAGAGTGTGTGTGTTGGAGTGCGTACCAGAGTGTGTGAGCTGAAGTGCGTACCAGAGTGTATGTGTTGGAGTGCGTACCAGAGTTAGTGTGTTGGAGTGCGTACCAGAGTGTGTGTGCTAAAGTGCACTGCGTGCCAGAGTGTGTGAGCTGAAGTGCGTACCAGAGTGTGTGTGTTGGAGTGTGTACCAGAGTGTGTCTGTATGTTGGAGTGTGTACCAGAGTGTGTGTGTGTTGGAGTGCGTACCAGAGTGTGTGAGCTGAAGTGCGTACCAGAGTGTGCGTGTGTTGGAGTGTGTACCATAGTTAATGTGCTGAGGTGTGTACCAGAGTTTGTGTGCTTAAATGCGTACAAGAGTGTGTACCAGAGTGCATGTTGGAGTGCGTACCAGAGTTAGTGTGTTGAAGTGCATACCAGAGTGTGCGTGTGTTGAAGTGCGTACCAGAGTGTGCGTGTGTTGGAGTGTGTACCAGAGTGTGCGTGTGTTGGAGTGTGTACCAGAGTTAATGTGCTGAGGTGTGTACCAGAGTTTGTGTGCTTAAATGCGTACAAGAGTGTGTACCAGAGTGTGCGTGTGTTGGAGTGTGTACCAGAGTGTGTGTGTGTTGGAGTGTGTACCAGTGTGTGTGTGTGTGGTGGAGTGTGTACCAGTGTGTGTGTGTGTGTGTGTTGGAGTGTGTACCAGTGTTAGTGTGTTGAAGTGCGTACCAGAGTGTGCGTGTGTTGGAGTGCGTACCAGAGTTAGTGTGCTGAGGTGTGTACCAGAGTTAGTGTGTTGAAGTGCGTACCAGAGTGTGTACCAGAGTGTGCGTGTGTTGGAGTGTGTACCAGAGTGTGTGTGTGTTGGAGTGTGTACCAGTGTGTGTGTGTGTGGTGGAGTGTGTACCAGTGTGTGTGTGTGTGTGTGTGTGTTGTAGTGTGTACCAGTGTTAGTGTGTTGAAGTGCGTACCAGAGTGTGCGTGTGTTGGAGTGTGTACCAGAGTTAATGTGCTGAGGTGTGTACCAGAGTTTGTGTGCTTAAATGCGTACAAGAGTGTGTACCAGAGTGTGTCTGTATGTTGGAGTGTGTACCAGTGTGTGTGTGTGTGTTGGAGTGTGTACCAGTGTGTGTGTTGGAGTGCGTGCCAGAGTGTGTGAGCTGGAGTGCGTGCCAGAGTGTGCGTGTTGGAGTGCACTGCGTACCAGAGTGTGTGTGTTGGAGTGCGTACCAGAGTTAGTGTGTTGGAGTGCGTACCAGAGTTAGTGTGTTGGAGTGCGTGCCAGAGTGTGTGAGCTGAAGTGCGTACCAGAGTGTGTGTTTGTGTGCGTACCAGAGTGTGTGAGCTGAAGTGCATACCAGAGTGTGTGTGTTGGAGTGCGTACCAGAGTGTGTACCAGAGTGCATGTTGGAGTGCGTACCAGAGTTAGTGTGTTGAAGTGCATACCAGAGTGTGCGTGTGTTGAAGTGCGTACCAGAGTGTGCGTGTGTTGGAGTGTGTACCAGAGTTAATGTGCTGAGGTGTGTACCAGAGTTTATGTGCTTAAATGCGTACAAGAGTGTGTACCAGAGTGTGTGTGTTGGAGTGTGTACCAGAGTGTGCGTGTGTTGGAGTGTGTACCAGAGTGTGTGTGTGTGGTGGAGTGTGTACCAGTGTGTGTGTGTGTGTAGCAGAGTGTTTGTGTGTGTGTTGTAGTGTGTACCAGTGTGTGTGTGTTGGAGTGTGTAGCAGAGTGTGTATGTGTGTTGGAGTGTGTAGCAGAGTGTGTGTGTTAGAGTGTGTAGCAGAGTGTGTACCAGAGTGTGCGTGCCGGAGAGTGTCACATCAATCAAGAGTTAGTCACATGCACACGCACATGCGGTTATTCTATTGAACAGCGACTCTGGAGCCTTCAAAGCAAAATAAAATAAAAGCCATCCCTCCATGTCCAGTTAGCAAGAGCGTTTTTCTCTCAGAAATTCACTCCACATGCCGGGACACCTCATATTTTAAAGGTAAAATCAAAAGAAACCAAAGCTTTGGTGTCATATGACTAGAGTCCCCTGAAAGGGACCTCAACCCAATATTAAAGCCCTCTTTTAGAACAGGATATTGCACATTGGGCTTTGAGCATTTCTGTAGGATATAACTGCAGCCAATTATAAACGATGTGCAGCTCTTCACACCAGAGGAAGGAGACACGCAGGGCAGTGCATTCTGGGCTTCTGTGGCAGGCCCACTGAAGGACATGCCCTTCGAAACGTGCTTTTCTCTTCCTCAGTCCCACGCTGCACTGGGAGTGTCAGGAAGTGAAAAATCAACAGCAAGTCCTGAGGTTACATTTAAATGTCTAAAGGGCCAAAGGAAACAGTCCTTTCTGTGTTGTGTTTGGGCAGAGCTTTGTTTAAAAAATGTGTCGCCACTGTCAGATGCCGGGTGGCTTTTCCAAATTGGAACAGTGTACATTGGCATGAAAATGACTGCACAGATGTGAATGAAATGACGGCATCGAAAAACCCACTTCCTCTTTCGCATTCGGCAGCTGCAGGGCTCTGGAGCAGAAGGCGGACCTGGATTTTATCCCATACCCTGTAATTTAATAAAAATGCAGTATTCGGTACCACAATTACAGCAAATGTGAAATTATACTGAATTCCAGTTCACAGGACCGTTTCTATAATGGGCGTGTCAGCAAGATCAGCACACGTCACGTGTCACTCAAATGTAGCTCTGTGTAGCTCTTCAGAAGCCGTGCTTGTGAGCCAGACGTGGAAAAGTCAAGACCTCATTTGTATGTCTGAGCATGAACCCATGTCGAATAAATCCCATGTAGGTTTAACCCATTTATCCACAGAAACAACCTCAGTCTTTCAACCAGACCAGGTGCTTTTTTACAGAAAGAGTTTTTGAATAAACAGTTCGAATTTAGTCTCACCTGACAAGAAAACCTCACCTTTCTTGCACTTACGGCACATTTGTGACTGTCAAGACAAGATTGTCTAAGTATAAACCCATGTAGGTTTTTCTTTCTTTCTTTAAATATATTTTTAGTGGTTTTTCTGCTTTAGTGGACAGCAGTGTAGAGAGACAGGAAGAATGGGGAGCGAGAGAGAGGTAGAGACGTCGTGGCTTGCAATGAGCATGTGGATAGTGTTCTACAGGCTGACACACCCGCACCCATGTAGCCATTTATCCACACAAACAGCCTCTATCCTTCAACCAGACCAGGTGCTTCTTTACACATTAAAGACTTTTTGAATAAACAGTTCAAATTTAGTCTCACCTGACTGGGAAACCTCACTTAAAGGCATTCTTGCAAACTGCACGTTTGTGATTGATGAGGGAAGCCTTATACTTCCTGCTTCCTGCGTTAAACTTCGCTTGTTTTTGTGGAGAGGCCAGGATATTACTGATTCATGGACATTTTTCCTCTACCTGAACCATGGCAAAATGTGGGGGATCTCTTCAAGGTCCAGTGAGTGAGTTTTTATTTGGGGAGAGACAAACATAAAACTTTGGGGGTACTGTTACCACGTTAATCAGTGACCCGACTGAAACTGCCGGAGATCACCGACAGAAGCTTGGGGAGGCTCCACTGAGTTATTTGGGTAATCTATTCATCAGAGAAACTCCTGTGTCTTATGTTGTCATTAACACATGCAACACCTGGACATCTCAATAACACACACGCACACACACACACGCACACGCACACGCAAACGCACCCCAATCTGCTGCTTGTAGGGCTTTTCCATTATTTTCTCAGTAAAAAAATAAATAATATATATATATGACGCATTCATGCCAAATTTATTCAGCCATATTTCAAAGATTCTGGCGTGTTTTTTTATCTTTCTTGTTTGTACACCAGAGGACGTCTCCTCATTAAGCATGCGGCTCACTAATCTGTGTAATTATAACAGTGCGTATGACTCACTGCTGCCCCAGAGGGTAAAGGAAGCTTTGACCTGCTGCTCCGTTAGATCTTTTACCGTGTGTATCGATGTACAAACAGCAGAGAATATACACAAGGGTGTTTTAACACAGTCCAGACTTCCTATGTAAAAGAAAAAAAATCTTATGTCCTGCTCAGTAGAAACTTGAAGGAGACTGTAATTTAATATAAATAATGAGTACAGCCCACAGATCGTAAACTTTTAATTGCTTCAGTAATATCCTAATAGGTCATCTTGTTTTAATGTCAAAGTCGAAAATGGCACTTAACTCCCTGGTTCACACAAATTTAAATAACTCCTCAGTGGGTAGGGCCCCTCTTTCTAAAATGTGTCCCTTCCTGGATAGTTGATGTGTTGAAGACGTCCCTGCCACAGCTCTTGGGCGAAGAGCGTCATTGGCGAGTGTTTTATTGGATTGTGCTTCCTGCCGCACCAGAGGCCCATAGGGAAATCAGCGGTCAGCACCAATATTGATGTGCTGAGTTTTACTGACTAAAGGGACTGCTTCAGCTGAATCCATGTTGCAGTCATGTATTGCACTGCACAAAATGTGTCTTAACAAGTATTTTAGTCTTTTCTTTTTTTCTCTCAAGTAGAAAATATTATCTTGTTTTAAATTACCTTGGGCTTGACAAGTAAAATAGTTTTACCCCATTGGCAAATCTTGAAATGAGCAAAACTGTCTCATTGATTAAAAAAGAAAAAAATAATACAAATAAAATTTTAAGTCTAAATATAAGACTAAAATACTTAAGACTGGCTTATATTTAGGTTTTTGCAGTGTAACGCCAGGAACACCTCTCCTAGTCTTAGGACACCAAAGAAAGCAGAAGAATACGGCCTTCTCTACGTTGCAGCAGTATTGCGGGAATGTTTGGGGAACGCAAGCTGGGCGTGTCCCTTTGGTCAGGATCACTGCGTTCTCGTTTAATCTCATATCTACAGGTTGAGTCCTGGTCTGTACAGTGGCTCAAATTTCAAAAAGGAGATCGCAGAAATTCACGGATCAAATTAGCCGTATCTCACGACACATCAAACAGTGGCTGTGTTTGAAGTCATCATATGCATGGATATTTTCCACAATAAAACTCAAATCAAAACATTTTTTCCAACATGGGGGTATTTCCCCAGGAAAAGGCATGGATTGAGTCAAGTGACTGCTCTGATTAAATGTAATTAGGCCCCACATAACTGTCTGCCAGTTGCAGTGTGTCAAACTTCACCATTTTATATCACTCCACTAAGTGCTTGACTGAACAAACTTTACCATTGTATATCACACCACCATTTTATATCACTCCACCAAGTGCTTGACTGAACAAACTTTAGCATTTTATATCACTCCACTAAGTGCTTGACTGAACAAACTTTACCATTGTATATCACACCATTTTATATCACTCCACCAAGTGCTTGACTGAACAAACTTTAGCATTTTATATCACTCCACCAAGTGCTTGACTGAACAAACTTTAGCATTGTATATCACACCACCATTTTATATCACTCCACCAAGTGCTTGACTGAACAAACTTTAGCATTTTATATCACTCCACCAAGTGCTTGACTGAAACAACTTTAGCATTTTATATCACTCCACCAAGTGCTTGACTGAACAAACTTTAGCATTTTATATCACTCCACCAAGTGCTTGACTGAACAAACTTTAGCATTTTATATCACTCCACCAAGTGCTTGACTGAACAAACTTTAGCATTTTATATCACTCCACCATTTTATATCACTCCACCAAGTGCTTGACTGAACAAACTTTAGCATTTTATATCACTCCACCAAGTGCTTGACTGAACAAACTTTAGCATTTTATATCACTCCACCATTTTATATCACTCCACCAAGTGCTTGACTGAACAAACTTTAGCATTGTATATCACACCACCAAGTGCTTGACTGAACAAACTTGAGCATTTTATATCGAAGGACAAAGTGAGAAAAAAGCTGCCTTGTGGAGCTCCACGGAGGAACAACATGAACCGTCAGCCCTGCCAGCCGAAGGCCTCTTGATCTGGCCTGATCTTTCTCAGGAGTGTGGAAGGGCAGCCATACCGGCTGTAGTAAGGGCAGCTTTCTTTAATCACCATGAAAAGAGAGTCGTCATGCTGCCATTCACCTAAAAAACAGTCCCTGTGGTCCCCTGGAGGCAGTCAAGGTGGGAGACCAGCAAGTTAAATGTTTATTCAGTGCAGGAACCCTCCCTCCCCTCCCCCCCCACACCACAGACAGCCCCCAGTCTAGTTCACCTCACACCTTTAACGGCCTCCCCCTGGAACAGAAAAACATTAAGAATGGCTTGAAACAGACCAAGTGGAAGACCGTCAACAATTAAACTTTTTTGTTTTATTTCAGGAATGGAAATGTGTCTTTGCCAGTTTGTGTTTGTCGTTAATTGTTTGCGAGTGTTGACATGCGCCTTCCAGTGCCACAGCTTCAAAGTGAAAATTAAAAATATATATATATTTATATATTCTTTATGTTCACGGCAGACACTGTCCTCTTGGGTAACATGAATGGGACCAATTAACAGCACCCTTTCCACTTCACAGGGCCGGCACCACGATCCGAGAGGAATGCGTATAAAAAAAAGAATTGTACAGATATATCAAAGCACTCAATCGTTCAACAACCTCGTGCTTTATGCATTTAATTCCTCTGAAGAGGTGCCATTGTAACGTTAAGTACACAGCGGTGAAGATGATAAAAAACACTGCAGTTTTCCCAGATTAAAAGACCCGGGCTTTTCCAAGGTGTGCTGGCATTTTCACACACGTGAACAGTCAGGGACTTTACACAACGAAAGGGGGGGGGGGGCAAACAGAGCGTAACGGACCCGTTGAGCCGACATGTTGGGCCACCCCCCCCCCCCACCAAGATTGGAGGGGGAGGGGGCAACACTGAGGTCTTTGTCATGGTAACGGGGTCCGGGGACCCCCAACCTACAGGCCCTCAGCCGCGGGTTTGATTAACAGATGGGGAGCGACGGCCCTGAGTGGGCAGGGTTAGGGGGGGGGACTCCCATTGGAGGAAAGTAAAGTAGGAAGCACTGACACCGAGGCTGCGGCCCAATATCGTTTTGAGTACAAATAGCTGCATGTACAGCATACAATGTACCTGACATCGCGGTTGGTGTCAAGACATTAATATGTAATTAATACGTAATCAGCAACATTAGATTAGGACACAAAGATTTGTTTCCGCGGCACGGAGGAGAGGAGGTGGTAGTGGAGAAAAGGAGGAGGCATTTTTCGGGTATTGGGACGCACCCCAAGAGGAAGTAATGACAACGTGAGCAGAGCCTCCAGCAGCAAGTTACCATCATATACACCCCTTTTCTGGCCTTGTAATTTCAGCCTTCGTGAGGATTCAGCCTTATTAGCGCGAGCTTTGTTTTATTAAATCTGAAAGAAGAAAAAAACTGTCGTTTGATAGAATAGCGTAAGCCAACAGCGGCTTACTGCTTTGACGGAATCGAAGGGCATCTTTTCAAATTAAGGAATTCGACAAACATTTGATTTTCCATGATCAGCCCAGGAACCACAAATGAAATGAGATCCAATGAAAATGACCCCACAGCGCTCGATAGTGACAACAAACTATTACTCAAAACTTCTTAACAACCAGAGATGCACATTTTTCACGATGAACGCGGCTCGCGTTCACTGCACAAGGCAAACAGACACATTTCAAACCTGAGCTAAACGAGCCGTGTACCGTCACCGGGGCAACAGAATAACTTGGGATCACAGTGTTAGAAGGTACTCGGTGCTGCTCAAACTCCCCCACAACGCCCACACCCAACTGCCCTGTGTTCAGCTGGGCTGCCCCAGAGTGGCACTTTTACCCTGGGCTCAGTTCTGGGGGGTTGGGGGCGGACAAAGAGGCCCTGTTTTCAGAGGAGGGAGGTTATCTGCACTGCCTGCTGTTCCAGGCTCATGTTTCAAAACATCCCTCCACACCCTGAGACTGTGTAACACACAATGATCTGATACTCTAACACACAGACTGATCTCAGAGCTGAGGCTGTAACACACACACTGATCTCAGAGCTGAGACTGAAACACACACACTGATCTCAGAGCTGAGGCTGTAACACACACACTGATCTCAGAGCTGAGACTGAAACACACACACTGATCTCAGAGCTGAGGCTGTAACACACACACTGATCTCAGAGCTGAGACTGTAACACACACACTGATCTCAGAGCTGAGACTGAAACACACACACTGATCTCAGAGCTGAGGCTGTAACACACACACTGATCTCAGAGCTGAGACTGTAACATGCACACTGATCTCAGAGCTGAGACTGTAACATGCACACTGATCTCAGAGCTGAGACTGTAACATGCACACTGATCTCAGAGCTGAGACTGTAACATGCACACTGATCTCAGAGCTGAGACTGTAACACACACACTGATCTCAGAGCTGAGACTGTAACATGCACACTGATCTCAGAGCTGAGACTGAAACACACACACTGATCTCAGAGCTGAGACTGTAACATGCACACTGATCTCAGAGCTGAGACTGTAACATGCACACTGATCTCAGAGCTGAGACTGAAACACACACACTGATCTCAGAGCTGAGGCTGTAACACACACACTGATCTCAGAGCTGAGACTAGCATACACACTGATCTTAAAGCTGAGACTAGCATACACACTGATCTCAGAGCTAAGACTGTAACACACACACTGATCTCAAAGCTGAGACTAACATCCACACTGATCTCAGAGCTGAGACTGTGACACACACTGATCTCAAAGCTGAGACTAACACACACACTGATCTCAGGCACTGCTCTAAGGAGATTGAATCCTATTTCTCTGTATGGCAGAATCTTTCGGTCATCGTTCAATGTAGACGAGCCTCCTTAGGGCCCCTCCCATCGCCACCATATAGTACTCAACTTTCAGAATAATTTAGTGATACCTTATGATTTTCAGACACAATTCTACGGTTGTACGTCTCTCTTCTTAGGGCAGGTTATAGATGTAGTCTGTACGTATTCAGGACTTGTATTTTGGTTCTTGGTTAGCAGTGAACTAGGGCTTTAGTTTAATGATGTCGCCTCGATACTTGCTGGTCTGGGAATGTTGTTAGTCAGGTTGGGCCCCATTGCTCATATTAATCGGGTGAATGCGCTTCTGTTTCGCCTCTATGGCAAGTCGCCCTGGATAAAAGCATCTGCTATATTAATGTCATGTAATTATGTTGGATAAGAAGTTCCTAGAAGTTTTTGTTGTTTGTTATGGTTAAAATTTGTTCCCTCTCTCCACCTTTTAAATATAGGGCAATCATTTATCTTCTTGGAGTAATTTCAATACAAGCAATACTGTGAAGGCGTGTCTATGTACTACAGGGTTTTATAATATGCAGCAGTTGCTGTGACGTCATTACTGGACACGTTACCCACAAGTCTCCAAGTGTTCATAGGGTGGTGATGCTATTCACATACCTGAGAACAGCTCCCCCTAGTGGACGACAAACTCACAACAGGAACCCTGAGAATGGCTCCCCCTAGTGGACTACAAACTCACAACAAACAGGAACCCTGAGAACTGCTCCCCCTAGTGGACTACAAACTCACAACAAACAGGAACCCTGAGAACTGCTCCCCCTTGTGGACTACAAACTCACAACAAACAGGAACCCTGAGAACTGCTCCCCCTAGTGGACTACAAACTCACAACAAACAGGGACGTGATGGTGAGGGCACCGTGAACCCAACCTGTGCCGCTGCAGTAAACCCAATCTGGTCGGACCAAAAGGACACAAGGTCTGGAGCAAAAAATGGCTAAAATGAAGCACTTTATTTGCACAGGACAACCATAGAGTACATTTTATATAGAAAAATAATATGCATTATTTAGACTCTGCGTCTAAATTTAGCTCTTTCTTTCCTATAAGCACAACCCCATTCATTATAACTTAATTTCCACAGACAACCTCAGTCAGAACCAGCAATAGATACGCTTACTTTTACAATGTTCACGCAACCCATAACTTTAAACACATTCTTGTGTTAACATTTAGCTGAACTCATCAAATTCCCTTTTATATGAACCAACAGAATAATTCACACATAGGGGCTAAACCCATGTTTAAAACACTATCTGAAAGAAGAACATACTGCATTTTTACAAAAAAAAATTTAGTTTACAAAAATTTTTAATAAAATAAATATTTAAAAGGGGTTTTACTCCAGAGTTGGATTTGTGCAGCTGCATGAAAAGGGAAACCGTGACAACAAGGAGAAATGCTTCATTAAAAATGTGTTTATTAATCAGCCAAGTCGTTGCAACATTGAGGAAGGTTACCAAACAGCGTTTGATTTGGTACAACACCACTGGTTTCACTTGTGGTTCTTATCAAAGCCTTTTTTTACTTTTTACTCACGCCACTTGAAACATAAATAACACACTATTATTGCCAATTAGACCTCCTGGTTAAGTACAGCGCACACATACTGGCACAAACTATTTGGACAGAGGGATTAGACGGCAAAAGCTAAATTAACTGTTTTAAATAGACAACCTTCAAATTAATATCAAGCATTATTTTTGTAAAAAAACCCCAAGTCTCCTTTAAGAAAGACCAATACATTTCAAATTTCAACAACAAAAAAACGTCAAAACACTATTCTGAACAAAAGAATGCTTTTAAATATAAACTGAAAATTAAGCGTTATTATTCAAACATATTACAATTGCGATAATTAACCTATTTGCTTTAAACAAGTTATTTTGTCAATGGATTCCTTTAATTTAGGATAATATGTGATGTATTTGACCAAAAATAAATCGCTACAATGACTCAACAATCATTCATTAAACTGTACCTGGGCACAAAAAAAAAAGTAAAATCAAATGATCCAAAATAAAACAAGCATTTGAATGGTTAGTGCTTATTTACAATTCTATACGAAAGACCATTTGAATGGTTAGTGCTTATTTACAGTTTTATAAGATTAGAAAGGCAGCTCATTCAGATCCATTAGCTTGGGATTTCTGGTCATCATCTTCTGAAGGAACTTCCTGCAAAACAAAATAATTCCTTCACATCATTTTTTGCACTTTTTTGTCATTCAGTTTTCTGAAGGAAATTATGATTTTGACTACACAGGGTCTAATTAATGCCACCTTCATACCTTCTGAATGCTCTGGTGTGCAGCACCCAGGTACATACCTTCTGAACGCTCTGGTGTTCAGCACCCAGGTACATACCTTCTGAACGCTCTGGTGTTCAGCACCCAGGTACATACCTTCTGTAAAACGCTTTGCAATTCCTTAACGACCCCATTCAAGCTGGTGACCGTTTTATGCATCTGATCCTCAAAAGAGCTTTTCTTCTGCTCGGTGGCGGTCAGATTCCCTTCGGTTTGCGCCAGCCTGGTTTTCACTTCCTCTAGTTCTTGTGTGAGGCTGCGATTGGTCGTTTCCAGGTGCGATATATGCTTTGCATCCTCATCTGCAATGGAATCGCATTTGGTCCAAAAAATTTATCAAGAGAGAAGGTTGGGGTTGGGGTTGGGGGGGGGGGGGGGGGTCTGTTAATCTCATCAACCATGAGAAGAAATCAACTGCTGATGGGCTGTACCAACAATTTAGGTTGACATAAATCTGCACTTTCAGTGAATAATTGACTTTATAGATAATATCAAAGATATATCAACTCCTGAAAATGAAGATTTTTAAAAACCGTGTACGTTTTTGATTACAAACAAAGGAGTACGAATAAGCATATTAGCGTTAGCGCAGTTGCACCTCCAACAGAAGTAAGGACACTTTACAGACACAAAAAAAACCTAAATATTCCTTCAAGGGAAGAATTTCAGCCCAGTGTCTTTGCTACGTACCCATTTTAGTGTCCTGCGTCATCAGCTTCTGCTCAATCTCCTCTAAATATTCCTTCAAGGGAAGAATTTCAGCCCAGTGTCTTTGCTACGTACCCATTTTAGTGTCCTGCGTCATCAGCTTCTGCTCAATCTCCTCTCTGGATTTTGCGCTCTTCTCCAGTTTCTGCATCATACTGCCCACGTCCACCAAGGCCCCGTTGTACACAATGAGGCCGCCAGATTGGGGCTCGCTGGCCTCAGGCTTGTACCTGTGAGAAGGCAGCAAGGCCGTGTTCCCTGCAACACATCAGTGGAGACAAACAACTAAAAATCAACAAGTCAAGTCAGATTTTCATTACATTCTGAATATAGCAGAATCATTTGGCGCGAGCTCTACCACCGTTTTGACCAGTTTAGTTCACCGACTCCATCCTCAGAGGCTCTTACCTAAAAGGCTGTCCAAGGGAGCCTCTGGGAAAACGGGAGCGCTCTCGTCTTTTGGTCGGTCCGTCATTTTCCTGTAGAAGCACGATTCCTTGATAACTGGTTTATTTAACAGTTTCTTGACCTGGAAACGAACAAGAGAAAGGTTACACTCAGGAGGCATTCCACGAAGCAGTGGCGAAGTTAATTGTGTTTTCACATTAGTCAATCAACAGTAAGCAACATCAACAAAATAACAAAACTCTGATTCTGAATAGTTTGCTGCACCTTCCTTTTCACAGTATATTAAAGATAATTGTTTTTTTAATGCTTTAATTTTTCCTTTTTTTTATATGAACAATTAAAAACAAGGTACGTTTTTGTCTCTAGTTTAGAATGGCCAATCAGAGCTGCAAGCTCTGTTATCGACTCGGGACAGCGCAGGTGAGCACGTGCTCTCATCTGAAGCTACAGCTTCCTATAACAGTGTAGCTCGAGTAGGAGGTAGAAACTTCCTGTAAGTCCTCCCATCACTGTGCAATGCAAGCCCCAATTGAAGAGCGTTTTTTCCGAAACTCACCCAGACCAGTTTTGATAAACCATAGTTTTAGGATGAATATTATTTTTCTGATAAATGGCTAGATAAAAAAAAAACGATTTTCTCCAAATTTGTCAAAGTGTACTGAGTGGGTTTTGGAAAAACCATCTTCAATTGTTCATCGCCCGGTGGAGCTGCCTGCCAATCAGCCCTGGCATGGTTCAGATTCAATACCAGACTGGGTGGGGTCCATCCATACACTAGAGCAGGGTCTTAACAGGATGAGCCCCCCAACAACTCAATACCAGACTGGGTGGGGTCCATCCATACACTAGAGCAGGGTCTTAACAGGATGAGCCCCCCAACAACTCAAAATGGATTTTGCAGTCATACAGTTTACTGTTTGCAACAGTTAATCAGGAAAAAATTGTGTTCAATTATTTTCAACAGGAGGTTATAATACTGATAACATTTCAGCTGCATGACACGAGAAATACGAATACGAGTTAGCTGCTCGTTCTATGGCTCGTGTCTGACTGGAGAATGGCTTTCACAAAAACAGCTTGACGATAACTTCCAACTTCCAAAATGGCTGCAAGTCAGAACCTAATGAAAAGTTGTGAATTTACAAAATAATCACGATGCAAAGTGCACGCCCAGGCATTATACTCATTTTAACATAAGAATGCACAATGAGAACTGGCCATTCAAGCCCATTCAGACTAATGAATAACCTGTTTATTTCACACTGACTTTAATAATGATCAATTCCTAATATGTACATCTTATCCTACTAAAGGATGTTAACAGGCAGTGGACAGTTAGCTCAACAAATGTGACAATGTTTTTTTAATCTTTCCGTTTTTGTGCATATATGCATGCATTACATTACATTATAGTAATTTAGCAGACGCTCTTATCCAGAGCGACGTACATAGTGCATTTCCAAACTAGGAACAAGTGCGTTAAAACAACCCTAAAAGGTAAATACAAATTCAAGTACCAGGCGCAGTCAGTATGATTGGGGTGTTCTTTTTTGGAGGGGGGGGGAACCACAATATTGATGATAACAATAATATATAACCAATAAGTAACCTTACAATTATTAACTAGAAGCTTGAACCACTTAAACAAGGATTCATAAAACATAATTAAGGGATGCATAAATGCTTGTGCAAAAACAGTGAGCAGGTTGTTTTAGCGTTGGATTGAGGTTAGGCGAGCGGCATGGCTACCTGCGCCCGGGACAGGTGCAGTCCCAGAGTGTACATGATCTCCTCCAGGTCCTTCTCCAGCAGGTATCCACAGTGACTTTGATCAAAGTACACAAAAGCCATCAGGAGGTCTTTGTTGTGTGTGACCATCTGTTTCTTCTCCTGTCACAAAAAGACTAACTTTAATGAGTGTGAAAACAGACTAAAATAAAGCACATCTACACCTCCATTAGCCTATGTTCTTATTTTATACAGCATTAAAATACTAGAAACCAAAAGGAATATTACATAAACACTGAAACAACCTCACAACAGGTTTAATGAAAATAAAAGTACTGACACATGTAGTTCAAGTGGAAAAATGCAGGGAGTGACATTCAGTATTTCATAACATTTTAAGACTTAAATCTTGTTTAAATTCAGTTCCAACGTGATTCTATAATACATTAACAGCTTGTTATCAAACATTGATAAGAAGCTGTTAATATATGAGTGAATCACGTTGGAAGTGATGTTACATAATTTATGTAAAAGAGAAATCCTTGTGACTCAAGTCTGCAGAGAGAGGGCAGCACTGGTGGACCACCTTATCTTTTGAAGACCTCTCTTTGGACTTCCTGTCATCTCTTCGATCATCCCGCCTGTCCCTTCCATTAGAGTCTTCATCATCTTTATCTGCAGAAAAGAAAATGGGGTTTATAGTAACGATGTGCATGACTGGATATAACCAGCAGAGAATACCCACCAGCGGTTAAGAATGACTTTTCCACCATGGAGATGCATCATTTGGAAGGCTCGTTAAAAATAATTTAATGAGATCCTAATTGCTTCTCGTTTGATTATTGGCATCACGTAAAGATTGCAGCTACACAATGAGAGTATAAAGGCTACAGTAATGTATGCATTTGTCTGCAATAAATAGAGTTAAAATTCTTAATCTGCATATTTTGGTGTCATGAAGTTACACTTCAAAAGTTGTGAAAAACTTAATTCCCAATGTGCTTGTATCTCTCTGAGGTTTTATCACAAGCCTAGACTTGTTTGCATGTTGTTTTGTTGATGTAACGTGCGGAAGGTTCTGGAGCCACAGATCCCTACCGTCGTAATCATCATCGTCAGCCTCCTCCGCTTCCATAGGGTCGTACTCCTCCGCATTCACGTTGCTTCCCTCGTCGTCGTCCTCATCTTTAGACTCCTCCTTCTTCAGCATTCTCTCCTTCTCCTTCTCCTTCTCCTCCTCCTCCTAGGGGGGGGGGGGGGGGGCATTGACACATTTCTGTAAATTTAGAGGTCAAAAGCTCCCACCCTGAACTAATTTATCATACATCCATAATAAATAATAATATACTCCCTGCACTCAGTCAGACTTTAGTACAGAACACTCCCTGCACTCAGTCAGACTTTAGTACAGAACACTCCCTGCACTCAGTAACACTTTAGAGCAGAACACTCCCTGCACTCAGTAACACTTTAGAGCAGAACACTCCCTGCACTCAGTAACACTTTAGTACAGAACACTCCCTGCACTCAGTCAGACTTTAGTACAGAACACTCCCTGCACTCAGTAAGATTTTAGTACAGAACACTCCCTGCACTCAGTAAGATTTTAGTACAGAACACTCCCTGCACTCAGTAAGATTTTAGTACAGAACACTCCCTGCACTCAGACTTTAGTACAGAACACTCCCTGCACTCAGTAACACTGAACAGGCTCCAGGGCTGTGTTGGACTCAATGGTCAAGCACTTGCATGGTTCAGATCATACTTACACAATAGGAAACAATTTGTTAAATTAAATGAAGTATCCAGTTACTCAATAATGAAATGTGGTATTCCACAAGGATCAGTGCTAGGTCCAGTACTCTTTTCGTTATATATGCTACCCCTTGGTGATATTATTCGGGCACATGGGGTAGATTTTCACTGCTACGCAGACGATACTCAGATATACATTTCCATGAAACCTGGCGAAGCACTACCACTTACTCGATTAGAGGCTTGCATTACAGATATTAAAGCTTGGATGCTCTCCAATTTCCTGCTCTTAAACTCAGGGAAAACCGAAATGCTGGTTTTAGGTCCTAAAAAACTAAGGGAGAAATTGTGTACATATACTTTAAGTATTGATGGTTGCTTAGTTGTTCCAAATTCAGCTGTGAAAGACCTAGGTGTTACTATAGACCCAGATTTAACCTTTGGCGCGCACATAAAAAACATATCTAGACGAGAGTAGCTTTCTTTCAGTTAAGGAACATAGCTAAAATTAGGCATTTCCTATCAGAAGGGGACGCAGAGAAATTGATTCATGCTTTTGTTAGGGCGGCAGTGTGGTATAATGGTTAAGGAACTGGGTATGTAACCGAAAGGTTGCAGGTTCAATTCCCAGGTCAGACGCTGCCGTTGTACCCTTGAGCAAGGTACTTCACCTGCATTGCTTCAGTATATATCCAGCTGTATTAATGGATACTATGTATAAATGCAAAAGAAATGCTGTGTAAGTCGCTCTGGATAAGAGCGTCTGCTAAATGCCTATAATGTAATGTAATGTAATGTTACGTCTAGGCTAGATTACTGTAATGCTGTGCTATCTGGCTGTCCTAAGCTGTTGCTAAATAATCTCCAGCTTGTGCAGAATGCAGCCGCTCGCATTTTAACGAGAACAAAGAAATATGAGCATATTACCCCAGTACTAGCATCACTTCATTGGCTACCAATTAAGCATAGGATAGACTTTAAGGGCTTGCTTCTGACTTTTAAAGCTTTACATGGACTTGCACCAGTGTATATATGTAATCTGCTTTTACCATATAAGCCGAAAAGATCCCTTCGTTCCCAAGACGCAGGCTACTTAGTAGTCCCTAGAATATCTAAAAACTTGACGGGTGGTAGAGCTTTCCCCTACAGAGCACCACTACTGTGGAACACCCTTCCAAAATCTATAAGGGAATCAGACACAGTCTCAATATTTAAGTCTAGATTAAAAACGCACCTTTATGATCAGGCTTATAATGAGTTGTAGTCCGGAGACAGGACCAGAGAAGCCTTTTTGTCATAGAGTAATGCGGAGTGACATCCTTTCCTTACTGTCACCTGTCAACAGCTGTGACCCCATCTTCCTGGGCTGGCTCTTGAGGGGTGGATAGGATTGTTTACTCTCTCGTGACTGGATGGGTTCTCAAACCCTGTCTTCATAGCTATGCAGCCATAAGTTACTCCTGGCGGGGGTACTTGTCCAACCCCCCCCCCTCCCTAACTGTTCTCTCTCTCTCTCTTCTTCCACATTCCGCCGGCGGGGCTCATGCCCCGCATCTCGAGAGTTGCTGTCCAGCTTCCTGTCCATCGCCGCTTGCCCCTCCCTCCCCACCACCGCTGCCAGCCGATCCTGCCGCCATCGGCACCCGTTTTCCCATCATCATTGCCGCCACATCTGGACTGCCATCTAGCTGCTGCAATTTCCACTATCATGGATATTGCCAGTCAGTTTTGACCATGCTGGTCATTAAGATCTAGACCCTGAGCCGACCTGAGGAGAATGGGTTTCCCCCTTGAGTCTGGTTCCTCCCAAGGTTTCTTCCTAATTACACCAGGGAGTTTTTCCTTGCCACGGTTGCCTCTGGCTTGCTCTTGTGGGGGTTTAGGCTGGGTTTTTTCTGTGAAGCGCATTGTGACAACTTGTTGTGAAATGCGCTATATAAATAAATATTGATTTGATTTGATTTATATTGCAACTTGTCATCACAGAGACCGCAAAAGCTTGGTTTCGGACATTTATGTTGAATCAAATTTATTTCTGTGTATTTATGCGTGGCAGATTCTAGAGGACTAACTCGTTCCAATATTTAACAAAATTTCACATATTCAATAACTTAACATTGTAAATTTAGGCGAATTAACAAAATTTTGACCGGATAGAAATTTTGTAACGTTTATCGCCTCTCCTGTGAAATGGTGGCGTACGAGACATGCATGTATACACTAACATGAACACGCGTGTATGTATTCACTAACATGAACACGCGTGTATGTATTCACTCACTTTTTTCTCCTCTCTCTCATCCTTAATTTTCTTTAGGACAGGCTCTCCATTCTCATCGTCCTTTTCCTTCTTTACGTCTTTCTTTTCAGCCTCCCTCTTCTCCTCCTTCTTATCCTCTCTTTTCTCCACCTCTTTCTTGGCCTTTTCCTTCTTCTCCTTCTTCTCGTCCTTGTAGGGCAGGGACGCCAGAGCCTTGTAGATCCTGAAGCCGAAATCTCGCTGGAGCATCTCGTTAAAGAGTTCAGCAAACAGAGACACCTGTAAGGTCAACCAAAGAAGTGAAGACCAGCAGCAGGTTAGCAGTCAACCAATATGACCAGTGAAATTAATTAAAATATACTACATATATATATACAACTACAGAGTGTTTTAAACGCCACGGCATTGCAACAGTGTAAGTGGCAGTCCATGGATTGTGTTAATAACGAGGCGAACCTTTCTGGATTACTCGCATTTAACACCTCCCTGAAAATGCACTTTTAAACACTGGAAATAAAATCTTGAAAATGGAGATTCCTCAAACAATTCAGAAGTGATATTTAACAGTGGGCATTTATAAGTGGTATTTAACTGCATATCATTGGTAAAATTAACTAAAAACACTCAAACGGTGTCGATAAATAAAAAACTAAAAAAACTCCCACATGGGAAGAAGGCTGGCGGTGTTCCCTCACCTCGAAGGAGTGCTCCTTGTTATCCTCCAGTCTGTAGTCCAGCAGCACGCTAAGGGACATGATGCTGCAGTCAAACTTGCCGTTTTTCGCCGCCCAGTTGGGGTGTACGATGATGGTGGGCTCGTCCGGCAGGATATAGCGCTTTTCTCGCCGCTGGCGTTCCAGATCCTCCTGCCGCTTCTTCTCCTCCTCCTGAGAGATAAAGAGTCAAAGGCTCTTTACTGAGTCTATCTGCGTGAGTCTAAGGCTCTTTACTGAGTCTATCTGCGTGAGTCTAAGGCTCTTTACTGAGTCTATCTGCGTGAGTCTAAGGCTCTTTACTGAGTCTATCTGCGTGAGTCTAAGGCTCTTTACTGAGTCTATCTGCGTGAGTCTAAGGCTCTTTACTGAGTCTATCTGCGTGAGTCTAAGGCTCTTTACTGAGTCTATCTGCGTGAGTCTAAGGCTCTTTACTGAGTCTATCTGCGTGAGTCTAAGGCTCTTTACTGAGTCTATCTGCGTGAGTCTAAGGCTCTTTACTGAGTCTATCTGCGTGAGTCTAAGGCTCTTTACTGAGTCTATCTGCGTGAGTCTAAGGCTCTTTACTGAGTCTATCTGCGTGAGTCTAAGGCTCTTTACTGAGTCTATCTGCGTGAGTCTAAGGCTCTTTACTGAGTCTATCTGCGTGAGTCTAAGGCTCTTTACTGAGTCTATCTGCGTGAGTCTAAGGCTCTTTACTGAGTCTATCTGCGTGAGTCTAAGGCTCTTTACTGAGTCTATCTGCGTGAGTCTAAGGCTCTTTACTGAGTCTATCTGCGTGAGTCTAAGGCTCTTTACTGAGTCTATCTGCGTGAGTCTAAGGCTCTTTACTGAGTCTATCTGCGTGAGTCTAAGGCTCTTTACTGAGTCTATCTGCGTGAGTCTAAGGCTCTTTACTGAGTCTATCTGCGTGAGTCAAAGGCTCTTTACTGAGTCTATCTGCGTGAGTCTAAGGCTCTTTACTGAGTCTATCTGCGTGAGTCTAAGGCTCTTTACTGAGTCTATCTGCGTGAGTCTAAGGCTCTTTACTGAGTCTATCTGCGTGAGTCTAAGGCTCTTTACTGAGTCTATCTGCGTGAGTCTAAGGCTCTTTACTGAGTCTATCTGCGTGAGTCTAAGGCTCTTTACTGAGTCTATCTGCGTGAGTCTAAGGCTCTTTACTGAGTCTATCTGCGTGAGTCTAAGGCTCTTTACTGAGTCTATCTGCGTGAGTCTAAGGCTCTTTACTGAGTCTATCTGCGTGAGTCTAAGGCTCTTTACTGAGTCTATCTGCGTGAGTCTAAGGCTCTTTACTGAGTCTATCTGCGTGAGTCTAAGGCTCTTTACTGAGTCTATCTGCGTGAGTCTAAGGCTCTTTACTGAGTCTATCTGCGTGAGTCTAAGGCTCTTTACTGAGTCTATCTGCGTGAGTCTAAGGCTCTTTACTGAGTCTATCTGCGTGAGTCTAAGGCTCTTTACTGAGTCTATCTGCGTGAGTCTAAGGCTCTTTACTGAGTCTATCTGCGTGAGTCTAAGGCTCTTTACTGAGTCTATCTGCGTGAGTCTAAGGCTCTTTACTGAGTCTATCTGCGTGAGTCTAAGGCTCTTTACTGAGTCTATCTGCGTGAGTATAAGGCTCTTTACTGAGTCTATCTGCGTGAGTCTAAGGCTCTTTACTGAGTCTATCTGCGTGAGTCTAAGGCTCTTTACTGAGTCTATCTGCGTGAGTCTAAGGCTCTTTACTGAGTCTATCTGCGTGAGTCTAAGGCTCTTTACTGAGTCTATCTGCGTGAGTCTAAGGCTCTTTACTGAGTCTATCTGAGTGAGTATAAGGCTCTTTACTGAGTCTATCTGCGTGAGTCTAAGGCTCTTTACTGAGTCTATCTGCGTGAGTCTAAGGCTCTTTACTGAGTCTATCTGCATGAGTCTAAGGCTCTTTACTGAGTCTATCTGCGTGAGTCTAAGGCTCTTTACTGAGTCTATGAGTGAGTATAAGGCTCTTTACTGAGTCTATCTGCGTGAGTCTAAGGCTCTTTACTGAGTCTATCTGCGTGAGTCTAAGGCTCTTTACTGAGTCTATCTGCGTGAGTCTAAGGCTCTTTACTGAGTCTATCTGCGTGAGTCTAAGGCTCTTTACTGAGTCTATCTGCGTGAGTCTAAGGCTCTTTACTGAGTCTATCTGCGTGAGTCTAAGGCTCTTTACTGAGTCTATCTGCGTGAGTCTAAGGCTCTTTACTGAGTCTATCTGCGTGAGTCTAAGGCTCTTTACTGAGTCTATCTGCGTGAGTCTAAGGCTCTTTACTGAGTCTATCTGCGTGAGTCTAAGGCTCTTTACTGAGTCTATCTGCGTGAGTCTAAGGCTCTTTACTGAGTCTATCTGCGTGAGTCTAAGGCTCTTTACTGAGTCTATCTGCGTGAGTCTAAGGCTCTTTACTGAGTCTATCTGCGTGAGTCTAAGGCTCTTTACTGAGTCTATCTGCGTGAGTCTAAGGCTCTTTACTGAGTCTATCTGCGTGAGTCTAAGGCTCTTTACTGAGTCTATCTGCGTGAGTCTAAGGCTCTTTACTGAGTCTATCTGCGTGAGTCTAAGGCTCTTTACTGAGTCTATCTGCGTGAGTCTAAGGCTCTTTACTGAGTCTATCTGCGTGAGTCTAAGGCTCTTTACTGAGTCTATCTGCGTGAGTCTAAGGCTCTTTACTGAGTCTATCTGCGTGAGTCTAAGGCTCTTTACTGAGTCTATCTGCGTGAGTCTAAGGCTCTTTACTGAGTCTATCTGCGTGAGTCTAAGGCTCTTTACTGAGTCTATCTGCGTGAGTCTAAGGCTCTTTACTGAGTCTATCTGCGTGAGTCTAAGGCTCTTTACTGAGTCTATCTGCGTGAGTCTAAGGCTCTTTACTGAGTCTATCTGCGTGAGTCTAAGGCTCTTTACTGAGTCTATCTGCGTGAGTCTAAGGCTCTTTACTGAGTCTATCTGCGTGAGTCTAAGGCTCTTTACTGAGTCTATCTGCGTGAGTCTAAGGCTCTTTACTGAGTCTATCTGCGTGAGTCTAAGGCTCTTTACTGAGTCTATCTGCGTGAGTCTAAGGCTCTTTACTGAGTCTATCTGCGTGAGTATAAGGCTCTTTACTGAGTCTATCTGCGTGAGTCTAAGGCTCTTTACTGAGTCTATCTGCGTGAGTCTAAGGCTCTTTACTGAGTCTATCTGCGTGAGTCTAAGGCTCTTTACTGAGTCTATCTGCGTGAGTC
Source organism: Ilyophis sp. 1 JC-2022 (assembly GCA_022702515.1). NCBI lineage: Eukaryota > Metazoa > Chordata > Actinopteri > Anguilliformes > Synaphobranchidae > Ilyophis > Ilyophis sp. 1 JC-2022. Next base: position 105,615,210 of record CM040396.1, on the reverse strand, counting down.
TAAGGCTCTTTACTGAGTCTATGAGTGAGTATAAGGCTCTTTACTGAGTCTATCTGCGTGAGTCTAAGGCTCTTTACTGAGTCTATCTGCGTGAGTCTAAGGCTCTTTACTGAGTCTATCTGCGTGAGTCTAAGGCTCTTTACTGAGTCTATCTGCGTGAGTCTAAGGCTCTTTACTGAGTCTATCTGCGTGAGTCTAAGGCTCTTTACTGAGTCTATCTGCGTGAGTCTAAGGCTCTTTACTGAGTCTATCTGCGTGAGTCTAAGGCTCTTTACTGAGTCTATCTGCGTGAGTCTAAGGCTCTTTACTGAGTCTATCTGCGTGAGTCAAAGGCTCTTTACTGAGTCTATCTGCGTGAGTCTAAGGCTCTTTACTGAGTCTATCTGCGTGAGTATAAGACTCTTTACTGAGTCTATCTGCGTGAGTCTAAGACTCTTTACTGAGTCTATCTGCGTGAGTCTAAGGCTCTTTACTGAGTCTATCTGCGTGAGTCTAAGGCTCTTTACTGAGTATCTGCGTGAGTATAAGACTCTTTACTGAGTCTATCTGCGTGAGTCTAAGACTCTTTACTGAGTCTATCTGCGTGAGTCTAAGGCTCTTTACTGAGTCTATCTGCGTGAGTCAAAGGCTCTTTACTGAGTCTATCTGCGTGAGTCTAAGGCTCTTTACTGAGTCTATCTGCGTGAGTCTAAGGCTCTTTACTGAGTCTATCTGCGTGAGTCTAAGACTCTTTACTAGCGACAGTTTTTCCAGTCGGAAATACGTAATTTTCATCATTCGACACTTGTCGAAAGGGTCGTGCGACGACGTATAAATTAGGCTTAAGAGTCTCTACCTCACGGTCCTCCTCGGAGCGAGCTGGCGCCTCCTCCTCCACAGGGGGCTCCTCTGGCTTCTCTGGCTCCTGGGCCTCCTCTATCTGCTCCTCTGCCTTCAGCTGCTTGGTGAGCCGTGCGATCAGCTGGGACTTCAGTCCCTTTGAGCTCAGGGTTCGGCTTTCCAGCTCCTTCCGGAGGTCATTCACCTGCAGGGGGCGCAAGAGGGCACCCATTTTATCATTATGTTTAATGGACAGACTTCATTAGCAAAGAAGTAACCTTTCATTTATACCAAATATCTTCTTCTATGGTTTCTGTTGGTGAAGAGAACATGCGATTGTGTATTTCTAACTGGAAATGTAAAAAGACCTTTCCAACACAATTAAAGCTATAATTACTACCACAAAGTACAAGCGGAAACTATTCAAAGCGCATCGTAGGTAAAAAGCAGCATAACACAGTGCATTTTTGGGGCTGTGGAATTTTTTTTTGTTTTTTTATCAGTCTCCTACCTTCATTGACTTGGGATCAAGCTTGGACCAGTGAGTGGGAGTTGTGACCTCCTTTAAATCCTCTTCATCCTCCTTCTCTTCCTCCTAGAGGAAGAAAAGTTAAAAGAAAGAAACAGGTAGAGAGATAGAGAGAGAGAGTGAGAGAGGGGGAGAGAGGAGAAGAGGGTAAATGAACCACTCCCTCTCTCTGGGAAACGTGAAACAAAGTTGATCCGTGCAAGTGAAAGGTCACAGCAAGGTCGCAACTGTCTCAATGCCTCCTCCTATTAAGTTCTCGATTGGTTCTCAAGGGTCCACTGCTAGGGTACATGGAAGCTCTCTAGCCTTTTACAAAACCAAACTGCCACCCATCAGCCAATCAAAGCCAGTTCTGTGGAACACAAAAAGGTCATCAATGACAGTAGGTCCAAGAGATGTGTAGGACAGATTCTCTCAAAGCTGGTTTCCAAAACTCTGTGTGTGAGTGAGTCTCCCTGGCAGTCATTCTCTTTCATTATTATAAATTCCTTATATATTTATTGTAACAGTAGACTGCTCTTCACCCAACCCATCCAACTTCCCTGGAAAAATCAAGTGTTTCAACAGGAGTCTAAGTACAGTCCAATCAAAATGGTAGTACCGTACAATAAAAAGGGACAGACAAGAGACGGAACTCGGGTAGTTTTGGAGTTCAGTTGATAATAAATTAAAAGGAATCAAGAAGGGAAACAAAATAGACTAAAACAAACATTTTTACAAAACTGGCTCCCCAGGTTCCAGCGTACTTCTTAAGCTCATTTGTACCTTTATGCTTTTTAGCTTTTAGTTAAATTTATATTTTTTTTTTTATTTGAAGTTGGAATCACAGCGTGTGACTTTTGTAATTAAAGCAGATTTTTTTTGCAGCAGAACAATAGCTACATAACTTAAATATGATACAGATTGAGGCAAAATAGCTTCTGAAGGACGAGCTGGAAACTGTTTTGCCAGTTGAGGGCGGTGTCGTCAAGGGAACGACCTAAACTCCTCCCACTGTGTATGACGCCTGCGTGACGGAGGAGGGGGATGGAGGGAGGTGGGGGGGTGGAGGAAGTGGGAGGGATGTGGTCTGCGTGTTGCGTGTTGCGTGTGTGTGCGCGCGTGTGGTATGTGTGTGTTGTGTGTGTGTGTTTTCCTGTGCCTGTGAGAAGCGAAAATGAGGAGAGAGGGTTAGGGTTCAGTGCCTGTTCTGCATCAGCCTCCTTTCCTTCCGCCAAGAGTTTGTCAGCCAGCTGCTCCTGGAGTCCGCGGGAAAGCCCCTCCCACTCTGAGCGGGTAGGAAGGCAATGCCAAACATCCGGAAGAAATAAAACCACTGTCTCCACATGAGCGGCGACTGTCCGCCCTTTGTGTGTCTCCTCAGGGCGGTGATAGCGAATCTCTGCAAAGCGATACCTGTCGCAAAGGAAGAGGCGCATTGGAGAGAAAGATCCCGTCAGACATCACAAGCCCCGCCCCACACTCTCCCAAAAGCCCTGCCCCTTCCCCCCCTTCACCCAACCTCCTCCTCCTCCTCCTCCTCTCGGTGCAGCTTAACTTTGAGCAACCCCACCCCCCCCCCACCTCATCAACATGACAATAAGCCCCGCCCCAACACAGAACACAAATTTAAATAAACATATAAAAAATTAAATGAAAATAAAATAAAAAGGGAAACATGAGGTCTGCAGATCTCCACGGTAGATTCTCACGGGGTGGGGGTGGGGGGGGGGGGGAACACCAGCCAAACATTGTGGAAAATCACAGGCAAAAAAGCAAAAAGATGGAGCGTGGGGAGACCTCCCTCACTCTCCACCTTCCAGGGTCATACATAATGTGTGTCTGCATAATGGCTCATTGAGACATAGGGGGGTTTACACTGAACCAAATACACAGTAAAAGCAGGTTAAATATGTAAGATATTTAACGAAGGAACAGGAAGTAAGAAAAGAGGGGGGGGGGGGACATTGGTAACGGCTCCTCCAGGCAATGGCAGCATCAGTGCATTCAAACGACAGGACAGCTGCACAACATTAGCAAAGGACAGAGCCAAAACAAAACAAAACAACAAAAAGAAAATGAATTAAATGTCACAAATAAATAAAACAAATAAAAAGAGCAAAAAAAAAAAAGGAATCATTACGAAAAAGAAGCATCCAGCGTATCAGGAGACGGGATTGGGCGAAAAAGCCCCTGAGGCAGTTCGGGACTTTTCCACGGGTGCTTAGTTATCGGGCCTAGAGCTGTTTGTCAATGCTCTAGTCTAACCCGTGGGAAAGGAGTGCGACTTTGGAAAGTTTCGGCGGGAAGATTCACTCACCACTGCGTGCATAAACTCAGATCAATGCCTGTCAGAGCCTTACAACAACGTATCGCTGTTTTAATGAGGACGGAAGCGTCTTTGTCAGGGTCTGCTCCATCCAACGAGGGCGACCAGTGCCCTCCGATCGCCATGGCTTCATCCTTGCCCCTCATCCCAACAAGAAACTGCAAACACAAACACACAGACTGACCAATGAGAAACAGCCTGCCGCAGACACCACACAGACTGACCAATGAGAAACAGCCTGCCGCAGACACCACACACAGACTGGCCAATGAGAAACAGCCTGTTGCAAACACAACACACAGACTGGCCAATGAGAAACATCCTGTTGCAAACACAACACACAGACTGGCCAATGAGAAACAGCCTGCCGCAGACACCACACAGACTGGCCAATGAGAAACATCCTGTTGCAAACACACAGACCAGATGTATCCAAGAGTCCATAATGTTAACATTACTGTGAAAAGAGCGTAAAGATTTTCCCTCTCATATTTCACATCTGTGTGCACTATTGTACTGAGATGTTGGTCTTACTGTCGTCAGTTTTTATCTGCATGCGCACGCTACTACTGCTAACTCGAACAGTTAGCCTGTTGCTCGTGCCTGGCTAACTGAGTTAGCTGGATAACTGAGTTAGCTGGATAACTGAGTTAGCTGGATAACTGAGTTAGCTGGCTAACTGTGCCAAGCGAAACCTGGAAATCCCCCCGAATATGGAACATATGAACTAGCAAAAACACTGTTTTGGGTTTTTACTCAGCGCAGTTAGCCTAGCTAACACAGTTAGCCGGCTACGAGGTATAGAGCCCAGGGTCTCTGATTCGCAGCTTTATCTAAATGCAACTCTTCCTTGTGAAATAAATAAATAAAATAAATAATAGCGAGGAGAGCCGTCCTCAGTAAGAGCTGCTCCACACACTGGGTTCAGAAATGGAATAGGATTCTGACATCACAGGCGGCTCTCCACCACAGCGGCCCTCGGGTACTGTGGAGCTAGTCTTTTAACTCTTCTATTTTTATTTTATTAAGCTTTATTTATACACTCTTTTATGGCAGTGCTCTGCAGCCAAACCTGCATTTCTCTGGACTCTGGGAGGAAACCCCCTGGGCCGGGATTGGAACCCAGCGACAGAGATCTCCACCGCACCAACGTGCCGCCCATTAATTACTAATTAAAGTGAAGATAACGGAGAGAAAGCGGCTCCAGAGCTGGGGGCCCGCCCCTGAAGCAGCGTGCACGTGCACCTTGACGAGCCGGGCGGGGTGCTGGAAGGAGTCGCGGAGCTCCTGAGAGTCCTCTGCCAGGGCGCACGACTTGTGGTACAGCTCATCCAGGCTGGGATTGGCCAGGAGCATCACCTGGGGATTCGGGAGGAGAACCAGCATGATGAGCCTAATATGCAGTGAACCCAACCTGTGCTGCTGCAGCTGAGGCAATGCAAATGCAAAAAAATGTATAAATGTATAAATGTATAAATTTTTTCACAGCCCAGTGAACACAGACAATCAATCAACGGCAAGGGAGGTCCCCGTTTATCCATATCGGATGAACCGTTTAGAAATTATAGAACCTTTCGTACATAGTCCCCCCCCATTTTTGGGCATCAAAAATATTGGACAGTTTAACATAATGTAGAATAAAGTAATCATATTTAATATTTGGTCGCATTCTTTGTCTGTGACATCTTTATACTTTATTCTACATTATATTAAACTGTCCAATATTTTTTTCATTCCCAAAAATGGGGGGGACTATGTACAAAAGATTCTATAATTTCGAAACAGTTAATCCGATATGGATGAAAATACCCTCAAATTAAAGCTGGCAGTCTGCACTTCAACCTCATTGTTCCTTTCAAACTCAAAGTGCTAGAGTACAGAACCAAAATAACAATGAGACAACGGATCATTTTGCAGTGGTCTCTTCATTTTTTCTATAGCTGTATATATACAGTGCCCACCACAATTTTTGGCACCCCTGGTAAAGATGATTAAAAAGGGTTATAAAAAATTTACCTTTTGGTGAATTAGCTTAATCTCACTCTTAAAAAATGAGAAAAATCAAACCTTTAATTGAAGTAAATTTATTCTGAGGAAAAAAAACCATCATCAAGAAGTAATTATTTAAAAGAAAAAACACGTGTGCCACAATTATTGGCACCCCGAGAAATTCTTATGAGCAAAATGTAACAAGCATTTTTTCCATTTATATTTTACTTTTTAAAGTTGATCAGAGTGTTTAGGAACTTTCAAGCAATAATGCATGACTTCCTGTTTCATTGGGGTATAAATATGAGTTTACACGGAGGCCATATTCCCGTATTCAAACATCAACATGGGAAAAATAAGAGAACACAAAAAAGGAAAAAGTGTGTTGAGCTTCAAAAGTCAGGGAATGGCTATAAAAAAAAATGGCTACTCTCCTGAAAATGCCCATATCTACCGTAGGGCAATACTTAAAGTTCAAAGCAACTGGAACTTTTACAAACTTGCCTGGAAGAGGATCCAAGTTTTCTTTGCCCCCACGCCCAAACTGGATCTTCCAGCAGGACAATGATCCAAAATATACGTCCAAATCAACACAAAAATGGTTAACTGAACACAAAATCAAGCTTCTGCCATGACCATCTCAGTCCCCTGACCTAAACCCCATTGAAAACCTGTGGGCTGAGCTGAAGAGGAGAGTGCACAAGAGAGGACCTAGGACTCTGGGTGATCTGGAAAGATTCAGTAAAAAGGAATGGTCTCAGATTCCTTGCTCTGTATTCTCCAACCTTATTAGATGTTACGGGAGAAGACTCAGTGCTGTTTTATTGGCAAAGGGAGGTTGTACAAAGTATTAAATGCAGGGGTGCCAATAATTGTTGCACAAGCATGGTTTTGTTAAAAATAATTATTTCTTAATGAGGGATTTTCTTTTATCAGAAGAAACTTACTTCAATTAAAGGTTGGATTTTTCACACATTTCAGTGTGAGATTAAGCTAATTCACCAAACGGTGAATTTTTTTATAACCATTTTTACCAGGGGTGCCAATAATTGCGGAGGGCACTGTACATATACGTTATGTCCAGTTACCTTAGCACTTTACAAGGTTAACATTGCGTTGCAAGTATGTATATAAGCTATGTTACCTTAGCGGTTTACGAGTACAAGCTCCGGTTACCATATCACTTTACAAGTTTGAGCTATATGCAGTTATCATAGCATGTAAGAATTTATCGCTGATACTTGTAAAGTTACAAGCATGAGCGATAAACCGTTACCTTAGCGCTTTACAAGCATGAGCAATAAACGCTTACCTTAGCGCTTTACAAGCATGAGCGATAAACGCTTACCTTAACGCTTTACAAGCATGAGCGATAAACGCTTACCTTAGCGCTTTACAAGCATGAGCGATAAACGCTTACCTTAACGCTTTACAAGCATGAGCGATAAACGCTTACCTTAGCGCTTTACAAGCATGAGCGATAAACGCTTACCTTAGCGCTTTACAAGCACGAGCGATAAACGCTTACCTTAGCGCTGTACGTGTGGTTGGCGTCCGGCGGGTCCAGCACGGCAGTGTTCTTCACCAGCGAGTCCACCTCTTTGTGCATGATGTGGAAGTTGCAGGAATTCCCGAACAGGAAGGGTCGGGAGAGGGGAAAGGCGTCCACCCAGGTGAACTCGGCGTGGAAGAAGTCGCTGGGGATGTAGAGGCTCTGATAACGTCGGCGCAGCTCCATCATGTCACAGTTGTAGCTGTGGAAGGCGGAGAAATATCGTCACACCAGCGTGCGAAAAACACTTTTTACCTCAGGGAAACATGCAACCCGCTAGCAGCTGTCATCGTCTCATACAAAAACACTTGTTCTTACTCGAAGCACATTAAAAAATTTAAAAAAAAGTTAAAAAAAATTCTAAAATGCTTGCTCTTCCTTTGGCAGCCCTATGCAGAACCAGTAATTCAGGAGAGTGGGGTTACACAAAAGCCCAATTATTTATTCATATTTAAACTTACTTACACAAAAGCACAATCAACTGCTTTACAATTCTGTCCAATTGAGTGCATTGATTGCAGCACTCATGCGACACTAATTATATGTATATTTGCAGAGAAAACCACTACAGATGGAATACAGTACATAATTTGTGTCAACATTTTGTTAGATGTATGTCCATATTTGGGAATTTCTGGTCGATGTACGTAGCCTGTGCAGGCTGAAAGAATGTCCCATTTTTTCACGTTCACTTCCAAAATAGTACTACATTATTCTAAACGGGACACAATTGAAAAATCTCTCACAAAAAAACTAAAAAGAACAGACTAAAGTATGGTTTAAAAGGAGCAGACTAAAGTATGGTTTAAAAGGAGCAGACTAAAGTATGGTTTAAAAGGAGCAGACTAAAGTATGGTATCAGTTTCAGTGTAATTTTCATGTAGTAAAACAGCAATGAAAGATTTAAGCTTCTGAGTTTTCTGTGGACTGCAGGAAATGCTTCCTTATAAGGGCATACGAGTAGTGTCCCAGGTGGGGAGGCAGGTGCTTTGGGACTCCACCCACCCGTCCAGGGAGAATTTAGAAAACTGCACAGTGTATCGCGGAAGCACACGGCGGGGGCGCCTGGGGGAGCGGTCGCGACGAGGGGAGCGATCTCTGGAGCGTTTGCGTGTGGGAGACCGCTCTCTCGACCTCCTCCGTTCCCGCTCTCGTTCACGGCTGTAGGAGAGAGAGAGAAACAAACCTTTTTCAGTAAAAGTAAAAGATGATTGGACAGGAAGAGAGGGGTGTGGTCAGCATGGCGATGCGGCCACGCTCACCTGCGGTCATCCTTCCTGAGGATGAGTTCGGGACGATCGTTGCGGTTTGGGAAACGGGGAGAGGGGTCCAGCCGACGCACGGGCTGGGGCTGAGGCATCATCCTGACCGGGGGCTGGAGCAGACCCCCCGAAAACACACAGTCTAGATACACAAAACACACACAAACACACAAAATACACACACACACACACACAGTCACACAAACACACGCACGCACGCACGCACACAGTTTAGAGTAATCAACAAACGAATCAACATCTAAGAAACAACACCTTAGAATATTCACTATTAGACATAAATCTATTAAACCCCCAATACCAACAACACCAGACCACTGCACCCTGCCTTTAAACCTGCCCACCACCACACCACCTTTAACCTGAGGCACATCAAAGAGCGTAAGAAAAGTGGGGCGTGACCTACCTTTGGGGGGGGGCTGGGGCAGGAGTGGTTGGGGTGGGTTCTGCAGCAGGGGGGCCAGCGAGGCTGCAGAGAGCTGGGCCTGCAGCAGAGAGGGAGGGGGCACCTGGGTGGGCACGCTGAAGGCTGTGGGCGGAGGCAGTGACTGGAGCATGGCGGGGGTCGGCTTCATCATATTGGGGCCAGGGGGCTGGCTCTGAAACAGGGCAGGGAAAGAGGGGGGGTTACGCTGGGGCCAGGGGGCTGGCTCTGAAACAGGGCAGGGAAAGAGAGAGGGGGGGGGGGGTTACGCTGGGGGGAAGGGGGGTCTGCTCATCACTAGCACTCTGCCCTGCGTCTTTCTGCACTTTCTGAATCCAGTTTCTACGTGATTTTAACACATGCATGCGCTTTGGGAAGAGGCGATATTTGTCGTGTTTGAAGGCGGAAGAGCTGATGGTTCGAGAGGCACAGAGTCGTCTGAGTGGAGTTCAGCAACAGCACAGATGATACTGGGCTGATCAGAGCGATGATGAAAGGGACAATCCAGCTATGAACCAGCCTGGTGCACTGCACAGTCAGAACAGTCAACAACAGCACAGTCAACAACAGCCCAGTCAACAACAATACAGTCAGAACAGTCAACAACAGCACAGTCAACAACAATAGTCACAACAGTCAACAACAGCAGTCAACAACAGCCCAGTCAACAACAATAGTCACAACAGTCAACAACAGCACAGTCAACAACAGCCCAGTCAACAACAATACAGTCAGAACAGTCAACAACAGCACAGTCAACAACAGCACAGACAGCAGAAGCAGTCTGCACAGTCAGCAATAGCATTGTTAGCACAGTCAAAAGCAGCACAGTCAGAATCAGAAGTAAACACGAGCACAGTTAGAACTGTCAACAACAGCAGTCGAAACCAGCAGTCAACAACAGCACAGTCAACAACAGCAGACAGAAGAACCAGCACAGTCAACAACAGCACAGTCACATTACAATTCCATACTCCAGGGTACTATATTACAGGACTGTGTCATAATAAAGCTGGTGCCAATCACAGTTTCTGTACAGAAAGCCTGGGTCTGACTGCATTTGATATGGAGAACCGTCAGTAATGAAGCACAGCTTCATCAAAGGGGTCACAATGTTCTAATTAATTCCTACGCTTACAGAAGCAGACTTGCCTAAAATGTGTAATCCTGACTATGAGCTCCCAAACTGTGGGAGATTTTGATTTCTTTGTACTGACAGAAAGAACACTACAAAATCTTCCACCTGCTGGGTCACACAGCAAACGTGGGTTAGCTTAAAGGCAATGTGTAGTTGTGAAGGCGAACTCGAGCTTCATGGAAGTACAGTCGTATCTCAGAGTTATGGACTGACCAGCCAACTGGAAAGGTACGAAACCAGAAGCAACACACATAACTACACCTTACCAGTCCCTCCAGGATTTCAGAATGTCATGACCGCAACTATTAGCACAAAATCAACTAAACTGCACAAATCACCGCAACTTTCCCACAAAGAATTTTTGAATTGTTGTGTTCCGACCCTGGCACGAAGGGACCGCAACACGAATGATTTCAAACACAAATAGGCAACTTACAAAATGTTTTTATTAAAATATCTCCTTATGGTTTCATAATAAAAGCATGTTTGGGTTCTGCTATCGGGAGTCTTTGTGTTTATACATAGGCTACTTCCACGTATCACACGAGCACAAACAGAATTACTCCATGTTAACTGTGATTTTCAAGTCTAAAAAAATAAGTTTCACATTTAAATTTACAATTAAAACAGAACATTTTTGTTTTATTGAGCCTTTTTTTGGTGTGGTTACTCAGAACACAAGCTCCACAATATTTCCAGTTGTGTTATACAGTCCTGTTTCATTCTAACTGAACTTATATTACATATGATTTTTTTATGGAATTACATATATATTTTTGAAATCGCAACTTTTACTTGCCACTTTCACTAATTACCGCAACTTCATCGCAACACACACAAAACACCCAACTTTTAAGACCCCTAACCCTAATCAAGCATTTTAGGCTGTGACAATCACAAAAAAACTCAGCGAGATCCTAGTGGTACTGCACCTTACCAACACCAAGCTCTTTGCAATCGACTTAAACGCATTAAACTGAAACGGGTATGAAATACTATCAGCATTAGCCAAGAGGACGCATCCTACCCTTTTAGCTAAAGAACACAATGTAGAAAGTCACGAGTGTTGGATATAAAGAAGAGCTATACAATCTCGCTGCTATAAAATTAGAGCAGCCCAATTAAAAATAACGTGACGTAATGCAAGTAAATATTCCAACCAATAAAGGGATCAGTTAATTGGTAAATTTTTACTTCAATTTTACAGGAAGGACTTAATTGACCTATAGATTTTACAAGGTGTGTCTTATATGGTGTGGACAGAAGGGTGCTTCTGTGACATAACCGGGTGACATAATTCCAACTGAACTGAGAGACAAACCAACATTAGTGTCCTGTTGGAAGGTCAAGGTAGTTTTGTAAGATTTACAACAGCAAAGATTTCTCACCAATGAAAACAAATGACTTAAGAATTGGACTCAATCGAAGATGAGTTTAGTTAGTGCAGAGAACTCTTTCACACCATCCCTTTGCATTTCAACTGTGTTGGAATTGGGCTTTTTTCACTTTGACTTTTCCCATTCAAACTGTTTTTCGAACATTTTTTTATTTTACTCCAAAGAATTTGTAATGCTCAATTGCAAGCCTGTCCCAGTAATGAACATTCCAGAGGGCGCACGCCTTGCGGCTCAGGTGAGCGGCCTTGCGGCTCAGGTGAGCTGCCTTGCGGCTCAGGTGAGCGGCCTTGCGGCTCAGGTGAGCGGCCTTGCGGCTCAGGTGAGCGGCCTTGCGGCTCAGGTGCTCAGGTGAGCTGTGAACTGCGCAGCTGATGCACACAAACAACCACAACTGCTGGAACTGCGCGAGGATCAGGGTGTGAAATTAACACCCAAATGCTGGTAAAATTTTGAGTGGCTGGTAACATTTTTACTCTAGCAGCCACTTTGTCCGGTAACCAACCAGGCCGTGTTACATAGCAGGGATAGCTGCGACGTTATGGGAAGGATGTGCTTTGTCTTATCTGTTCTGTAGTTACTTTGACGACGTTTCTGTATGCAGTTATTGTATGTCGCTTTGGATAAAAGCGTCTGCTAAAAGAATGTAATGTAATATTGTAGAAGGTAATGTGGCTGGTAGAGTTGTTAAAATGGCCGGCGGTTTTTAGAATCCACAAGCCACTCTGGCCATTGGGTGAAAAAGTGAATTTCATACCTCCCTTTGTGGAGGGAGTGCTGGGGGATTACACGACTGCATTTAAACAGCCCAACCCGCACATTGAGTTCACATGCACAACGGGCTGCATCACCTGGACATCTGTTCTACATGAAAGGCCCCAAAACACAGCACGTGAAACGCACGGAGACGCTGTGGAAGAGCCTTAGCTTCTCTCTCCTCCCAGGACAAACTGCCAAAACTTCTGCGCTGGGGCAGAAAAGTGCTCCTGGGGGGCGGGAACCAATCATTTTTCACTCAAACAGTCAGCTGGCAGCTACGAAACTTAACGGGGTAACATCTCATGGGACTGGAAGTGAGACCTCGGCAGAGTGGCGGTTGGGATGGTGTGAGCACTTTATGGGCTGTCTAAGCCAGGAGAGAAGAAGAAAAAGGAGGAGGAAAGAGGGACAGAGGAATGGAGGGATAGAGGAATGGAGGGGGAGGGTTACATTTTGTCTTGAGTCCATGGCGGGGTGCATTTCCGGGTAGCGAGGCAGCCCTGGGTCTGAGTAAAAGTGCACCAGCTGTGGGGAAACTGGAGGTAAAGGCTGTGGCGGCTGTAGCTATAGGGGGGATTTAAAAGAGAGGGAGCGAAAAACAGGCCGTTAACCCGCGCGCCGCCATCCCGCGCACCGCCACAAACACAACATGGACACACAACATGGACACACAACATGGCCGCCGGCCTCCCCGCCTGCCTGCTCACCGACTGACTGGCCAGCTGAGGCAAGGTCTGGATCCGCTGGGCGTTCCACTTGAAGGGCATGTTGGGATTGTAGACTGCCTCCACCAGCACCCGGTCGCCCACCTGGGGGGTCTTCCCCTTCACAGCGCTTCAAAAACAACCACAAACACGTCAAATCCGCAACAAAAGGGAGACTTCATACGGAAAGAGTGCACGTAGAGACCGCACAAAGGAAAGAGCGCACTGTCATTTCATCTTCCCATAGTTCACATCAAAGACTATGGCCTGAATTCAATCAACATCAGCCCATAACCAAATTCTGTCTCACAATTAAATTCAGATGTTAATTATTTTCCTCACAAAACAAAAATTAGTTTTGCCAAAAATCTGCTTGGAAAGGAGAAATGATTGACGGGGATTGAATTACAATGTCCAATCAAAAAGCTGGATAATAACCATTTCGGGCCCTCGCATAAAAACGTGTGCTAAAACGTGATACTGATCATCCCGACTCATCCATAGGCAGCTGACTTTACCTCAACAGCTCTGTCTCCGCCTTGTTTGCGTTTGTGCACATCGTTACGCTGTCGCCGAACGCGTGCTCCGCCCTCTCCCAAAGGCTGCTGAACGCGTCCCCTACCTACCTGAGCTGGAAGAACACGTCCTCGTCCACGAAGCCGAAGGTGTCGTGCAGCTTGTTGACGACCCCGGTGAAGACGCGCTGCTTCTGAGGCTGCGCCTGCTGCTGGTGGCTCGACCGGGGAGTGGGGTAGGACACCGTGATCTGGGCCGTCTGCTGCGGGTTCGGCAAGCTGAGGCTGGTCGGCAAGGCAACAGGGGGCTACAACAAAAACAAGGCCATCCATGAGGGGGGCGGGGGGGGGGGGTAAGTGAGGGATGAGCTGCTCGAGAGGGGCTTATTCAGCCGAAACACGACACGGGACAGACGAGACCTCAAATACCCAGAAAAAGTGTTTTACCCATTCAATTTGGTGAAAAATAATCAAATAAATTCTAAGTTAATGTATTGGAGTGTAAATACTCTGCTCCTCTGGCTCTTTCTTCTAGATCTTTTATTAACGTACTTCAGAAAATGAACACTTTTCTTTTATTGTGAAATACCCAAAAGAAAAATAAAGAAGACCCTTTCATGTACTTAAGGTAATTTGGTTTGTGTTTTCAAATTTTCATTTACTTAAATTTTAAGATCAAAATGTATTGTATTGAAAAACAGGTACAAAGTCAAATTGAAGGTTAGTTTTAGACAACAAATTTTAAATACCTTACAATCAGATATGGAATCTTTAGCAAATGCAGTTGAAGTGTGAGAGAACAGATATTGTACAGTAGGGTTAGGATTAGGTGCTAGGCCTGGAGATTAGGGATTAGGGTTTAGGTCTATGGGTCTAGGGTTTAGGGTCTAGGGTTTAGGGTCTAGGGTCTAGGACAAGTGCACTTACCTGTGAAAGCAAGGCCTGCTGAGGCTGGGGCAGCTGAGGGAGAGAAAAGGTGTGATGCATGGTCATATCCTGCTATATTAAAACAAAACATCACGCTGTCATATACATCCTTTACATCCTGTCTGTGCTGTATTACAACAAAACATCACGCTGTCATATACATCCTTTACATCCTGTCTGTGCTGTATTACAACAAAACATCACGCTGTCATATACATCCTTTACATCCTGTCTGTGCTGTATTACAACAAAACATCACGCTGTCATATACATCCTTTACATCCTGTCTGTGCTGTATTACAACAAAACATCACGCTGTCATATACATCCTTTACATCCTGTCTGTGCTGTATTACAACAAAACATCACGCTGTCATATACATCCTTTACATCCTGTCTGTGCTGTATTACAACAAAACATCACGCTGTCATATACATCCTTTACATCCTGTCTGTGCTGTATTACAACAAAACATCACGCTGTCATATACATCCTTTACATCCTGTCTGTGCTGTATTACAACAAAACATCACGCTGTCATATACATCCTTTACATCCTGTCGGTGCTGTATTACAACAAAACATCACGCTGTCAAACACTGATGAACAGCCAATGGGAGTGCTGCTTACAGCACACAGGTGGGCCAATGGGAGTGCTGCTTACAGCACAGATGCCATACTTCGCTTTCCAAAGACCATTTGCTAAATCCCTTGTGGTACGCTGCACTCTAACTGTTCTTTATCGTCTTGCTTACAATCACTGACATTGCACTGGCAATCTCCATTTGGGATCAGCTGTTCCCCTTAATGCATGTAGACTAAGGCTTTTACATTTGCTCTTTCAGGTCAGACGGGCATCAGTCCTGCGTTTCTCTAACACCGCCAGTGTGCTGCTTGGCAGATCCCACACACAGTACCTGGTGAGGGACATTGTAAAGGCTCTGTTGCGGGGGCGGAGGTGGCTGTTGCTGTTGTTGCTGCTGTTGCTGTTGTTGCTGCTGTTGTTGCTGTTGCTGTTGTTGTTGCTGTTGCTGTTGCTGCTGTTGCTGCTGTTGTTGCTGATGCTGCTGATGCTGCTGATACTGCTGCAGGGCAGAGTTGATCTGAGACTGAAATTTGACAGACAGGTCATACAGCTGCAGTGCTGCTCAGACATGCCAGACTGTCAATCAAGAGCTCTCAAACAAGAACAATACGTCACGACAGGGAATCTCACATCAGCGCGTCTCGCATTAGCGCATCTCACATCACCACAGTGTCCTACATCAGGGCGTCTCACATCACTACAGCGCGTCTCGCATCAGTGCGTCTCGCATCAGCGCGTCTCGCATCACGTCAACGCGTCTCGCATCACCGCAGCGCGTATCGCATCACGTCAGCGCGTATCGTATCACGTCAGCGCGTCTCGCATCACCGCAGCGCATCACATCACATCACGTCAGCGCGTCTCGCATCACGTCAGCGCGTCTCGCATCACCGCAGCGCATCACGTCAGCGCGTCTCGCATCACCGCAGCGCATCACGTCGGCGCGTCTCGCATCACGTCAGCGCGTCTCGCATCACTGCAAGCTGAGGTGAAGTTTCTCAGCACTGGCCCAGAGACCCACCTGTTGCAGGGCGGCGGCGGCGGCGGCTGCTGCTGCGGCTTGCTGCTGCAATGCTGCGGTTTGCTGGGAGAGCTGGTAGTTGGCGGCTGACTGCGAGTTGAGAGACGCGGCGGCCAGGGCTGACTGCTGCGAGTACATGGATGGCGAAGCGCCCAGGAGAGAGGGCTGCTGGACGCCCAAAGCTGGGGAGAGAGAGAGAACAACGATCAGCAATTTTACCCACCGATATATCTTCACCCTCAGACACTGACACAGTACAAATATGACTAATAAGAATAAAACAGGCATTCAAAGTGCGATGCAGAAAATCAATAAAACATGACAAGAAACAAACACGTTAACTATAGACACATTAGCACAAGTGCACACTAAAAAAAGGGCAGTAGAAACAACGGCATAAAATCAGGTAAAACATTAGAGTGTAAAAATGACAGGAATAAACTTTAAATAATTACAAGGAATAAGAATATAAGAGTCTGAAGCACTGTTCTCCTTGTAGAACATTCCAGAATTTTGGGGCCTGCACAGAGAAAGGTTGGTCACCTTTTAAAAGAGATTGGGGACACATACAGAAAAACTACTTTTATGGAGTTGGCAGGTGGGCAGTGTAGCTCAGAAATGCATTAAAATGTGAATACATCCATGCAAGGAATTAATAACATTTTAATTTTATTCTAAAAACAACTGCACTGTCTAGACTCTAGGCTAAGACTGGAATATTATGGTCCTCTATTTTGTTTTAAATAGTCCATTTGTAAAAGGTAAAAAGCGCTATACAAAATAAATTTAACTGAATTGAATTTGCAGGATTCAAAATCAACAGGAAGCGAAATACTGCATTTGCAGTTGGACTTGAATAAAGAGCATTACAATAGAGAATATGAGAGCATGTATTCATTACATGAAAATAACATTCTTGACCTCAGACATTAATGTAGGAATTGAGCTGCAAAACTACATGAATAGGGTCTGACCGTTGCTTAGTACAGAGGAGCAGAACTTCAGTTGGTGAATATTCTGAGCAATACATTTTTTTTATTTATAAACAAAATATTCACAAAAAACTGAAATTGTATTTGTACAAGTAAAGTCAAGTATACAGTTGTGCATTGACTGTATAAAAGGAAAATAAATTCAGTGTTCTCATAATTTGGCCAAGAGGCAGCATATAACAAAAAATAAGATTGTTCTCAATATGGATCCTTGGGGAACTCCACAAATAAAAGGAGCAGGGAAGCACACATAATCCAACTGCAACTGGCACCATCTGTCAGGAACTCGGATGGGTCTCACTGTTGTTCAGTTATTTTCTCTCAGAAGATACCCAGCGAGACCCATCCAAGTTCTTAGGCAGTTGATCGACATTGATTGACCTGTTCAACAGCAGGAAATGCAGACCTGAGGTCTGATAACTTCAGGCAACATTCAGCAACAGGTGTTTTGCTCCTTCAGCAAGGGCAGCGTCAGTGTTCATATCCAGATTCAAATTTTTTCTTACTCAGCAAAGTTAGAAGTACTAGTCAAACTCGTTTTAAAGTTTTATACATGTGTTTATTCTGTTTGCAGGTCTCTCTTGTAAAAGAGATAGTGATCTCAGATACTCAGAATACTGAAGCACTATAACCACCAGTGCAGAAACGGGCTATTTAGAGATTAATAACCGCCATCACACAAACACGCATAGACCTCCTTAACCTTAGAGATTTTGGGCACAGTGAAGGGGTTACGGAGTTTTCCCAGCAACATCAGAACCATAGTGAGAATTAAGCACCAGATCCAATTACACCAGTCATACTACGAGTTTCTCATCGGACACAACTAAACTCCTAAGCATATATTCCGTTTAATTTAGTACATTATGCTTCTAACTTCTGATATTGACTGCACCTCTGG
Organism: Ilyophis sp. 1 JC-2022; assembly: GCA_022702515.1. NCBI lineage: Eukaryota > Metazoa > Chordata > Actinopteri > Anguilliformes > Synaphobranchidae > Ilyophis > Ilyophis sp. 1 JC-2022. The sequence goes on along the minus strand of CM040396.1, from coordinate 105,597,371 downwards.
AAACAATATATAATGGTGAACGTGTCCTTTAGATGTCCAAAATATGACATTTTGTCTAGATAGTAGTCTAAGCTATTCAAAATTTTAATAACAAAATTTAACTAACTTAATTTAACTAAAAACCAACAAAAAAAAACGCAAGGCACTGGTTTTAAAGTGACCAGCCATACTTACAGTGCAAGCTGTTCAAGTCGAGAGACTGCCCAGAGTGTCCGGGCTGAGATACCGCCGTGGCTGCGAACTGCGCCGCCCAGGGTGGGTTCTTCTGTCCCCCAAACTGAGCCATTAGTCAGGTCTCAGGTTTCTTGGCAGAACAGGTCGTGCTGCTTATCTGTTAGAAAGATAACGTTAAATTGCAAACTGTGTAAAGGAAAATCAAATCAATAGAAATTAGCGCATTCAACAATTAACATTGGTGAACTAGTTAATTTTGTACAGTTAGCTAACCAACAATATTGATCACTTAAATATGCAAACGTATGCAAAATATTTCCACAAAGCATGAAGCTCTAACAAATAATCGAATGCACAATACGTTGACAATGAAGTTAACTAATAAGCAAATCAGTTCATGTGCAACATCTCACTAACAACAAAATGATAATGGCCAAAACGATTTTACAAGTCAAACTAGCTAGCTACTGCGCTAACGTTTTCTTCATAACGTTAGCTTGTTATGACAAAGTGTTTTGTAAAACTTCCAAGCGGAAAACTAAGAATACAAATGAACTTGTGGAAATCCCGCAACTATAACTAACGTTACAAGACTTTCAACCAGTAGAATAGAAATCTACAAATTCGCTGATAAATTAATTTAAAGGCAAATGTATTCGCCAACGTTACTGCCGGCTGGTTAGCTAGCTTAGCTTCCGAGCTCGCAGTTCATTAGTTCGACTTTAGCTAGCATGCGCTAGCAATATGGATTAAATGAGATGAGCTAGTTGGTGCAATGTGGATTACGGCGATGCCCTCTCTGATGCTAGCAATATGGGGTTTAAGATGAGCTAGCCTGGCCACTGCGCCGCCTACGCACACCCTAGCTAACCGAAGTGTGTTGTCTTCATGCAGGACGGGAGAACCGAGGCTCCGGGCCTTACCAGCTAACACTAGTCTAGTTATCATAGCTACCCAGTGAGCTTACTTACAAGCAGCATGATCAAATTATACCTTAATCGTAGTATTTTTCGGTTATAATATACTCCTGTTGTGCATCATTTAATTCTTGCGCGCCTATTCCACAAACAAAAACAATTACATAATTTATTGCTACTATTTAGACAGCTTACCCTCGTCCTGGTTCATGCACCCCCGGCAGAGACAGACGTACAGCTGGAAAACACCACAGCGCATGCGCTATTCCTGCTGCGCGCACGCGCTGTTCCTCTGGGACATGCTCAGCGCAGTTTCGCGCAGTCAATCCCGATTCGCTATTCTAAGATGTTTGGGCTGTTGAACACGTAAAAGCAAGGCCTGTGCGAATACACTCCAATATTGGTATTGGATCTAGTAGTTTTAAATAAATACGGCTAAAATAGCTGAATACATTGAATGCAAAAAACAGAAATCGCATACATGGGATACTCCATACTCCTGTTGGCAGCGACTACTACACTGCCCTTTCACTCCCTCTCGTGGTAAAGCGCCTGTATAGCAGGAGGAAAGAAAGTGGCAAGACATCGTTTTCTTGCTTTTCCCACATTATTTGTAAATCATATTTAAAATCTACATCATAAGATACATATTTTCATAATTATGCTTCGTAGGAATTAGGTTTTCTCGCCGTATTCAAGACTCACCTTCAGCCATTCTAAAGTGAGCCATTCTAAACGCATTGCGAGCTGCGACGTTTGCGGTTCGAATCCTGTCGCACGTCTCTCCCATTCCCAATTCTTTCTATCCCTCAGTCTACACTGTACCGTCCAATAAAGCTGGAAAGCCTTAAAAAATATAACGTATTTTGCGTTGCATTGTTTGACTGTGATGTTAAACCTAACTTGTTACAATGTTGTTTAGGTGATTTTTATGCGTTTCATGTGCTGTGCTGCAACAAAAAAATGGCTCAAAAAGGACATTCAAGTTTGTATTGTAGTGAAACCACAATTTTTATTCTAAAAACTAAAGTACCACAAGACAAAAAACTTTCGAAGAAAGAGAAAAGGATGAGTCATCCAAATGGTGGGGTCAGCGGAGCCATGTTTTAAGCTGAAGAGGAGAGTCTTCAGTCTGCTTCCGAAGATGGGCGGATTCTGCTGTTCACACCGCCCCCTCCTGGCCGAGCAATCTCAACGCAATGTCACCCTCCATGAGGGGTTTTTCCCCCCCGAAACAGAACGTTTAGGTACTCGCAAACTTTCACCAACAAACTTTACAAATGACCCTCGATTGTTAGATTGCTTACCACTGATTACTGTGAGCACCAACAGAGAGGACTTGAGGATAGTGAAAGGAATCCATATTAATTGAATGAATCTGTCATTCTGCCCGTTAACATAGCTACTGTTAGTGCTCTGACATTAGAAATACCTACGCTTTCGTGATTTAAATGATATATATCCGATTCATGAATATGAGTTATAAACAGAGTATTATAATTGTATGAGCCCTGGATAAATATGGAAAACAATCAGTTCTTTTTGGTAGTGTCCACTTTTGGTCCCCATTGTACAAATTAACTTTATTATATTTCTTATGGTGTTAAAAACTATGATTTTCACATCTATCATTTTCAGTTCTACAAAACCAAGGAGTCGAATTCAGTGGTGCAGAAAGCAAGATCTACGCAGAATTAAGAATAACAATGCAAGTTTAAAATGTAGTGCCATGGACTGAATATACACCCCAGCTAACAGTAATGCAGGGATAGAGCCTCAGGTTACAAAACATGAGAGACTTCAGTTTATATACTACTCAAAAGAAGTTAAGGGTCAAAAATATTTGTGCATAAGTATAAGCCAACAAGCTAAAATGGTGACGACTAATGACAAAATAATTATTTGATGGCTCAAGAACAGAAAACACAAAACAAAAAACTTTTGATTAGACACCAGTTTATTACCCTGATGAAAAACAGTCATGCGCCCCCCCAAAATGATGTGATGATGAATGGAAAATGCTCAGCCATTTTATTGCTAAAATTGGCATGCATGGAATGACACTCATGCAGAACACGTGCAAATGGTGCATGAGGTGTCACAATGGGGGTTTCGAGTTTAATTCATTGCAGTTTGTCAGTTTAGTCTGACTAAGTTCGCGCTTCAAATCCATAAAAATGAAATCTGGGTTAACTTAGTTTCTAAAGATAAGTGCAATGAATGAATGTCCCATAATAACTTGATGTCTATAGTCCAAAGGGGGATATTGTAACCGTATCTGGCTTTAAAAATAAAATAAAAACATACTTACAAATAATTTCCTTTGACCCTTAAATTCTTTTGAGTAGTATAGATGAATGGGAACCGACCAGATTTATTTAAGAGCAGAAACTAACTCACGAAATATTTTTAATCTGAAATCTGAATAATGAATGTACACATAAATGGGTTGTTAAATCCTACAGAGGAACAGTCTAGACACATATTTTATAGAAACGGAAGGCAATTTTGGCCTCGGAGGTGAAGACCTGCATCAAAAATACTCTCATCAGAAACCGCCATGAGAACTGGCTTCACACACGTCTTATAATAATCAATAATCTGAAAATAATGATCATCCATCTTCAGTATTTACAGGCTCACCTGAAGCAAGCAACAAAACGTGACAAATTCTGCTTCTCTGTAACAGATTAAAAATTGATATCAATCCTTCAGAAATTCCATTTGGATTTTCAGAATGACTTGAGATATTTGGAAAGTGCAAATCAGAAGACAATTTACTTGCAAACATAATATTGCAAATGTACAATAACAAGGTCTAACCATTTTAGCTAGCGCTTCCAAGGTACGCGCATGCAGGCTATACAGACAGACTGTGCACGTGTGGTGAGGAAGAGGACAGAATTAGGAGTCTTGTAGTTTCCGTTCCAATTCCGTAAACACGCGTTCGTTCACGTCATCCACCTCATCCGTCACCTGTGGAAAAAAAAAATAATAAAATAAAAACACTAAAAAGTCTCCGTTCTCTGTGGTGCATGGATGAGCCTCACAATCCGGGATGGAGTCCGGAGCGTGTCAGGGCGGGCTGTGGTCAGGGCGGGCTGCGGTCAGGGCGGGCTGCGGTCAGGGTCAGGGCCGGCTGCGGTCAGGGCCGGCTGCGGTCAGGGCCGGCTGCGGTCAGGGCGGGCTGCGGTCAGGGCCGGCTGCGGACAGGGTCAGGGCGGGCTGCGGTCAGGGCCGGCTGCGGTCAGGGCCGGCTGCGGTCAGGGTCAGGGCGGGCTGCGGTCAGGGTCAGGGCGGGCTGCGGTCAGGGCGGGCTGCGGTCAGGGCGGGCTGCGGTCAGGGCGGGCTGCGGTCAGTGCAGGCTGTGGCCGGTAGATCCACAGGCCAACGTGCAATTGGTTATTGCGTCGCTCAGGGTATTGGAGGGTTCCGTTGGTTAGGGGTCCACGTTCATCGCTATCTAGCGACCCCCGCTGGTCAATCGGGCCCCCGTGGGCCGCTTATGAAAGGTCTTCCTCGGGTATTATTTTCTTGTAAATAAATAAAAAGAATCTCCCACAAATATTCTTCGTAACTTAAACAAAATGATTGGTTCACAAATATGGTTTTGCACTCACAAACAAATCTCTCCCGGGCTAATGACCATGTGCATTTACGCAACACCTGGCATATATGGAATCGCTTGCATTCCGTGGATATTTGACACAATCTTCCCAGCAAGATGTGCAAATAAATTCACAAATAGTTTTTTTCCCCACCCCCCACTGAGTCGACTCCAGTGAATCAGACTTTAAGACACCCTTTCGCTAGTGCCCACATTACTCCGACCAATCACAGCACGCATGCAATCACGTCAGGATGCAGGGTTCTGTGCTTGTCGGAAAGATGGCTATAACGGCTGTCTCTTTGATCGACGAATGAAGCCTTCATACCTTGAATCAAAATGAAACCACATCATCTTATATTTGTACTATTCCGTTAGAATTTGAGAGAAGCAGACGGAAAAAAAAGCTGTAACTTAAGGCCAACATGGCCGCGCGACTAGATCCCTCTCTACTGTCACATGCCCGCGCGACTAGATCCCTCTCTACTGTCACATGGCCGCGCGACGAGATCCCTCTCTACTGCCACATGGCCGCGCGACTAGATCCCTCTCTACTGCCACATGGCCGCGCGACTAGATCCCTCTCTACTGCCACATGGCCGCGCGACTAGATCCCTCTCTACTGCCACATGGCCGCGCGACTAGAACCCTCTCTACTGCCACATGGCCGCGCGACTAGAACCCTCTCTACTGCCACATGGCCGCGCGACTAGATCCCTCTCTACTGCCACATGGCCGCGCGACTAGATCCCTCTCTACTGCCACATGGCCGCGCGACTAGAACCCTCTCTACTGCCACATGGCCGCGCGACTAGAACCCTCTCTACTGCCACTAGAACCCTCTCTACTGCCACTAGAACCCTCTCTACTGCCACTAGAACCCTCTCTACTGCCACGAAAGGCTTTCAGCGGATTCTGTCACTCGGATTTCTCAATAATTGAAGAAAGGAATCTACCTATCATAGCTGCCATGCAGAAAAAATCTCTGCTTAGTCACACCATTTATGTCACCCAAACTGAAAAATGACATAAATTCTCCAATCCCCAATCCGAGTACTTAGAAGCTGAATCACCCAGTACTGAGGACTAGCCCTGGCTCAACAGTGCTTGAGCAACACTACCAATTACCTTAGCACTGAAAACTCACTGTCACAAGCACAATGACAGCTGACATGGCCATCACAGTCAAATATGTTGCACAACCTGTAACAAGAGTAATGCAAGAGGTTTGTAATAAAGAACATCTGTGGCTCAATCCGCTTCCTCGCTCCCTGCGCACCTGTTGTACGTCGTCCACTTCAGGTACGTAGAACTGCAGCATGTTCTGGATGCCGTTCTTTAGGGTGACTGTGGAGCTGGGGCACCCCGTGCAGGACCCCACAAGCTTCAGCTTCACCGTCCCGTCCACGAAGCCCTTGAAGATGACATCACCGCCGTCCTCCTGCACAGTAGGTCTGTCGAGTAGGCATAATGGGGAATTATTTGAGTTTGCACGTTCGACCCCCTGCGTCCACTGGGGTTTCCTTCGGGTACTCTGGTTTCCTCTCACAGCCAAAACATGCAGGTTAGGCTAACTGGACGGGCGTTGCTGTAAAAGAGCATGCATGCTCAGTCTACGTACCCTGTATAAATAAAGGATGCATGCTCAGTCTACGTACCCTGTATAAATAAAGGATGCATGCTCAGGCTACGTACCCTGTATAAATAAAGGATGCATGCTCAGTCTACATACCCTGTATAAATAAAGGATGCATGCTCAGTCTACGTACCCTGTATAAATAAAGGATGCATGCTCAGTCTACGTACCCTGTATAAATAAAGGATGCATGCTCAGGCTACGTACCCTGTATAAATAAAGGATGCATGCTCAGTCTACATACCCTGTATAAATAAAGGATGCATGCTCAGTCTACGTACCCTGTATAAATAAAGGATGCATGCTCAGTCTACGTACCCTGTATAAATAAAGGATGCATGCTCAGTCTACGTACCCTGTATAAATAAAGGATGCATGCTCAGTCTACGTACCCTGTATAAATAAAGGATGCATGCTCAGTCTACGTACCCTGTATAAATAAAGGATGCATGCTCAGTCTACGTACCCTGTATAAATAAAGGATGCATGCTCAGTCTACGTACCCTGTATAAATAAAGGATGCATGCTCAGTCTACATACCCTGTATAAATAAAGGATGCATGCTCAGTCTACGTACCCTGTATAAATAAAGGATGCATGCTCAGGCTACGTACCCTGTATAAATAAAGGATGCATGCTCAGTCTACATACCCTGTATAAATAAAGGATGCATGCTCAGTCTACGTACCCTGTATAAATAAAGGATGCATGCTCAGTCTACGTACCCTGTATAAATAAAGGATGCATGCTCAGTCTACGTACCCTGTATAAATAAAGGATGCATGCTCAGTCTACGTACCCTGTATAAATAAAGGATGCATGCTCAGTCTACGTACCCTGTATAAATAAAGGATGCATGCTCAGTCTACGTACCCTGTATAAATAAAGGATGCATGCTCAGTCTACGTACCCTGTATAAATAAAGGATGCATGCTCAGTCTACATACCCTGTATAAATAAAGGATGCATGCTCAGTCTACGTACCCTGTATAAATAAAGGCTAAATAAATGTAAAAAATCTTAGGTTTTAAAAAAACACTTTAGTACACGTCCCATCAACACCACACGTGAAGCCACATTACTCCTGAGCTCTGATACACGTCCCATCAACACCACACGTGAAGCCACATTACTCCTGAGCTCTGATCATTGGTAGAACCTTCATTCACAGAATTCCGCAGGTACGGAAACAGTCTCACAGGGGAGGTAGTGGTTTAAACATTTCCAGGTGCCTCAATAAGAACACGCATTATTCTGTAGAAATATTTCTAAAGTACACCTTATCATTCCACCATCTACTCTGTGGCCTAAATAAACTCATTGTACCATTTGCTTTGCAGGGCTGTTTTTTCCATTATACATTCTGGAAATAACTTACAACTTACATGCAACAGCCATAACTCATGCTTAAGAAAACATTCCTACACTGAAGGCAGATGTGAAGCAGGGAATGCTTTGTGTTGAATAAATCTCTGAGGCATAACATCAGAGATACTAGCCACAGAGATGTAGCAGACGTAGCATAAGCAATTATGCGTTTTCAAACTAAATGGTAAATGGACTGCACTTATATAGCGCCTTTATAGCACTGGCCTCTCACTCACCCATTCACACACCAATGGCGGCAGCTGCCATGCAAGGTGCTAGCCTGCTCATTGGGAGCAATTTGGGGTTCAGTGTCTTGCCCAAGGACACTTCGACATGTGGACAGGTGGAGCCGGGAATCAAACCGCCAACCCTGCGATCAGCAGACGACCCGCTCTACCTCCTGAGCCACAGCCGCCCCAATCAGTAAGTACTACACAAATACATAGCAGAGGATGGTAGAATAGATCGATGCTCTTTATGATCACAGATGCAAAACAGTAAGAAATATAGCTCCCGGGGACCGAGCGGCACGAGCAGCTTTTGTCAAACACAGGGACTGCAAAATGGTGGACAACTCTAGACAGGGTTGACCCAAAAATGTAATATTTGTTTCTAATCAGGGCTTTTGCCATTGTTGATGGTATCTAATCCCGTTCCCGTAAGGCACTCCAGGCCTCGGGCGGCCGCGGGTGGGTGGTTTTTGCAGGTTTTTGCCCAACCATTTTTATTTTTTATTTATCGTTTACGTTCGATCTGATATTTTAAATATTTATATCCGATATGATATGAACAGAACAGATGTTCTTCTTGTGTATGGCGTGTATTGTTGCGTTGTTCTATCATTCTAATTTTTACGAGAGTGAATCGCGTTGTGTGTGTGTATGATTATTAGCTGATTGAGCCGTGGTAACTGGTGGCAGTAAAAACATGCATACACACCGGCCCGCGAGGCCTGGAGTTGCCGACCCCTGCCGTAAGGGCTTGCATATCACCGCAAATTCTTAATTTCTGGAGGCCAACTAAGACTTTTGTGTTGCGGTATCAGATTGTGTTGGCTTACTGACTTTATAATTCAAACAGTTAACAGTTCATAGAGAAATTTCTTAGCCTTTGCAATAAGAACTTGTTTTATGTTAGAAGAACATTTTTAGCATGACGTGCACACTGTGTGCCTCAAAACGAATATTAGAAACAAGTGGGAATCGAACCACCAACCTACTACACGGCAGTACAATGCCTTAACCACTAAGCTACAGGAACTTTCACAGTTGGTATTGTTGGTAGACAGTCTGTTAAGCATTGAGAGTGTACTTGGCGGATGGCACATTTGCATTTCTGTCACGCCACCACGTGGATTGATTGGGTTAAAACTGCAGGGCTCAATTCCTGATCTAACTCTCAATCAACCCACCAAGTTTCAGAACTTTATGTCCAACGGTTTTAGAATCACTAGCATTTTTGTGATAAGCCACACCCAATGCAAGATTCATTGGCTTCTCATTCGGCCATCTTTTGACATAGGCCTTAGAAAAGTAATATACAGGTGCAGCTCAAAAAATTAGAATATCGTGAAAAAGTTCAATATTTTTTGTCACTCATTTCAGAAAGTGAAACTCATATATTATATAGATTCATTACACATAGAGTGAAATATTTCAAGCCTTTATTTCTTGTAATTTTGATTATGGCTTACAGCTAATAAAAACCCCCAAAAAATTAGAATATTTAGCTTTAACATATTTTTAAAGTATCATATTTAATATTTGGTCGCATATCCTTTGCATGCTGTTACTTCCTGAAGTCTGTGACCAATCAACATCAAAAGACTCTCGATATCTTATTTTCAGGTACTGTTACAAGCGATACTATAACCTCTCTGCATTTGAACTGATCTCTATGAGAATTGGGGGGTAAGACTAGATTCAGCTGTAAATTACGCTGGTACAGTATGGAACACATGACTGGCGAAATGGCTGTACGTCATCAAGGGTCTAAGGCTTGCCTACCCCTGGTCTAGGGTATCAAACGAGCCCCAAACCATCACTCTGCGGCCAGATATGGAGTAGATGTGGATGGATCCCTTTAAGGGTTGTTTCTCCTGACTTTTTTCCCCATAGAGTTCTATAGAAAAATGAGTCAGGAGAAATAACCCTTGCAGTGTAAGTAAGTAATGCATTAAGGATGCCCATAAGCTGAGTGCACACGCACAAGTTTTGTGCAAATTGGTCGAATTTTGTAGGAGGAGTAGCATTTTAAGTGTTTGACAAAAGATGCAAATTAGCAGAAAATCTAATATGGTGGACTTTATGGGTCCTTGAGGCAAATTCATTCGGAATGAGCAAAGGGACCTGTGTATCTTGGTGAAACGGGGTGTCAGCAGTGGGCGTGTCAATGTCAAACTTTTGTCACGTGCACTACAGCGCCACCAGGTGACAAGCCTGCCAAGTTTGGTGATTCTAGGCCAAACCAGCTCACAGGAATTTTAGGTGAAAGGGGAGAAATTTTTATTTTTATTTTTTTTAATTAAAAAATATAAAGAATCAGAACAAAAACAACAGGGAACAAGCAGCTCGGTCCCCTAATTAAATCAGAAAGGTGTCACTTTTCATTTGATGAAAAACACAAAAAAAGGGAAATTTATCTCTCCCTCTCGAACTGCAAGTTGGGTCCATCTGGACAACATTCATTATTTATTGCATTTAATCTTGTGGTTTGTAATGATTTTTTGTTTTTGAGAGAGACATATTTTACACAGCTATGAACTGGGGGTCCACACAGTATAATTGCTCAGAACCCCAGGGTTTTAGCAAGTTACACTGCTGAGAAGAAGCCAACCTCTCTCATTAGCATAACCTGCTCATTAGCATAACCGACTCATTAGCATAACCGGCTCATTAGCATAACCTGCTCATTAGCATATTCTGCTCAGAGTAACACCGGTAGGGTCTCAAATGTCTGTGTGTTGAATCCCATTTTAGGGTTAAAAAATAAGCGCCCTTCATGAAGTCTGTCTGTGAATATATTCAGAAAAATCAGCTGGAATGATCAATCCATGTCACACAAATTATTTTTAACACGCAGTATGTCATCAGAGTTATACCTTATACGCGTGTCTAGAAGCTCCTTAATCATGGAAATGACTTCATCCTCATCCTCCTCTGACACGCCTGTGAAAACACAGTCATATAAAACGGACGTTCAATGTAAAAATACACATGACATCCCTTTATCGGTCAACAGGTAAACAGGTAACTGGCGCCTAAAACTCACGTTCGAGTGTTTCATTAACTGTAAATTACAATATAATTTAAATGTAGATGGATAACGCACTGCACTATGACTCAAAATCTTCCGTGACTTAAGTTGTGCTGTCGGTCCTCCCTGTAAGCAAAACAGCGGATGGAAAATTAATCTTTCATATAAGGCTGCTCTGCCCCCAACTAATCATCATCCTCTCTTTCATCATTTGATAGGGCCTCAAATCCATATTTTTTTATCTCTATACCTATTAAAATATGAATTAACTGATATTAAACATTTATTTTATTTAATAAATAAATGTTCTTGTGACTTTAAAAAATCTTGTTGTTTTAGGTAAGTGCCTTGCTGATTAGTAATGTTTTATTTCACAATTGGGTGCAGAATATTCTTTCATAAGGCTGAATAGCTATTTTAAAAAAAAAAAACTCTCAATGAAAATAAAAAATGAAATCCTCTCCTAAAATATTCAACATAAGCGCATATGGAGGGTGAGGTGTCGGTAAAATTTTAACTGTGAATCTCAATTTTCTGTTTCGGTTGTATGTGGAATACAAAATATTTTTCCACTCGCATTAAAAAAATGGACCTCGGAAAAAATCAAATTAATTTTTGTTGTACTCGTGAAAATTTTCTATTTCAACCGGCAAAAAAAAATCGCGTTGGATAGTTGTGGGTTGCAGTGCGCGTCCTACGGTCGGGGCGGGGGGGGGGGGGGCCGGAGAGGAAGCGGCAATGTGCGGCGCGCAAAGGGGGGGTTGGGAGGGGGGAGGGGAAAAATGAAAGCAAAAGGAATAAGCCTAAAAATTGGACACTAAAAGAGTTTTTCCTTTAAATAATAAAGAATAAAGGGTGAAAAAAGCCTTATACAGTGGTTAAACAGAATTGGGTTATGGGTGGGGTTTGAGGTTCAATTGTAAATGGCAAAAAAATAAAATGAAACATGGGGAAAATTCAAAAACATTTAAAATTTAAAAAAAAAAAAAAAAAAAAAAAAAAAAAATTGATTGAAATTTAAAAAAAAAAAAAAAAAAAAAAAAAAAAAATCAAAAAAAAGTGATTAAATTAAAAAATTTAAATGATTGAGCTAGATTTAAAACTGTCCCAAATTTACATGAAAATTTCATAACGGCCCCCCTCCCCGACTCGCCGCTGCACTTTCCCCTGAAAAACCATCCCCTCTCCGCCGCTCAGTGACCAACCCCACGTTCTCTTTTGAATGACTCAAATCATGCTCTCCTCGCACCTCTCCCAATCAAACAACAGAACATTCCACAATCTCTCGCCGCTCACTGTCCCAATCAAACACTGAAACCCTCTCCCCGACTCCTAGGCCGCTCACTGTCCAATCAAACACTGAAACCCTCATCCATGCTCCGCCGCTCACTGTCCCAATCAAACACTGAAACCCTCATCCATGCTCCGCCGCTCACTGTCCCAATCATACTTACTGAAACCCTCATCCATGCTCCGCCGCTCACTGTCTCCAATCAAGAACTTTGTGATGGCCTCAATCACATTACGTTTGATGTCTGCCCACTCCACATCATCATCTCTCTGTTCACAACCAATATGAATATGAATTAACATTTATTATTCATTTATTTCCCAATCAAACACTGAAACCCTTGAGATCCATGCTCCGCCGCTCACTGTCCCAATCAAACACTGAAACCCTCATCCATGCTCCGCCGCTCACTGTCCCAATCAAACACTGAAACCCTCATCCATGCTCCGCCGCTCACTGTCCCCATGCTCCGCCATCCACGAAACGTATCCATGCTGCGCCGCTCACTGTCCCAATCAAACACTGAAACCCTCATCCATGCTCCGCCGCTCACTGTCTCCTAAATATTAAACATTCATCTGAATCCAATAGGTCTGTGTCTTGTACTCTTTAGATGGGAACTGTGCAAAGTTTTTTTGTATATTTAAATTCACAACATATTTTCCACAGCACATTAACAAAATCAATTTAATAACTCAATGTATTTAAATTTTTTAATTTTTTTTTTTTTTTTTGCTGTTAAAAAAAAATTGTGAAATTAAATAAAAAAAAAAAAAAAAATGATTTACTGTAATACTCCCTGAGTGGCCCTAAATCTGCATTGATTACATCTAAAGGCCTCCCCGACCAGAGCAGGCACCGCAGTTCTTTTTTCTTTTTACGTGTCAAGAGAGCTCGTCGTTCCCTCCACAGCGCTCTCTTTTGAACGTCACAATAAATCATTCACTCGCACGGCCTACTTTCACCTCGGCCACATTCCCCGACTCCGCCGCTCACTGTCCCAATCAAACACTGAAACCCTCCTCCATGCTCCGCCGCTCACTGTCCCAATCAAACACTGAAACCCTCATCCATGCTCCGCCGCTCACTGTCCCAATCAAACACTGAAACCCTCATCCATGCTCCGCCGCTCACTGTCCCAATCAAACACTGAAACCCTCATCCATGCTCCGCCGCTCACTGTCCCAATCAAACACTGAAACCCTCATCCATGCTCCGCCGCTCACTGTCCCAATCAAACACTGAAACCCTCATCCATGCTCCGCCGCTCACTGTCCCAATCAAACACTGAAACCCTCATCCATGCTCCGCCGCTCACTGTCCCAATCAAACACTGAAACCCTCATCCATGCTCCGCCGCTCACTGTCCCAATCAAACACTGAAACCCTCATCCATGCTCCGCCGCTCACTGTCCCAATCAAACACTGAAACCCTCATCCATGCTCCGCCGCTCACTGTCCCAATCAAACACTGAAACCCTCATCCATGCTCCGCCGCTCACTGTCCCAATCAAACACTGAAACCCTCATCCATGCTCCGCCGCTCACTGTCCCAATCAAACACTGAAACCCTCATCCATGCTCCGCCGCTCACTGTCCCAATCAAACACTGAAACCCTCATCCATGCTCCGCCGCTCACTGTCCCAATCAAACACTGAAACCCTCATCCATGCTCCGCCGCTCACTGTCCCAATCAAACACTGAAACCCTCATCCATGCTCCGCCGCTCACTGTCCCAATCAAACACTGAAACCCTCATCCATGCTCCGCCGCTCACTGTCCCAATCAAACACTGAAACCCTCATCCATGCTCCGCCGCTCACTGTCCCAATCAAACACTGAAACCCTCATCCATGCTCCGCCGCTCACTGTCCCAATCAAACACTGAAACCCTCATCCATGCTCTTGTCCTCTCCAGGTTGGACTACTGCAATACTGTCCTTTCTGGTATCCCTTCCATACTCCTCAACAAACTCCAACTAGTCCAAAACTCTGCTGCCCGCATTACCACCCACACTCACGCTGTAGTATAATATTTCCATTTCCTATATGTAAATCCTTCAAATACCGCATACGTATAGGCCTGCGGGGATGTGGGGTCCCCCTCCAGGTCACACACTGAATTGTTGCTTCGCGGCTTTATAAATGTGGACTCATGACGTGTATGAAGTTTATGTACCAAATCTGTAAACTCTTGGCAAGATACAGATTAGACACAATGCTTTGAAGCCGCAGGACCACAGGAAGTGGCCCTGAGGAAAAACCTGTGAATAAGAGCCCGATGCTTAGCATACAATGGTGAGAACATGTGCAGGATGTGATTATGGAGTGGTCCGTCCTGATGAACTATGCAAAATACATGTATAACCTGAACGTTGTCTTGCTGAAGCTGCCAATTTGAATGCGAATATAATCTGAATTATATCTTGCTGACATTGCTAAGCTTAAATACACATATGGCAGATATATTTTGAATCTGCCAACTAGTAAAATTGTTAAAGACCTACACATATGACATTTTTTTTTTTTTTAAACAGAATTGACAGGTTCTGCGCCACAATGGTCTAAACCAACCGGAAGGGGGGAGATCGTTGTGACGCATGAGATCAGACAACGTCAGACTAAGGTCAAGACGACCATTGAGAACACCCCCACATGAAAAACCATTGTGACGCATAAGATCTTGAGAACGCCCCCACATGAAAAACCATTGTGGCCATGTGATCAGGTATAATCAGGAAAGATACCAAGAAATGCCCCTAACATCAAGTAAGGGTAGGAAAAACCCCAATTACGCCCCACATGTCTGTGATTGGTAAACAAGTGTCCCGGGGCGGGGGAACGGATATGTTGATAGTGTATAAAACCTGTGACAAACTGAATATCAGGGCTTCTATCCGCGGATAGAACTCGGCTTTGTACAAGCGTTGTTTGCTGAATAAAGTCTACACCTGTTTGAAGAGCCTGCCTGGAACTTCTTTATTTTAAAAACTCTAACTCTGGACCTTACTTATTGAAAACTTTAATTTTGGATCGAAAACTCTGATTTTGGAGTAAATACTTTAACTTTGACTGAAAACTTTAAACATGAAATTGGAAACAACGAACAAGTTGGCGGACTTGGAGAAAACTGAGATTCTCAAGCCACTACAACGCCCATGACCACATGACCCTGTCCTCACCACATCACATCCCACCCTGTCCTCACCACATCACATCCCACCCTGTCCTCACCACATCACATCCCCCCCTGTCCTCACCACATCACATCCCCCCCTGTCCTGGCTGCCCATTAAACTCCACTTCGACCATAAGATCCTTCTCTTCACTTTCAAAGCCACCATCTACCTGACCGAACATCTCCTCAATACCCCCCACGCAAATGAAAGTGACAACAGATGGACAGAAGAGGCAACAGCAAGACAACCCCCAAAAAGTAAATGGTTTTGCAGGTGGTGGCCACAGACCATTTCTCTCTCCTTATCCTTCCTGACTGATGTTTCTCTAGTTGTTCCCTTCATTTCTTTGAGCAGTGTATATATAATTTTTTTTTTTTTAGATATATATATATTTTTTTAACCTAAACGTCTACTGTCCCAACGCATACTTTTTAAAATACATTTTATTCCCGTTATTAATCTGTGTTGTACAGTGTCCTTCGGTTTCTTGAAAGGCGCATTCTAAATAAAATGTATTATTATTATGAAGCCAGCCGGTCATGAGAAACTTATGTACCTAATATATGCTTAATCACATACGTCACACGACATGAAAAACACCCCTGTGGGAAGCAATTCCGGTTTTAACAACAATGTCTTATTGCCACAGAGAGAGGGAGAGCGTTTTCCACACCCAGAAACTACAATAACAAACCAATAACAAACTACAATAACAAAAATCTTCAACCTTCCCCATCACACGTTCTGGCCAAAAATAACAAACTAAAATAATTTTAATTTTTTTTAAAATTATTATTATTATATAAACGCAGCAAGACCAGCTCTTCTGCTTTTCAGCCAGGTTCTTTCAATTTGAAGACTCTCGAACAGACTGGCCATCTCTCTAGGCGTGCTCAGTCCTGGTCTCAGTCCTGTACCGTGGAGAGGAGTACACCTTTACACACCTGGGCTGATTGGTTAACGTAACCCAGGTGCGCGTGCACACTCCACCGCTAGGCATGGCTGAGAATATTCTGACGACCTCCACTAGATCGAACGCCACAGTCCACAAGAAAAATCTGGGACAATCGAAAATGCCAGAAAAGTTCAGAAAGTGAACCATCCCTTTAACAACCAGAAGAGGTCACTGTGACCGGCGAGGTACCTTTGTCACTGTGATGAAGTCGGGGCCAAAGAAGACACTCTTTACCCCTTCCACTTGAAAGAGGTCCCTGGGGAAATAAGGTTAATACGTGTATGGTATCTTAATCAAAATGATTAGACTTTGACCAATCCATAACAGTACAGTAGAACATGCTTAACCCAGTCCTTAGTTTAATAACACATTTAATTAAGACTTTCTTAAACTACCCTTTGTCACCTAGCCAATAACTTAGTAAATAACGTGCCTTTCTCACTGTGAAGTTATATGTGCTATATCTCACTGCATTTAAATTTAAAATGTACTCACCTGGCTAATGGGGAACATTCAGTTGTGCTCTGTTTGGGAAAATCCAGAGTTCCCGTTCCCAGAACAGGCTTTCCAGGAAGGAATTTCAAACTCCTGGGATTTGGAGTGTCCAGAGTCTGAACGGACAAGCTTCGCACTGAAACGCATGAAAGCAGTATCGGAATACAAGCAAGCAGACTAACTGGGAGAAGTACAGCAGATATTAACACAGGACAGTAACCTTTTTACTTTAGGTTTAACTGTAAAGGCAAAATGCTAAATATTTAACCATTGACTATACTGCAGATTTGTAAAAACTGTTGATAATGGGGTTCAAGTAAATCTATCCTCACCTGAAAGGCGATTCACACCTGGCTGGTACAGAAGTTGTGTCTTCTTGCCGCTTTGTTCATAACATGTTAAGTAGTACCGATTTTTCCCTTTAATGGGAAGCCTAAAATAGAATAAAATTTAACAAAGCATTAACATACTGTCAAATACCATATTTAATTTTTATTGGTCGCAAACTTGCAACTGTGAACAATAACCAAGTAAAATATACAGTACAAGTACATCCAGCTGGCCAAACATATGGTTCACTGCAGTTCAACAGTTATTGGGGTGGCTTGGTCAGGGGGTATCTAAGCACTCTGCATTTGAAGGCCTGAAAACCAGAGTCTGTAATGTGTCCAATAACAAGCCCTGGAAGGCTATTCCATATACAGACACAGTGTGTAGGAAGCTTCTGTCCAGAGAGCTTGTTCAGGAGCCTGGGAGGGTGAGAGCATGGCTTGGTATGGCTGTGCATAGGCGGGTGGTACGATGTCTGATACATGGTGGAGGGAGCACAGCTTGGAGTCAATGGGGCAGTGGAGGGTGTGCATCCTGTACAGGGCTGTAGCAGCAGCAACCGGTCGTCTGTGGTGAAGGCTGGGGAGACCGAGCTGTGTACAGGCAGTGTCCCGGGCCACCCCGATTACTTTCAGGGCCTTCTGCTGAATGTTACGGAAAAGGCCAAGGCGAGTAGGGGGCAGTAAATCATCCATCTTGGTGACGCATGTTCAACGACGCTGCGGACCTGTGCTTTATAGTTAGTGGCTCGGCTCTCTGAGCGTTGAGTTTACTGGCCACTCTCCACAGTGCTCCCGGTTTCAGACATGCCCTGATGGAGATATTGGTTAGGCATTTTGCCCATGACATTTTGCCATCTATTGTGACTCCCAGGATGTCAAGCTCTTGGCTAGCTGGTGACCATTAAAGTGTAGGTGCAGCAGAGCCGGATTAAGGGTGCATGGGGCCCCCGGCTGTAATCCAAACAGGGGCCCTTCCATCAAAATTATTACTAGTGTAAGGAGACAAGAAATTCTATTGAATTGAAATTATATTGAATTTCATCCACATACTTATTATTATTACATCGTACGTTTACAAACTTTTCTCATGGCGAAGTCATCAATGAAGTCAACTGAATCTAATTTTGGGGGCCCCAGTCAGCCCCTCCTCCCCCTTAATCCGCTACGGATTTCGAGCTTCGATGGAACCCTCTTCTTGTCATTAACAGTATACATTCGTTAACGTAACGTTGACTAAGAAACGTTAACTATATACATTTTAAAATCACATACAAGACAGTAACGGTTCGCTAGCAAGCAACACGTTGGAGGTTAATGGATCGTAAACACTGGATAATTAGCCAATTACTTAGCAATGTGTTGCCTTAGTAACGCATCCATCTAAACAAGTTAAGAAACCGAACAACCGAATATTATCTAATGCTATCTGTAACATGCTAATATAGCTAGTTTGCGCCAATAATGTTTAGAGCACTTGTGTAGTCTGCCGTTAGCAATCAACCGGTCAGAAGGCTGACAGCCGTTGCTGGCTATTCTTCCCTCTATCGTAACACTTCCTAGACGTTTGTCTTGTGTAACTTCCTCACATAAGGCTTCATTTTAATGAATGGAGATTGGCTAGCTTAGCTGCTAGCTGGCCATCAAGTGTGTTAAGGCTGGATAAGATGGGGAGCCCACTGCGAACCTCATGAGCTAATTCGATGAGGTAACGTTATTCAATGGAGCCCTATAATGGCATCACGTACTATATTCTCCATTTACAGTGCGATACAAGACATCATTATAGCTCACTTTAAATAGCGGAAAAGACAAACCTGTTACACGCAGCTGATCGTGAGAATAATATCTGTAACAGACTCCATCTTCTGATCGCCGCCATTTTATTTGTTTTGAAATTAAGGACCTTTTCTAATGGGGTCATTAAATGTCCTGTATGAAAAAAGAATGTTTTTTTTTTTTTAGCAATACAGAAGTTTAATTTTTCAAAAACAAAGTAACATAATGAATTATGTTTTTCTGTCTGGTTGTATTTATTTTATATAAAATATGTAACGTTAATTTAAATATGCGGCACTGTGTAGGTCACCTATAATTCACAGGCGTCCAACGGTCCGAATCACATACCGTAACTACCTGGTAACTGACATGCTCGTTTTTGGGATAATCTAATCGAATGGCTTGATTTCAAGGACATTAAAATCTATGTTTTTGGATATAAACATGTTAAATTTGGAATGTGGAATAATGAATGTAATGCACAATATTTATTTAATAATCTGTTCATTTTGGCCAAATTTTTTATACATAAGTGTCGACTCCTCCCTTAATTGTGTCTATTTAGGAATTCTTTGAAAATAATGAAAAGGTTGTAAACTTTTTCATTGCAATTTGCTATGCACTATTTTAACAAGAATTGACCTTGTAACCCTTGGACATTAAAACAAAACAAATTTTTTTATTTGAATTTAATTCTCTTTTTTTTTGCTCCTCTTTTCACAGAGATACTTTTATTTTGGTTTAATTTTTGTACGATTGTACATTAATTGTTTAGGTTGTTAGTTATTGGCTGAATACCGTAAATGTTGAAATTTGTTTTTGTATTTTGTATTTGTATTTGTTTGTATATTATACAATTTTCAATTAAAAAAAACTGACATGCTCGTATCTTCAATATGAAAAACAGTGCTACCTTGTTTGAAATGCATTACACTGCTCAATGGCATAATGTCCACTTTATTTTCAGTGAAATATGGGGGCATCCTCAATAAAATAATCAGTTAACAACAGACATGGTACATATTTTTTTATTATTGTAATTACATAATTTTAACAAAGTCAAAGTACCAGCTAACAGCTAGCATTCAGAACCTCAGCTTTTTCTGCCCCAGTTTAGTAAGCCAAATCTTAACTGCATCCCGATTTCTTTATAGAGCCCTCCCTGGTCCTTCACACACATACATTGCATTACATTATAGACATTTAGCAGACGCTCTTATCCAGAGCGATGTACATAGTGCATTTTCAAACTAGGAACAAGAGCGTTAAAAACAACCCTAAAAAGGTAAACACGAATCTAAGTACTAGGCGCAGTCTAGTATTTTTTTTGGGGGGGGGGGTAATTACACAACATTAATAACAATAGTCACAGGGAGGTAGGGAGGGGTGGAGAGAGGTGCAGCTTGAAGAGGTGAGTTTTCAATCTGCACTTGAAGGCGGTCAGACTTTCTGCTGTTCTGACCTCCACGGGGAGCTCATTCCACCACCGTGGGGCCAGGACAGACAGACGTCGAGACCGGGTGCTAGTATGAAGAGGGGGGGGGGGGGGGTACCAGTCGTCCTGAGGAGGCGGAACGCAGGGATCTGGCAGGTGTGTAGGGTCTGATTAGTTTTTGGAGGTATGGAGGGGCAGATCCTCGGACTGCCTGGAAGGCGAGCACCAATGTTTTGAATTTGATGCGAGCCATCACCGGTAGCCAGTGGAGGTTAATGAGCAGGGGGGTGACATGGGAGTGTCGGGGGAGGTTGAAGACCAGGCGCGCTGCTGCGTTCTGGATAAGCTGAAGGGGTCTAATGGCCGATGCTGGCAGGCCAGCCAGGAGAGAGTTGCAATAGTCCAGGCGGGACAGCACCATTGCTTGGACCAGGAGCTGGGTTGAGTGGGTGGTGAGGAAGGGGCGAATTCTCCTGATGTTGTACAGGAAGAACCTGCATGCCCGGGTTACTGCTGCGATGTTCTCGGAGAGGGACAGCCTGTAGTCCATCACGACTCCGAGGTTCCTGACACAGGGCGTTGGGGTCAGTAGAGTGTCTCCTAGGGAAATAGAGATTGAGAGGAGGAGAGGTTAGAGCAGGAATGTAGATGAGCTCAGTCTTGCCAGGATTGAGCTTGAGATGGCGGTTGTCCATCCAGCTCTGGATGTCTCTCAGGCAAGCGGAGATGCGGGCTGATACCTGAGTGTCAGAGGGTGAGAAGGAGAGAAAGAGTTGAGTTGAGTATCGTCAGCATAGCAGTGGTAAGAAAGACCATGAGCAGTGATAACAGGGCCAAGGGATTTGGTGTAGGTGGAGAAAAGGAGGGGACCAAGGACTGAGCCCTGGGGGACTCCTGTCTTAAGGGGACGGGGTGCCGATACTTTACCAGCCCAGGCAACCTGGGAGGAGCGTTCCGAGAGGTAGGACTCAATCCAGGCCAGGGCCGAGCCGCCGATCCCCGCTGCAGACAGGGACGACAGCAGGATGGAGTGATCTACGGTGTCAAAGGCGGCAGAGAGGTCTAGAAGTATTAGCACAGAGGAGAGGGAGGCTCCCCAAGCTGCATGAAGCATCTCGCTGACGGAGAGGAGTGCGGTCTCCGTTGAGTGGCCAGGTTTGAAGCCGGACTGGTGGGGGTCTAGCAGGTTGTTCTGGGTAAGGAAAGACGACAGTTGGTTAGAAACAGCACGTTCGATAGTTTTGGAAAGAAAAGAAAGAAGATACCGGTCTGTAGTTTTGAATGTTGGAGGGGTCCAGTGTAGGTTTCAGGATCGGGGTGATGTGGGCTCTCTTGAAGGATGAGGGGAAACAGCTAGAGGTCAGGGAGGAGTTCACCAGGGAGGTCACAAACGGGAGGATATCTGGGGTGATTGCCTGGAGGAGAGATGAAGGGATAGGGTCGAGGGCACAAGTAGTGGAGCGATGGGAGAGTAGGAGATGGGACACATCGGTCTGAGAAAGGGGAGAAAAGGTGGAGAAACAGGGGGGGGGGGTGGGCACAGAAGGGGTAGAGAGAGGAAGAGAGTGGGAAACAGTGTCTGTGAGGGGAGGGGGAGTGGGGCTGAAGGAGCTGCGGATGTCTGCGATCTTCTCATCGAAGAAATCTGCAAAGTCGTCTGCAGTGAACGAGGAATGAGGAGCAGGAGGGGGTTTGCTGAGGAGGGAGGAGAAGATAGAGAACAATTGACGGGGGTTAGAACTGTGTTAACTGTAGGTTACCTTGGCAGCGGTGACTGCTGTAGAGAACGTCGCTAGGAGAGACTGGCAAGAGGAGAGGTCTGATGCGTCTCTGGATTTCCTCCACGTCCTCTCTGCTGCGCGGAGACCGGCCCTTGAGGTGCGCAGGGCGTCGGACATCCATGGGCAGGGAGGAGATAGGTGTGTGGGCCTAGAGACAAGAGGGCAGAGAGAGTCAAGTGATGTGGAAAGAGCTGTGAGCAGGGTGTCAGATGCAGAGTCGATGGGGAGTTGAGAGAAGGGTTTGAGAGAGGGGAGGGAAGCAGTGACACAGGGAGCAAGAGAGGAGGGGGAGAGGGAGCAGAGGTTACGGCGGACAGAGACAGTGGGGGTGTGGGGAGGGGAGGGACGGTGTGGAACAAGAGGAAAAGAGAAAGAAATGAAGTGGTGATCGGAGGCATGCAGAGGGGTAACAGTGAGATCAGAGCTGGGGCTGTTCCTCTGGAAGACCAAGTCTAGGAGGTTGCCAGCCTTGTGGGTGGGGGGGAGGGTTGGAGGGTGAGGTCAAAGGAGCGGAGAAGTGGTAGGAAGGCTGCAGACTGGGAGGCATCTAGATGGATGTTGAAGTCTCCCAGGAGGATCAGCGGGATGCCGTCCTCTGGGAAGGAGCTGAGCAGGGTGTCAAGCTCATCGAGGAAGCACCCCAGGGGACCTGGAGGGCGATAAACAACTATAATGTACAGGTTAATAGGGTGGTTGATAAACACAGAGTGGTATTCAAAGCTAGTAATGGATAGATCAGAGAGGGGGAGAACAGAAAATGACCATGAGGGGGAGAGTAACAAACCAGTACCACCTCCGCGACCAGACAGCCGGGGGGTGTGAGAGAAGGAGAAGGAGGAGGAGAGGGCAGCGGGAGTTGCCGTGTTGTCCGGTGTGATCCAGGTTTCAGTGAGGGCGAGAAACTGGAGGGACAGGAAGGAGGCATAGCCGGAGATGGTCTGCTTTCCGTGTGGCAGACTGGCAGTTCCAGAGCCCCCCTGCGACAGTGAAGTTCTCGCAGGGAGTCAGCGAGGGGTAGCGGAGGTTGGAAGGGTTGTGTCGCCGTGAAGGGCCACGTCGTTGGAAGCGGGTTCTGAATGGAAGAGAGCAGACGGGGATAGGGAGAACACACATAAACTGGGACGGAGCGACTGTCACTCAGACACTAGTCTTTTGAAGTGCACACAGCTGATTGCAATCGGCTAACAGCTGTGTGAGACACTTCACAAGCACGGATCAATTATTATTCTCTATCAAAAAGCACAATACTCAGAAACTATCAGCTTATCCAATCTAACAATCTGAAACAGCCAATCGCAGAACAAACACAAACTAGCAATGCAATTACTTTGATCAGTGTTCAAGGAGGTCTAATTAAAAACCACGCAAACAGCAAACAGCGGCTAGAACACTTAAAATCGATACAACCTTTCGCGTGACGGTTCAAAACGGGTTCTTGCTACACAGGAAGGAAAATGCATTCATACCAGTCTCCTCATCACCCTGCAATCTGCCACCTGAGAATTTCAGTTAGTTCCCCGGACGACAGCTGTGGGAGGCAGGCCTCTGCCAGCTGAAATTTTTTTTTCTGTGTGACACTATGGTCACATCTGACACGACTGCCATTAGCAGGAGTCGATCTGGACCATAGAGTACATCACTGCGCAAGAGGACTAAATCCCTCAGCTGGATGTGCCACTCATAAGGGCCTTCCAAAACACAATCATCTACACCTGATAAAGATCTTGGTAAGACATTGAGAGAACTGTGGTAGGTCTCTTATAGAGAATGTGACCTGATCCAGACCTATGTTCCTGCTCGACCACTTCGCTCATCTACAGCAGGGCGCCTCGCACTTCCCCCCCTCCGTGTCAATGGCGCTCGCTCCTCCCGACTGCGGAGCTTTTCCACCCTAGCAGTGTTGGAACGAACTTCCCATTCCCCTACGCTCAATACCAACCCTGCCTGCTTTCCGTCGTGGCCTGAAAACACACCTTTTCAGGCTCCAACTGGACCAATACTTATCTAGGACCTCATGGTATGTCTTCTTGTTGAACTGTGTATTCAAGTTTATACTATTTAGAATAGAATTGTAGTAGAGCTGATTTACCCAGTTCACTGTGAACTGCATTGTGTTCGTTACTAGGGATAGCTGCTACTGTATGGGAAGAATGTGCTTTCTTATCTGTTCTGTAGTTACTTCGATGACCTTTCTGTATGCACTTACTGTATGTCGCTTTGGATAAAAGCGTCTGCTAAATGACTGTAATGTAATGTAATGTAATGAATGTCACACTTTATGCACGCATGCAGGGAAGGCCATTTTTTTTTGCAGGCAGCATCACGGCCCTTTAAACTGGTAAAGTTAACAGTCTGTCGCCAAATGCCTTTCAAATGAAATGCACGAGTTAGAATAGTGACAGTACTTTAATTAAGGTTAATGAGGCCCCTACACAACTGCATTTTGACAGCCCAAAGGACTTCAAATACACACAGAGATAACACTGGAGGTGGGACATTTCCCTCCTCATCCGTCTGTCACTCCTGTGATTGGTGCAGTGAATCCCAGAGGGGAGGGGCTACATGAAACTGAAAGAGCTACAGCCATGCTCAAAGCATGATTACTGACAGGGAGGGGAAAGAAGCCGTCAGCAGGTATGAGGCATTGTATGTCTGTCAAGGAAATTTGAATGTGAAGAAAGGAAAAAAGGGAGCAGCCCTTTTTTTGTTGAAGCCGTATGACGACAGGAATGTGATTCTAGAGAGCCAGGAGGTAGATTCCAGGAGGCGTCTGGTCAGAAGGTTGAATTTTTACGTACAAGCAAGTCACCGTCTACAATCTTTCGTCCTCCATCCAGACATGACCTGCTGGGTCATCCTGCCCATCACTCTCGCGGCTGTGTCCTTCTTCGGCTCCTGGGCTGTGTAAGTGCACTTAACGTACTCACTGTGACTTTTTCAGAAAACAACTGGCAACTGAAATCGCAACTGTGTTTTTGAACCATCTTGGTGAATGCCAGCTGAAATACAAAATCAAGTTAAACTTTGTTTTATGTACAAAACATTTACATACATTCTTGAGCGCATATGGAATAAACAGTCGAGTTTAACAGTTCAGTGGAATAAAACTCTTATGAATGTTTCAAGTCATACGTACAGTATCCTTGCTGTCCTGAGCCTGAACTCAACTTTAAATGCGTTCTAGAAGTAATTGAATCATTTTATAATAGTTATATTTGTGTTTCTTCACCACAACTTTAAATAATTTATGTCAAATTGTATGTAAATTCTATAAATTGTAGCTGAACATGCTATCACCGAAGATATACCATTGAATGTCAGGCTGAATGCAAATTTCCCTGGCTGCCGCTGAAAAGTTGTGTGTCAGGTCTTCTGTTTTGTTTGCATGCGACAGAATGCTGAACGTAGTTTTCACGATAGTAAAATGTTAATGGATCCAATGAGGTTTAAAACACAGAGATAATGGAATCAGTCTGAAACACAGGTTTTTCAGCTTTTATTGCAAACAGACTAACATTTACACATACACAGTGTCTTCCACAGAGACAAACAGGAAACAATAGCAATTCACATGCTGACATAGACACGAGTATCAGGTGCGCACCTCCAACTCAGTAGATTATGTACAAGTGAAATTTTCAATTAACTGTGTAGTCATACCAAGTGATACCATATAGGCATCACAGAAAACAATATACCAATAGAAAAATAGAAACTATGTAGTGGACTAGAAACATAAAAAACATATGATACAAAGCGCAATTATTAAAAACAAGATCGATTTAATTATACATTCAAGCCAAAAGGCTCAATGGCATTCAATGTGTGTATCCAATATGCTTCTCTGGAAGAGGTTTACTCACCATGTAACCACACCATGGGGCTGTACGTCATCAAGGGTCTGAGCTATAAGCTAATCCAATGGCTTGTTTTCAAGGACATCTGTGTTTTTTTATATAAACATGTTAAATTTGGAATGTGGAATAATGAATGTAATGCACAATATGTATTTAATAATCTGTTAACTTTGGTCAAATTATTTTATACACAAGTGTCGACTCCTCCCTTATTAACTGTATTCAAAAAATAATTGTGTCTAATATGAAGCTTCACGTCATATTTATGCGACCAAAATGTTCGTGTACTTCTTGAAAAGTGCGCTCCCGAATGTACTCAGCGAAACCCCGGAAGTAAGTGTGTCATCCGGGGTGTTTGAAGTATACTGCAATTTGAAAAACTTTCATGTACTCTACGACTTTCTCACCCTATCTACTCACCAAGGCTACTCAACAGTGTGGAAGAGTGCTAATTCTAACACGACACAGGAGCAACATCCTTTAAAGTGATCCATCCATATCTACTGCATATCTGGCAGCAGAGTGATGGTTTGAGGCTTGTTTGATACGTCAGACCCTTGATGACTTACAACCATTTAGCCAACCATGTGTTCCATACTATTCCCGTGTAATTTACAGCTTAATCTAGTCCCACCCCACAATTCCCATAGAGATCCATTCAAATGCAGAGAGGTTATAGTATCGCTTATAAGAAGAGTACCTGAAAATAAGATATGAAGTCTTTTGATGTTGTTTGGTCACAGACATCAGGACGTCATGGCACGGAAAGAATATGCAACCAAATATTAAATATGATGACTTTATGTTAATAAAGTTTATGTTAATTTGTTCAATTACTCAGTGTTGGTGAAGCTACTTTGAAAGCATAGCTTTGCAAGCTACCAATTACTTCACACTGGAAGAAGTTGAACGACAGCAAAGCTACCCTAGGGAGAAATCTAGTTTGGTTAACTAAAGTAGTTCAAACTACTGATCAAATTGACAATGTATATGTAATACAAAATTATAACAAAATATAATACAAAAAGGTCACATGCCAGCAAAAATGCCACTCAATTGAGTTTATTGCAAAAAGTGCCCACTTGTTCACAGGTCATACATAAACCAAAAAAATATATATTCCACTACTCATGGGAAAGTGCAAGAAATGTCAGCTTTGGTTTTGTATACAGTGTACATCAGTCAGACACCTGCCTTCCAGAAACTAGAGTCCAGGTGGGGGTATTGCACCAAGCAGGATTACTCAGTTAGCCAGGTACTGAGGTCTTAAAGATTCAAAAAGATTAAAACGTCATGTTTTAAATATGTTGAAAATGTTGAAACGCAGGTACTTCACACAATAAATGAAAACCTCAACAATTGTTCAGGCAGAACTGAAATCACACATATCCCTCATCATGAATCACTGGTTTTGGTTGTGCAATGTTGCGCGGTTACACCCTTGTTTTTCCTTCGTCGTGGTTCTACATTGCTTGGATATTCTGCTGCCAAAGATAAGTTTGTCGCCACAGTGTACAGGGTGGCATTCGTGTCAGCTCGGTAAACAGACCTGTGATGTCAGAGAAAAACAATGAGCACAAAGACATGCCACACGGTGGGAGTTCTTCTTTTTAGGTCTTAGGGTCCAATACAGCTGTATTGGCTCTTTGTCTGGTACTGGTTACAGCTGATTTAGAGACTGTTGCTGTATTATGAGTCTTCTGTTATTGCCATCAATGTAGTTACTATTATGGGCTGAAATCAAGTTTTCTTTTTAGGTCACAAACGAAATGACGATTCTTCAGTAAGACTACTTTCTGAAATGGAAAGTAGTCTCTAATTAAGAAAATAGGATTACAGTATCTGTAATCATATTTTATTAATTCATATTGTATGTTCAACCAGAATGTAATTTACGATATTATTAAACCATTTAATAACCTAGTAGAACTATACATTCTAAACCACAGAGGTCGTCTTTTGGGCATATCTGACACTGAGTGTGCATAGAGTTGATAAATCTACCAATAATCGAAAGACCATATATGGCAATCATAATTAATATGTAGAGAATACATTTTTGTTGACATACCTGTATGGTTGGTTTTTAAATTACATTTGTGAAGCATGGTTACAATATAATATAACAAACATTAACACCACAGACACAATATAACAAACATTAACACCACAGACGCAATATAACAAACATTAACACCACAGACACAATATAACAAACATTAACACCACAGACACAATATAACAAACATTAACACCACAGACACAATATAACAAACATTAACACCACAGACACAATATAACAAACATTAACACCACAGACACAATATAACAAACATTAACACCACAGACACAATATAACAAACATTAACACCACAGACACAATATAACAAACATTAACACCACCGACACAATATAACAAACATTAACACCACAGACACAATATAACAAACATTAACACCACAGACATAATATAACAAACATTAACACCACAGACACAATATAACAAACATTAACACCATAGACACAATATAACAAACATTAACACCACAGACACAATATAACAAACATTAACACCACAGACACAATATAACAAACATTAACACCACAGACACAATATAACAAACATTAACACCACAGACACAATATAACAAACATTAACACCACAGACACAATATAACAAACATTAACACCACAGACATAATATAACAAACATTAACACCACAGACACAATATAACAAACATTAACACCACAGACACAATATAACAAACATTAACACCACAGACATAATATAACAAACATTAACACCACAGACACAATATAACAAACATTAACACCACAGACACAATATAACAAACATTAACACCACAGACACAATATAACAAACATTAACACCACAGACACAATATAACAAACATTAACACCACAGACACAATATAACAAACATTAACACCACAGACACAATATAACAAACATTAACACCACAGACACAATATAACAAACATTAACACCACAGACACAATATAATAAACATTAACACCACCGACACAATATAACAAACATTAACACCACAGACACAATATAACAAACATTAACACCACAGACACAATATAACAAACATTAACACCACAGACACAATATAACAAACATTAACACCACAGACACAATATAACAAACATTAACACCACAGACACAATATAACAAACATTAACACCACAGACACAATATAACAAACATTAACACCACAGACACAATGCAACAAACATTCACACCACCGACACATACAGGACAAATATATTTTAAGATTTAATCTGTTGACATTTATGTAACCATTGCTTGTGGTACTGTTTTTCACATCAACAATTCTAGGTTGTCCCTAATGATAGATTCCAAAATGTCCATGAGATGCAATATTTCCATGTTCTTCCACTATGAAATATGATTCAGAGTAAATTTGTGGCCATGACTGATGGAAGGATCAAAGAGAGGGAAGGTTAATCTTCCGGTAACAAGCTTCTGTACACCAGCCACCCAGTTCCTGGTTACTCAGTAAACAGACAGGATTCTTTAGCACCAGCTGGGAGTCTGTGCAGGTTTTATGATATGATGTATGATATGATACGATATAGGGTTTTATAGGGTAACAGCTGGGAGTCATAAGCCTCTGAATCCAAAATGAATATCTTGAAGTTCATATCAAACCTGGTGTTTGTGTGTGTGTGTGTTTCTCTTACAGATATGGCCTGGCCTTGTTTCATAATCATGTGTGCTCCCTGAGCAACTGGTGAGTGAATGCTGCCGTCTCCTTTCAGAGCAGTGATAGGCCCCCACCTTCATGACATTTTTACTCCTATTTACAACATTTGAGATGCATGGCTATTTACTAAAGCAAAATGCATGTTTAAACAACTAAAGTAAGTACAAAAGTTACTCAAAATAATTACATGAGATTTTTTTCAGAAAATCAAGGGGGCACGGGTGTAAATTAGTTGAAGGTAAATTCTATATACAGACTATTCCAGGTTATGTAGTAAAGACAGCGACTATAGGGCTGGTTAAGTCCAGGTTTGATGCAGTGCAACACATTACATATTGTTATGTTAGGACACCTGGCAACCAACTTTATTGACCTACCAGGAATGTGGACCTGGTTATAAGCCCGGTTGTCTGATCATTGGTTATAAACCGGGTTTTCTGAGCACTACGCCATGGCTTACGAATTGATGGCTCCCTGTTTCATGCTGTTGTCTTATTATCACCTCAGGAACAACGAGTACTCCTGCGACTTCAATACATCAGAAACATGCTGTTTTGTTCCCACAATAAGGTAAGAGCCGTTAGCTGTCCATATGTCTGAATGGACCTGCCTAAAGACTGAGACAAAAAAATGTGTGAGTGACAAAGCTAGAAATTAAAGTATTTTATGAAATATATACGTCAAATTTAAGCCCCATGGAACTCGTTCGTTTTCCCTAAATCATGACAGTGCTTTCCAACCACACAGCTTTTTGAAAGGGTACTGTTTCCATACATTCATCCAAAAAGCCTTCTTCCAAATATTATCTTTACTTTTTGTATGAAATTGCGATACAGCTCAGGAGCAGTATGGACTAGAAAACATTTGTTAAGATTTAAAATAATCAGGTGAAAATATATAAAACCATTGGTTATTAGAAATATAAACTTGGAGAGGAAGGAATGCTGAATACAATCCAAACTAAATGAGGAGCAATGGAGTTTGGCTGGCTGGCTGGCTGGCTCAACTTTAATGAGTAAATTAGAGGGCTGCTCCACAATAATAATACGTGGGGAAATTGCCACTCTGTTTAAATGCATGTTTTCTTTTTTAAATGACATACATTAAATACTTTTCTTAACATTTTGCAGCACCAGTGGAAGAAATCCACCAGAAAACTCTCTCTTCACAGCCACTACAAATGCAGGCTCCTTCCTATGTAAGTAGAGTCCAGTGTCATAAAATGATTATATAGCCTATACCATACCGCAGTAAGTTTACTGTGTAGCAGTACTAGTACTATATAACAGGCCCATAGTGTGATATGTGTTGTTTCAGTAACAGGCCCATAGTGTGATATGTGTTGTTTCAGTAACAGGCCCATAGTGTGATATGTGTTGTTTCAGTAACAGACCCATAGTGTGATATGTGTTGTTTCAGTAACAGACCCATAGTGTGATATGTGTTGTTTCAGTAACAGACCCATAGTGTGATATGTGTTGTTTCAGTAACAGACCCATAGTGTGATATGTGTTGTTTCAGTAACAGACCCATAGTGTGATATGTGTTGTTTCAGTAACAGGCCCATAGTGTGATATGTGTTGTTTCAGTAACAGGCCCATAGTGTGATATGTGTTGTTTCAGTAACAGGCCCATAGTGTGATATGTGTAGTTTCAGTAACAGGCCCATAGTGTGATATGTGTTGTTTCAGTACTACAGTATATAACAGGCCCATAGTGTGATATGTGTTGTTTCAGTACTATATAACAGGCCCATAGTGTGATATGTGTTGTTTCAGTAACAGGCCCATAGTGTGATATGTGTTGTTTCAGTAACATGCCCATAGTGTGATATGTGTTGTTTCAGTAACAGGCCCATAGTGTGATATGTGTTGTTTCAGTAACAGACCCATAGTGTGATATGTGTTGTTTCAGTAACAGGCCCATAGTGTGATATGTGTAGTTTCAGTAACAGGCCCATAGTGTGATATGTGTTGTTTCAGTACTACAGTATATAACAGGCCCATAGTGTGATATGTGTTGTTTCAGTACTATATAACAGGCCCATAGTGTGATATGTGTTGTTTCAGTAACAGGCCCATAGTGTGATATGTGTTGTTTCAGTAACATGCCCATAGTGTGATATGTGTTGTTTCAGTAACAGACCCATAGTGTGATATGTGTTGTTTCAGTAACAGGCCCATAGTGTGATATGTGTAGTTTCAGTAACAGGCCCATAGTGTGATATGTGTTGTTTCAGTACTACAGTATATAACAGGCCCATAGTGTGATATGTGTTGTTTCAGTACTATATAACAGGCCCATAGTGTGATATGTGTTGTTTCAGTAACAGGCCCATAGTGTGATATGTGTTGTTTCAGTAACATGCCCATAGTGTGATATGTGTTGTTTCAGTAACAGGCCCATAGTGTGATATGTGTTGTTTCAGTACTATATAACAGACCCATAGTGTGATATGTGTTGTTTCAGTAACAGGCCCATAGTGTGATATGTGTTGTTTCAGTAACAGGCCCATAGTGTGATATGTGTTGTTTCAGTACTATATAACAGACCCATAGTGTGATATGTGTAGTTTCAGTAACAGGCCCATAGTGTGATATGTGTAGTTTCAGTAACAGGCCCATAGTGTGATATGTGTTGTTTCAGTAACAGACCCATAGTGTGATATGTGTTGTTTCAGTAACAGGCCCATAGTGTGATATGTGTTGTTTCAGTACTATATAACAGACCCATAGTGTGATATGTGTAGTTTCAGTAACAGGCCCATAGTGTGATATGTGTTGTTTCAGTAACAGGCCCATAGTGTGATATGTGTTGTTTCAGTACTATATAACAGACCCATAGTGTGATATGTGTAGTTTCAGTAACAGGCCCATAGTGTGATATGTGTAGTTTCAGTAACAGGCCCATAGTGTGATATGTGTTGTTTCAGTAACAGACCCATAGTGTGATATGTGTAGTTTCAGTAACAGGCCCATAGTGTGATATGTGTTGTTTCAGTAACAGACCCATAGTGTGATATGTGTTGTTTCAGTAACAGACCCATAGTGTGATATGTGTAGTTTCAGTAACAGGCCCATAGTGTGATATGTGTTGTTTCAGTAACAGGCCCATAGTGTGATATGTGTAGTTTCAGTAACAGGCCCATAGTGTGATATGTGTTGTTTCAGTAACAGACCCATAGTGTGATATGTGTAGTTTCAGTAACAGACCCATAGTGTGATATGTGTAGTTTCAGTAACAGGCCCATAGTGTGATATGTGTAGTTTCAGTAACAGGCCCATAGTGTGATATGTGTAGTTTCAGTAACAGGCCCATAGTGTGATATGTGTTGTTTCAGTAACAGGCCCATAGTGTGATATGTGTAGTTTCAGTAACAGGCCCATAGTGTGATATGTGTTGTTTCAGTAACAGACCCATAGTGTGATATGTGTAGTTTCAGTAACAGGCCCATAGTGTGATATGTGTAGTTTCAGTAACCGGCCCATAGTGTGATATGTGTTGTTTCAGTAACAGGCCCATAGTGTGATATGTGTTGTTTCAGTAACAGGCCCATAGTGTGATATGTGTTGTTTCAGTAACAGGCCCATAGTGTGATATGTGTTGTTTCAGTAACAGGCCCATAGTGTGATATGTGTTGTTTCAGTAACAGGCCCATAGTGTGATATGTGTTGTTTCAGTAACAGGCCCATAGTGTGATATGTGTAGTTTCAGTAACAGGCCCATAGTGTGATATGTGTTGTTTCAGTAACAGACCCATAGTGTGATATGTGTTGTTTCAGTAACAGGCCCATAGTGTGATATGTGTAGTTTCAGTAACAGGCCCATAGTGTGATATGTGTTGTTTCAGTAACAGGCCCATAGTGTGATATGTGTTGTTTCAGTAACAGACCCATAGTGTGATATATGTAGTTTCAGTAACAGGCCCATAGTGTGATATGTGTTGTTTCAGTACTATATAACAGACCCATAGTGTGATATGTGTAGTTTCAGTAACAGGCCCATAGTGTGATATGTGTTGTTTCAGTAACAGACCCATAGTGTGATATGTGTTGTTTCAGTAACAGGCCCATAGTGTGATATGTGTTGTTTCAGTAACAGGCCCATAGTGTGATATGTGTTGTTTCAGTACTATATAACAGACCCATAGTGTGATATGTGTTGTTTCAGTAACAGACCCATGGTGTGATATATGTTGTTTCAGTAACAGGCCCATAGTGTGATATGTGTTGTTTCAGTAACAGGCCCATAGTGTGATATGTGTAGTTTCAGTAACAGGCCCATAGTGTGATATGTGTTGTTTCAGTAACAGGCCCATAGTGTGATATGTGTTGTTTCAGTAACAGGCCCATAGTGTGATATGTGTTGTTTCAGTAACAGGCCCATAGTGTGATATGTGTAGTTTCAGTAACAGGCCCATAGTGTAATATGTGTTGTTTCAGTACTATATAACAGACCCATAGTGTGATATGTGTTGTTTCAGTAACAGACCCATGGTGTGATATGTGTTGTTTCAGTAACAGACCCATAGTGTGATATGTGTTGTTTCAGTAACAGGCCCATAGTGTGATATGTGTAGTTTCAGTAACAGGCCCATAGTGTGATATGTGTTGTTTCAGTAACAGGCCCATAGTGTGATATGTGTTGTTTCAGTAACAGGCCCATAGTGTGATATGTGTTGTTTCAGTACTATATAACAGACCCATAGTGTGATATGTGTAGTTTCAGTAACAGGCCCATAGTGTGATATGTGTAGTTTCAGTAACAGGCCCATAGTGTGATATGTGTTGTTTCAGTAACAGACCCATAGTGTGATATGTGTTGTTTCAGTAACAGGCCCATAGTGTGATATGTGTAGTTTCAGTAACAGGCCCATAGTGTGATATGTGTTGTTTCAGTAACAGACCCATAGTGTGATATGTGTTGTTTCAGTAACAGACCCATAGTGTGATATGTGTAGTTTCAGTAACAGGCCCATAGTGTGATATGTGTTGTTTCAGTAACAAGCCCATAGTGTGATATGTGTTGTTTCAGTAACAGACCCATAGTGTGATATGTGTTGTTTCAGTAACAGACCCATAGTGTGATATGTGTTGTTTCAGTAACAGGCCCATAGTGTGATATGTGTAGTTTCAGTAACAGACCCATCGTGTGATATGTGTTGTTTCAGTAACAGACCCATAGTGTGATATGTGTTGTTTCAGTAACAGGCCCATAGTGTGATATGTGTAGTTTCAGTAACAGGCCCATAGTGTGATATGTGTTGTTTCAGTAACAGGCCCATAGTGTGATATGTGTTGTTTCAGTAACAGGCCCATAGTGTGATATGTGTTGTTTCAGTAACAGACCCATAGTGTGATATGTGTTGTTTCAGTAACAGGCCCATAGTGTGATATGTGTTGTTTCAGTACTATATAACAGACCCATAGTGTGATATGTGTTGTTTCAGTAACAGGCCCATAGTGTGATATGTGTTGTTTCAGTAACAGACCCATAGTGTGATATGTGTTGTTTCAGTACTATATACCAGACCCATAGTGTGATATGTGGTTGCAGGGCTATATTCTTTCCTAATGTTGGGTAACAGTGATTGTGAGGGATTACAGTGTAAACTGACCACACCCTGCTCTTCTCTCCCCTCCTCCAGTCCTGGTGTTTTGCGTTTGCCACCACGCCCACATTATGGAGCGGAATTTCAACCAGGCTTGGCTCAGTAAGACTGCCCTGGCCCTTGGCTGTGTGGTCTCCATAGGAACCTTCATGGCAGGAAACTGCAACGTAAGGGCCGTGGCGTGAACATGAATGAGTGTGGTGTGGTGTCATGCACAACTAATATTCCGTTCATAAGGCTATGTTTATGTTTTTTTTCCAAAATCTCCACGTATATACCTCCAACAACTCAGAAGCGAACCACGCCCATAATTTATCATTGCAGTAACCTACTATATCAGACTTATCGTGGAGAAATAAATCTGCTTTAGTGGAGCCAAAGTGGAATTCTCATCACTGTCGACAAATTCAAATGGACATCCTTGGCCTCTGTAACCGTACCTCAGCTAATATACAACCTAGGTGATGACAACCAACTGTACTGGTTCAGCCATTGCCTGTGTTGGGTCACCTTCTTTAAAATGGCCGCCAGATCCGAAATGGACCCGTGGCTGTGTTACCTGTAGCTGACCAACATAAATTAATTTTCAAAAAACAAAAACCCGTTCTGAAATGGACCCGAGGACAGTCCGACCCATTCCAAAATGGACCGGAGGAAATTTGGACCCATTCCGAACTTGACCAGAGGACAGTGCTCGACCCGGCGCTGGTCAGGATACACCGTGCGCCATCAGTAGGCTAAATTACTTACCGATGTGGTGATGAGTGAATCATAAGATCAGAGATCTCAGGCAGAGGGTAGATGACTAGCTGTTTAGTTGGCTAGTTAAATATTAATGAAACTCAGTTTTAAAATGTCGGCTGCATTTCAATAGGCTATAACCTATGCATTGTAGCCTAATTCGTAGCCTATGAAATCAACCCACCTCAGGCCATTTAACTGACACAATGGCACTGCTTCCACAAATGCGTAACTTTACCAACTTTTAGGCTATATTATTGTGTGGATTGTTTCTAGCTTGCAATTTAATTTTCACCATTTTGTAAAAGTGTATCCTACTAGGCTTACCGCTCCACTGTCCTTACAGGCATTTAGCGGACGCTCTTATCCAGAGCAACATACACAACATTTTTACATCCAGCTAGATACTGTATACTGGATATATACTATAGCAATTCAAGTTCAATAACCTTGCATAAGGGTACACATTCCTACCTGAGAATCAAATCAGCTTCGGGCTACAAGCCCAGTTCCCTAAACATTATGCCACACGGCCGCCAATGCTAACCTGTAACAGACGTACCTCTTCGCCCCTCTTCCAGCCGGCATACCTGAAGCTGCTGCACTACGTGGGAGCAGCGCTGAGCTTTGTGTGCCTGTGTTTCTACTGCCTCCTTCTGACCATGCTGACCAGGAGGTACACCCTCAGCGGCCAGGAGTACCTGCTGTACCCCACGCGCATCTTCTTCACCTTCATCCAAGCCGTCGTCACCATCGGCTGTATCCTTTCCGCCCACTCTCTTCACATTATAGTTACCAATGAGACTTCATTTAAAAAGACCAGCTTGGTGTCGTCGCGGTGGCGCAGCGGTAAAAGCGCTGACTTTGAGTCGGTGCAGTTGCACACCAAGGATCAGGAGTTCGCGCCCCTGGTCCTGCCAGGTCCGAATATGGCCGGTGCCTTGAGGGCGTGGTGGGGCAGGGACTTGGCGGGAGACAATCGTCGCTGTTCTAGTTTATGGATGGGCTCCACAGTGAGGTTTAGGGTTCTGTTCTAGTTTATGGATGGGCTCTACAGTGATGTTTAGGGTTCTGTTCTAGTTTATGGATGGGCTCCACAGTGAGGTTTAGGGTTCCGTTCTAGTTTATGGATGGGCTCCACAGTGAGGTTTAGGGTTCTGTTCTAGTTTATGGATGGGCTCCACAGTGAGGTTTAGGGTTCTGTTCTAGTTTATGGATGGGCTCCACAGTGAGGTTTAGGGTTCTGTTCTAGTTTATGGATGGGCTCCACAGTGAGGCTTTGGGTTCTGTTCTAGTTTATGGATGGGCTACCCATCATGGTATATTTCGGACCATCCCAGCGCCAACTGTGGCTGGCCGCCCTGCAAGGCCCACTACTGCTTGTGCACTGCATTCCAAATTGTGCAATAAGAGGGGGTCGGGGGGTCGGTGGGTCAGGGGTCAAGAGTGACTGGTGAGGAGCAAAGCGGGGATGGGTGGAGCAGGAGATTGTTTTCTTTAACTCAACCCCACTAGACTGCATCTTTTTCGCCCAGGAAAGATCCTTGTGCAAGCACATAGCCGCTGTTTTCGAGTGGACTCTAAGCGTCAATATGGAGCTCTTCGAACTGACTTTTGTTGTTGAGTTTTATCATTTTTCATCATCCATGCTGACAGTACTGCTAGGGAAAAAAAATGAAGAAAAGTCTTTTATTTTGTCCTGAGGATGAGGATGAGCCGGACTTAAAGAACACATTCCATCTGTATTATTTATAATGTATGTTAATGTATGTTTTATCAGCAGGGGATTTTTTTGGCAGAATTTTGCTTATATTTTTTTGGATATCATTTTACATAAAGAGCAGCTTTGGGAATCCTTGGGACAGAACTAAAATCAACAAGAATACGGAGTATCTTCGCAACATCTGCTCATCCAATATTTCGAATAACCTCACCGATAGTGATTGATGGACCGCATCTGTCGTCCATCTGTCGACCGCATCTGTCGTCTACTGTATGTGTGTGTGTGTGTACGTGTGTGTATACATCTTCCCGTTTGCAGTACATTCCATATACTGTCAGTGTCTGCCTTTAAGTAGTCTCGCGAAGATCAGACTTTGTGATAATCACGTATGCGATTCCCATCATGTTATTAAAATCTTTGAATAGTTAATTAATTACATATAATAAAACAATATATAAACCACATAATGGTGCACAATTCACATGCAGGCATTTAAGCCATTATGAGTAATGAGTACTAATTTTATAGCACTTTGAATGATTGTAAAAAGCCAAAATTCAGAGCTTTCCCACAGCTGTAAAAAGGAAGCACTTTTAATGCAAGGCAGAAGAACAAATATCCAATAATAGTTTTACCGTTGGCCTCCCCAAACTAAACTTTTACTAAACGTTTTGGAAGTCTCGTGCACATTTTGTTTATCCTGTTTTATATTTATGAAGCTACAGATTTATAATTCAAGTGAGATTGTTATTCTTCAATATTTTGGTCATATAGTCCTACTTTTTTGAGTCATATAATTAGTCATACTTTTTTACTTCAAATATCACTGTTTTCAGAAAGGTACTGTTTTAAGTGTTTGTGGAAAGTACTTTGTAATTTTTGTAATAAAACTGCCCATCTGAAAGACTACCGAATAGATGGAAAAATACTAGCTGTTCAGATAATGAAATGGCAAGAAACGTGTAAAAAATTATTTTTGAAAATCATTCAAAATCACAGTACACTTACAGATCAAGTGCAATAAACATAGATTTGCCATTGTTAAAGTTGTTTCTATGATCGCAC
The DNA here is from genome assembly GCA_022702515.1 of Ilyophis sp. 1 JC-2022. Lineage (NCBI taxonomy): Eukaryota > Metazoa > Chordata > Actinopteri > Anguilliformes > Synaphobranchidae > Ilyophis > Ilyophis sp. 1 JC-2022. The sequence continues at coordinate 105,558,417 of CM040396.1, read as the reverse complement.
AAGTGTCAATGATTGAATATTTTTTTGCATAATCATACTTGACGATAACCAAGATAACAAGATGAGAAATGGTGGCATATTATACAGTGTGACAGGATCATTCAGCGGAAGAAAAAAAAGAATAATATTTGAAAGTGACAGTTTATATCACACAGGATGGTCCCTTCCTGACAGACCTGTTTGTGGAGAATGAGAAACTGCGGTAAATACTATCTTCACTTGCGCAATTTACACACACTGAGTCATTCTTAGGTAACCGTTGAAGCGCTCTGGTGAAATAAGGTGTGGTCCTCAGTCTGTTTTAACAGAATGGGAAAAACCTGTTACGTGTTGACTTTAGTTGTAACAATGCAATCAAGATTAATGTTAACCGTCAATCCTTTAGTAAATAAATATCAAAATAATTATTGGTAAAATAACTTTTAATGACTTCCTCCCCCTGGGACCCGTTCCTGTGTTTAACTAACGTCCCACTGATTGTGTGTAAAAACAATGATGCCTTTCTAAATGTATGTATATACACCCTTCTAAAAAGGTACGAAAAGTACCTAAAACGGTACAAACGCGCGTCACTGGGGTGGTACTCTATAGGTACATAAAATTGTACCTCTAGCCAGCAATACATAATTCATTTGTACCTTTTTTGCTTGAAAAGGTACTTATTAGTACCCAAATTGAACATAATTGTACTTTTAGGGTAAAGTTGATCAATTTGTTCCTTAAAGACATGCTGAACTTTGTTCGAATATAATGTTGTATAGCTACCTGGCCCTGATATGATTTGTAATATTCAAGCTCACCTTCATGCGAAACAGGTCTTAAAAGCTGTTTGTCGTTTGCATTCGTTTATGTGCTAAAAGTGCTTTTGAGACCAGTTTCGCCATGCGATGGGACTGAATGGAGAGAGGAAAAACATCATTCTTCGTTGGCCAGTTGCTGACCACTGGAGCAAGTCATGAAGGTGAGCTTGAATATTACGACTCGTATCTGGGCCAGGTAGCTATACAACATTCTTTTCTAACAAAGTTCAGTGTGCCTTCAAAGAAGAAAAATGTACCTTTGGTCTTTTCCTGCACTGCAGGTTTATGACGTATCACTGGAGATAATTTGTTCCTTTGTCTCCCCACCCAAACCCACTTAGGCAATCGCTAAATCGCTGTTCCATTGAGCATACTCAAGTCTGGTCAGCCTCCTTCAGCATACAATAGAGAAACATACTTCCACCCACAGAAGTTCCCATAAAGTGGATTTGATAATCGCGCTGGGCCTGATGTTCCAGTAAAGCAATGGAAGAACAGGCTGCTGACGTTCTTCTTTACTCACAGAAGAGTGTTAACCCGTCTCTCTAGATGCCAGGAGCTGGAATGTTGCAGTCTGCCATTCATATTTGAACAGTGACAGGTGTAGCCAAGCAGCTCCCGGAGTTGGAATTTGACCCAGACATGTACGGGAAAACCAAAGCATGCTGTTGACTTTTCTGTATACCATTTGCCGTGTGACATGAGGCTTAATTAAGACTATTTAAGTGTGGTGTGTTCGGCTCAATAAATCTCAGCTGGAAGATGGCATACAAACTGAAATAAAGGCGCCAGTCTAAATCCAATATTATCCAAAAAGGACCGATGTGGGTGCAGGTTTTTGTTTTAGCCTAGAACTAAGACACCTGGGGCCTTATTTATAAAATCATCTTGGAATTTGTGCAATCGTTGCCCAACGTATTCCTACAATTGAATAATAAAATGTCCAAACGCACGTATAAATGTTCCTACACATGATCCTTTTCTAAATCAGAAATCATCCTAAAATTGTGCGCACATGAACAAGCTTATCAACTCCACCTATTGAACGTCCTCAAATATCCTTATATGCGTGTATCCTCTCACGCAATACACAACATAATTATATTGCTGGGGAAAGTATTTATTTTTGGGTTGACATCAGTGGAGGCTCTAAGAAGTGAGAGATTCAAGAACTTTGTCAAGAATCACAGTAGAACTGAGTGTCGCATGAAACAGGAGCTACAGCTTGTGCCAAAAGATGGGATAAAATGAAATAGGCTGAAGGATGGAATGGGTAATGTATCTAAACAAAAAAATAAAGTAAATGAATAATTAAATATATTGTATAATGAGGGAGAAGATGGAACAAGACGTTGTCCTCCTCTGGAGGGGTTGGGGTAAAGAGGAAAAGAAAGGGGAAATAGAATAGATTTTGGACTGGAGGGATAGGGGGAGGACATTCACTCGCTCAGGGTGAGAAAGATAGACTATCGATCATTATTGTATCTATTTCTATTTTTGTTTCTGTTATTATTATTATCATTATTATATGTATATATACAGTGCCCTCCACTATTATTGGTACCCCTGGTAAAGATGAGTAAAAAGGGTTATAAAAAATTCACCGTTTGGTGAATTAGCTCAATGTAGAAAAAATCCAACCTTTAATTGAACTAAATTTATGATGAGAAAAAAGAAATCCCTCAAGAAATAATTATTTTTAACAAAATCATGTGTGCCACAATTATTGGCACCCCTGCATTTATATATAGAATAAAGTAATCATTTAAAATATTTGGTTGCATATCCTTTGCATGCCATGACTTCCTGATGTATTAAATGTAATAAGAAGTTATGTAAGTCGCTCTGGATAAGAGCGTCTGCTAAATGCCTGTAATGTAATGTAGATATGGGATCACTTTAAGGGTTGTTTCTCCTGACAAATTTTCCTATTGAACACTATGGAAAAATAAGTCAGGAGAAGAAACCCTTCAAGTTATCCATCCATATCTACTGCATATATGGCAGCAGTGAGGTTTTGAGGCGAGTTTGATACATCAGACCCTTGATGACTTGGAGCCATTTAGCCAACCATGGATTCATTACATTACATTACATTCATTTAGCAGACGCTTTTATCCAAAGCGACGTACAGTAAGTGCATACAGAAAGGTCATCGAAGTAACTACAGAACAGATAAGAAAGCACATTCTTCCCATACAGTAGCAGCTATCCCTAGTAATGAACACAATGCAGTTCACAGTGAACTGGGTAAATCAGCTCTAATACAATTCTATTCTAACTATTATAAACTTGACTATCTTGAGTACACAGTTCAACAAGAACACAAACCATGAGGTCCTAGATAAGTATTAGTCCAGGTGGAGTCTGAAAAGGTGCGTTTTCAGGCCACGACGGAAAGTAGGCAGGGTTGGCATGGAACGTAGGGGAATGGGAAGTTCGTTCCACCACTGGGGAGCTAGGGTGGAAAAGCTCCGCAGTCGGGACGAGCGAGTACCATTTACACGGAGGGGGGGAAGTGCAAGTCGCCCTGCAGTAGATGAGCGAAGCGGTCGAGCAGGAACATAGTTCTGGAACTGTGAAATGGTTCATCAGGAGGGAATTTTCATGACAACTGCACCATAATATTATATCACCTTAACCTGTTTGGTATGTATGGATTCAGGTAAAATCAAGGAATTGACTCAAATACATTTCATACCAAATAAAGTTTAATAAAGCATAGCTTCAGTGACTTACAAAAACTGTAACAGTGGAATGTCCTCTCTGGTAATCATCTTCTTTTCCCCTCTCCCTACTCAACATCCCCCAAAGGTGGGGGTCTAAATTCCAGATTGGCCACCCTTCCAGGTTAATTTATGGCACTGCCACCTGGTTCAAACGCATGACTTGGTATAAAAGGAAGAGAGACAAGCCTATCAGGGAAGATTGTAACCGACTTCCCACACCGTGCATATTCTGTGTCTGTGTGTAGCTGAACAGGCTGGGTCAGATATTTACTCATTAAATCTATGTTTTGTGTAATTGACTGTTAAATTTAAGTTAATGACCTGCCTGCCTGTTATTAAATTATTTTCATTTTTAACTTGCGTGGTCTCCATGACTCTAATCCACTTTATACACTTTTCAGCCTAAATTACGACTGAATATTCAGGGAGACAATTCTGACCAAGGACCAACTGATGAGTGGCCTGGTACAGCACGTCTTTAGTGGTGTTCTCAAGTTGGGAAAGGCAGCCAAGTTCTGCCCGCAAAACAGGGTTGGTAGTGCATGGTTCTGGTTATTTGATGTGAAGAGAACCCTTGGACGTTCTACGTCGGTTCTTGTCAAATTCGCCTTAAGGAGCCCTTTGAACGCACTCTGACCTGGGCTCGCAACTATCTATGTAAAATATAATGCATGTATTGTGTTGACTAGACCCCCAACCTCTGCGTTCTCCACCGAACTGAAATTCAGCAATAATGCTAATTCCGGCAAGCATATATTGAGTAATGGTGTAACCACTCCGAGCTCCATGCATGATTAAAACCAAATTCTAAATTATTATTTTAAATGGAGTCAGATAAATTACGAGAGTAAAACAATAGTAACTACTGTAATTGTGCTCTGTTTATATGAATGGAGGATAAATAAATAACATCTGTTGTTTGCATCACATCAGCTGAGGGAAAACACGTTGCACCTTCCCCTCCAGCTATTCCCTCATTGGTTTAGCTGTGCGGGTTTCCCCCCCAGCTATTCCCTCATTGGTTTAGCTGTGCGGGTTCTACAACAAAATCAATAAAATTGATAAGGTAAAACATTAAATCTTTTCTTTGTACCGTTTTCAATTAAATATATGTACAGTGGTGTTCAAATAAATAGCAGTGCGTTAATGAACAAATTACATTCCACAGTTCCTGTGAATTTTTGGGTTTTACTTCAGAAACTGCATTTTTAAAGTCACCCCACAAGTTTCCAATGGGGTTGAGGTCGGGGGATTGAGCTGGCCACTCCATTACCTCAATCCTTTTTGTCTGGAACCAAGATGTTGCTCACTTACTTGTGTCTTTGGGGTCGTTGTCTTGTTGAAACACCCATTTCATGGGCATTTCCTCTTTGGCATACGGCAACATAATCTCTTCAAGTATTTTGATGTATTCAAACTGATCCATGATCCCTGGTATACGATAAATAGGCCCAATTTAGTGTCCCCATACAATGATTATTGCGCCACCTGTGGCTTGAATTCAGTACCCGGGGGTCGTCTGACATGCTGTCGACGACCACTAGACCCGAAAAGAACAATTTTACTCTCATCAGTCCACAGAATGTTACGCCATTTCTCTTTGGGCCAATCGATGTGTTCCTTGGCAAATTTTAACCAATTCTGCACATGCCGTTTTTTCAACAATGGCGCTTTACGGGGGCTTCTTGCTGATAGCTTAGCATCGATCAAACGTCTTCTGAATAACAGCACTTACACGTAATTTTAGATCATCTTTGATCTTTCTGGAGGTGATTGGCGGAATCTTTGCCATTCTGACTATCGATCCGTTTTAACAGTAGTTGCTCGTTTCGGGTTTTTGTTTCCATTTTAAAGCATTGGAGATCTTTTTAGCTGAGCATCCTATAATTTGCTGCACTTCTTTATACGTTTTCCCCTCACCAATCAACTTTTTAATAAAATTACATTGTTCCTCCGAACAATGTTTGGAATGGCCCATTTTACTTAGCAATTCAAAAGGAAATATATTTTATAACAATGTGTGAAACATTTGCTTCCCTTCTTCCTTAATAAAGAACAATTAATGACACCTGTTTTTTCACAGAATTCTCTAATTAAACTCCACTGCTATTATTTTGAACAAGCCCCTTTCAATGAATGAGTCAATTACTCAGAACAAGCAGCGTGCATGTCATGAGTTGGGTATGTTCTATTACACAACTACATCTACAAGTAAATTATTTGCCATGCTGAAATATCACTACTACTAATAACAGCGGTTCATCAGGTTACTGATGTTGTACTGCTCATTTTTGTAACACAACTGTAAAAGAGAATTTACAAATCTCTGCTTTTATGTGCATTTTACATACTGTCCCAACTTTTTTGGAATTGAGGTTGTAATACGTCCTCTTCAGGGCGTGACTCCTCGTGCTCCTGCCTGTGATTCCAACTCGACCAGGGCCGTTATGTGCTCGACGATTTTCACCGAGTCCCACCCACCTTGGGAGCAGCTGTCAGGCCAAAATGTGTCCGGGAGCCAAAATGTGTCCGGCCAAGGCATCGGAATGCTTGGAATGTCGTTGCTATGCCAACAGACACGCGAGCATTGTGACGCGATAGCATTGTGACGTGGCGGCACTTGCTTTGACCTCAGAATCGCCGGGTGACAATCTCGCGCTTGCTTTTATCCTACAAAACATGACAACTCACTAAATAAAAGTTAACAAATAACATTTATTGAAAACAATATTCAACGTAACAAAACATTTTTAGGAAACGTGCCTGATTATTACAACGGCATTTTCATTGGGTGAACGCGATCGCATAGCAAATACAGTAAAAAATAATAATAATCGGTCATCAGAAAAGCTACCAATAATAGGCCCAAAAAATAACAATTAGGCCGACTGATCGACGTGACAGTAGATTAGTTTTATTGGGCTATTCAACAACGCGATAGGCCTACTTACTCTTTCCACCTCGCTGGTTTAACTTGCAGCGACACAATCTAAAATCTAAAACAATTAACAATATAAAGCACAGTAGCCTATACAAAAGGAAATTATAAAAGTTATATTATATAGATCTGTCTATCTCCGGCGATTCTGAGGTGAAATGAATCACCAACACAATCTAAAATCGAAAACAATTAACAATCTAATGCTTAGTAGCCTATACAAAGGGAAATTATAAAGGTTCTGAGTGATAGTGATGGTTATTTGAGTGATGTAGTGATCTATTTCCGTCCAACGATCTCCGGCGATTCTGAGGTCAAAGTAAGTGCAAGCTCGTTACAATGCTATCGCGTCACAATGCTTGCGTGTCTGTTGGCATAGCAACGACATTCCAAGCATTCCGATGTCTTGCCCGGACACATTTTGGCCTGACACAGCCACCAATTGCCACTCCCTCAAGGGACCGGCCATACTCGGATCGAACCCCCGATCCTTCGGGCACAACTGCACAGACTGAGTGTCTGTTTTCCTGCTTTTACCGCTGCACCACTGTGGCACTCTAATATAACTGCATCTTTGTAAAAAGTGAACAGTAAAAGAACCGATGCCAATTTAATCAAAGGTCCATCTTAATTACATAGTAAGCTGAAATACGGCATGTCAAGTGCAATAAAACTTAAAGCTCATGTTACAAAAAGTAAACATTGGAAAACTCGGCAACGCCCAATTACTGGAAAATGGCCCTTTTTTTTTTCTTTCTTTTTTTTTTTACGTGAGAAATTTTAGCCACGTTATCAGAGGACTGTGTTGGATCACTTTGGCGATAACATTGTGTATGAGCTTTAAAGAAAACAATGTAAACACACTTCTCAGAATTCTGCTGACGAAGCCAGCACACCTGGGACACGTAGGGTTCCTTGTAGATTTGGAATAGTCACATGTCTCACATCAGCCCTTTACAGTCCAGTGAGAAGCGGGAGTTGCTAAGGGTTTTGAGTTGCTAAGGGTTTTGTACAGATTTACTTTCCATTTGCTGGTGCAGTGTCGTCATCTGCCAGTAAGCCCAGCTCTCACAATACACTAAAATTACAGGGATTTTAGGGTAGTCTGCTAATTATGTAGCCGACTTGGTAGCCTGCTTGGCACAGCAAGCCGATTATGCTCTGTTAATACCTCACTGGCTACTTAAAACACTGGGTCAGAACCAACATCATAAGTCATTTTAGACCCGCCCCACAATATTGACACTAATGCATGCACTGAAACAACCTTAAACTGGACCCATTTAAGGTCTTGCCTGAGAAAGTGAGAAAGAACACAGGTAAAAAAAAACAAGCACCCGAAACCAACGTTAATGCAAAGCACTTGAACCTTTACTTGAAAGAACTTAATATACATCCTGGAAAAAAAAACATAATAAACACACATTAAGAGCAAAATCAATCATGATGGATTTTCTGATATATATATTTTTTTCAGTAACCTCCAGTAACAGAGTGTGACCTTGGGAACGTCAACAGCATTGTTATGCAGAAAAAACAGTGAGAAGCAGTCCAAAAAGCATGGGCATTCACACCTGCAACTGATCCAGAATAACTCTATAAAACACCGTCAAGCAGCAGCCCACAGAGCTAGCTTCCTCGGGGGGCCGGAAAACATGGTATTCCCTCAAACTTTGTTCACCTGCAATGCACATATCATAAATAGCCATGTTGTGGTGGGGGGTGGGGATACAACAGTTCAAAATAGTCCTACAAGCAGGGATCTTCCATTTCAGAATGGCCGAAAGCGTAACACGGTCATGGTCGAGTTGAAAACAAACAGCATGTCGGGTTGATGGCGGTGTATGAGTCCTGCTCTGCTGTGTGTGGGTGTGGGTGTGTGTGGGTGTGTGTGTGTGTGTGTGTGTGTGTGTGTGTGTGTGTGTGTGGGTGTGGGTGTGTGTGGGTGTGTGTGTGTGTGTGTGTGCACAAACACATCCCAGCCTAATCTAGCGGAAACCGGCAAGGGCCTTCAATGTCAGAGTAGAGCACCACCGTTTCCATCTGGCACCGAGAAACACTTTCATTAGGATCAGTTTTCTGCACGAGATCAAGAAAAGCAAAAGCTAATAAATGTTTTTTTTTTTTTGTTGTTGTTTGTTTTATTGAAGCCTTGCCACCTCTCTTCAGCTAGGGTAGTCAGTATTAGTCGTACACATTTCCCAAAAACTATAATTCATCATCATCATTATTTATCTTCTAGTTAAATCCAAAGGCTGCAGCTGTTACTTGGGCCGTCTCCTTGCCTTGTCTGTCGATCAGCGCACAGAGGCTGCGGTGCTGCTGACCAGCTAAGCTGAATTATTATAATGTACATATTTAAACGTTTTATTTAAAAAGGACACTACAGTAGTTGACAACTCAAAAGTATTAATATGATGCAAATGGATAATTTTATAAACCTACAGCAAAAACAAAACAAATTTTCTTCAAACTGTGTACATATTCTTCGTCGTGGATCCGCTTTTGCTAGAGGTGTCGTCATGTGACTGGTAGCCAATGAGGGCTTTGGCGGGGACGTTCAAACGCTCTTTATACTGTTGCCTGCGGTAGAGAGATGACAGCATTTTGGGACTGAGTGAAAATGCACACACATCAGAAGAGCGTCACAAAACACTTAACAGAGAGCAGGATGGAAGGTGTAGTCCAGAGCAAAAGATGTCAATGTTTTTCTGACATGCACCAGACTACAACTCCCATGAGCCACTGTTGGAAGCGTCATGCGCTTTTCCTTCCGAATGCACCCGATGAGCGTGATGTGTGCACATGCTAATACTGAAAGGTGGAAACATACTTAACACACAAACGACACGTCTGTAATTTTAGCATTAGTTAGTTTAGCAGTTTGGTCACATATTTAGCTCAGTTTTACTGTGGTTATACTGCATATGTCCTGACAGTAACCCTGTCATTTTAGTTTTAAAAAATGTATCATCATTCTGATTAAATGGTTAGCAAATCACAGAGGGTTTCAAAAACAAACAAGTCGCTGAACACATGGTGGATTGTGCAAGGTGAGGAATCTATGCGATGCATTCAGCACCTACACGGTTAGCTCCCTGTGTATGAGCTTACAAAGGTATTCAAAAATACAATCACACCACCTGGTGGACAAAGAGAGAGCTGCTGGGAAACAGCACCCACTGAAATATACTGGCAGGAGCCAGGCATTCTGTTCTCTTGGCAGAAGGTTTGGCGGGTGTGTGTAAGCCTGAGCATAAGCATTGAGCTGTCATAGAAAGTCGAAACTCAAAATATACAGAAAATTTTAAATCCAGCATTTTTTGGCATCACAGAAACTATGAAAATTCTTTAAAAAAATTTTTTTTTAACGAGGCTAAAAATAAATACAATATTTGAAGTCATTTAAAAAATAAAAAAAATGTAAAAAATAAAAATTAAATGCTGTTCACTCACCCTATTGTCATGATAGCGTCCCTATTTTGGCAGTTTCCAGTCCAGATGGCTATTTTGTCCCCCTTTGGCCGGACGTTGACCACGGCTCCACACACGTCTTCGCTGGCCTCATCGAACGACTCTCCAATTAAACACAGCAGCTTAAACAAAAAACAAGCGCACACACACACATTAGGCCAAAAACACCTCACTACAGCGCCCCAAACACCTCACTCCAGCGCCCCAAACACCTCACTACAGCGCCCCAAACACCTCACTCCAGCGGGCCCCAGCCAAACACCTCACTCCAGCGGGCCCCAGCCAAACACCTCACTCCAGCGGGCCCCAGCCAAACACCTCACTCCAGCGGGCCCCAGCCAAACACCTCACTCCAGCGGGCCCCAGCCAAACACCTCACTCCAGCGGGCCCCAGCCAAACACAGCCAAAGCCCAAGCACCTGCCTTGTGCCTTCATAGCAGCGACATGCTGCCTGTGGCTATGGGCACATCGTCCACCTGCATCAGAGCACTTAGGATTATCATGTACAATGTTAGAGGCAGAATGCGATGACTGCACACTGTTACAGAGGCAGAATGCGATGACTGCACACTGTTAGAGGCAGAATGTGATGACTGCACACTGTTAGAGGCAGAATGCGATGACTGCACACTGTTAGAGGCAGAATGCGATGACTGCACACTGTTAGAGGCAGAATGTGATGACTGCACACTGTTAGAGGCAGAATGAGATGACTGCACACTGTTAGAGGCAGAATGTGATGACTGCACACTGTTAGAGGCAGAATGTGATGACTGCACACGGTTACAGAGGCAGAATGCGATGACTGCACACGGTTACAGAGGCAGAATGCGATGACTGCACACTGTTAGAGGCAGAATGAGATGACTGCACACTGTTAGAGGCAGAATGAGATGACTGCACACTGTTAGAGGCAGAATGTGATGACTGCACACTGTTAGAGGCAGAATGCGATGACTGCACACTGTTAGAGGCAGAATGCGATGACTGCACACTGTTACAGAGGCAGAATGTGATGACTGCACACTGTTAGAGGCAGAATGCGATGACTGTTCAGCAAAGATCAAAGTTGAGAAATGATGCAGAATGAGAGTTTCAGAGTAATGCAGTAGCAGCAGTGAGCTGATTAGAACTGTACATACCAATCATAGCAATATAACCTGCTGAGCGCCATTCGGCACAGAAAGCGCAAAACAGCCAACAGCAGACGGAGCTTACCGTCTCCATCCAGTAACGGTCCAGGTCATTGTGTCGTTGCTGTTTACTGAGGGTCATTAACCATCGGCCTCCAAGTTTATTCCTGTCATCCTCCCACATGGGTTTAATGCCATCCTGTAACAGTAGGCAAAAAATGTGTTGGACAATCTTAAAAATCCACCAATGCATTTTTATACTACTAACACATCAGAACGGCAAAATAAGTGAAACTGGCGAAATATAAAAAAGGTACGCCTGACATTTGAATTGCAACAAGTTTATTTATTTATTGACCGACTGAATGTGGTCTTCCTGAGTGATGCTTGAGTAATTATGCACAGGCGCGCCAGGCTGCTAGAGCAGTGCAGTTAGGATTCCATAGCAGCCTTGCAGGGCTGCAGCGCAGTGCAGTCAAGATTCCACAGTAGACCTTACACCTTAGCAGGACCGGCCGCGCAGTAGCCACTGGGTCGTTACAGATTACAGCGCGATTACCCAAAACAGCATGCAAATTATAAAACAAAAATATGATTGTGAACCACGTGAGAAGAAAATTTCTTATTAAGCCACTTCAAAAACACATTTGTGGCAGGATTTCCCAAAAGTGGAGATCGTGGCTCTTAATTTCTTACCTTAAATAAACAATAGTCACATCCAAATCCAAGCTTGCTCGGCTGCTGGATGTGATTATATAATCTACAGGATGAGATCAAGGTGACATGTTAGTGCCAGTATGAAAATAACCCTAACAATGCATAGAAAGATCAACAGCAGGTTTCCTGGTTTAATTCTCTGTGTTCAATCAATCAATAACCTTTATTTAAACTCGAAGGACACTGAGGTTGCCCTCATTTACAGTGATGTCGAGTAAGAGATAAAATAACACAAGATAAAAATTACAACATAAAGGCACAACATAAAATGATAAAATAAAAAAAAGATTTAAAAAATAAAAAAAAGATAAAAAGATAAGAACAAGAACAGAAAATTCAGCTAAAAACAATTACATTGTGAGGTGCAAAATTCAGCAATCATAGTTTTAAAATGTCCAACAGACGGAAGACTGTCCATTTTTAAAGTGCTTTGCAGGGCATTCCATGAGTGGGGAGCACTAACAGAGAAGGCTGTCATACCTAGGTTAGAACAAGCCCGGGGAACATTGAGCATGAGCACCTCACTGGAACGGGTATGATATGAACCAGTGTTCCTTTTTAGGAGAGAAGTAATATAAGGTGGTTGCATACCGATGAGAGCTTTAAAAATAAATAAAAACCAATGTCTATCACGCCTCATTAAAAGAGAGGGCCAACCAACCATGCTTTTGTTCACGCTTTCATGGTGGAAAACAAAGTATCTGGCATCGTTTGGTACTGAATCTTGATAAAGGGTCTGCATGATAAAGACAAGCCCAAAGCGAGAGAGGTAGAGCCACTCAACTCCTTTTGAGGCGACCTCCGGTAAGCACACATCCTGGCATTAAGCTGCTACTGTCTGGGTGAGTAACGGCGGCGACCAAATGTTTACTTTTAATCTATTTGACTTGAACAGGAACTCAATCCCTAACTCTATTGTAAACAAAAAAGGAGCCAGGTCATCCAAGACTATTTTAAAATCCATTTGAAAAAGAATACGTCACTCTCCCCCCCCCCCCCCGATGCTGTCGAGCTCATGTGCAGAATTTATGGTGATGTAATGCTGGCAGTGGGGAGAGCCCAGGAAAATGGACTTACGCCCAGAAGTCTTCCACTGTATCAAACTTGGCAATGAGTCGAAGGTTTTCTGTCCAGCTTTTGCTTTTGTCATTTTTGAAATACCACAGGGCCCATCTGGAGGAGGAGAAAAGAAAAACAATCTTAAGATCTGCTCTCGTTATCAAGCGTTTAGTCTGCCAGTTTCCGGGTCATTCTAGGACAGCAGTCATATTGTCCTCTATTCTGCTGCCATGATCCCCGAACACTGCTGTCGAAGCAGCAGCCAATGAGCATCCTCTTCTGGGGTGGAGTCCTTTCAGTTCTCTCTACATACAGTGCTGCTATAAAGTTTGTGAACCCTTTAGAATTTTTTGTATATCTGCATAAATTCGATGTAAAATGTGATCACATCTTCATCGAAATCCTAAAACTTGATAAAGTGAACCCAACTCAACAAAAAATAAAAAACATTATTTTTTAAATAATTTATTTATTGAGCAAAATTATCCAACATTAAATGCTTTGTTGGAAAAAGTATGTGAACCCTTGGATCATACGTATTTTTAAAGTATGGAATTTAATATTTAGTCGCATATCCTTTGCATGCTGTTACTTCCTGAAGTCTGTGACCCATCAATATCAAAAGTATCGACTCTCGATATCTACTGTTACAAGCGATACTATAACCTCTCTGCATTTGAATGGATCTCTATGGGAATTGGGGCGTGAGACTAGATTCAGCTGTAAATTACACTGATACAGTATGGAACACATGACTGGCTAAATGGCTGTAAGTCATCCAGGGTCTAAGGTATTAAACAAGCCCCAAACCGTCACTCTGCGAGTAGATTTGGAGTAGATGTGGATGGATCACTTTAAGGATTTATTCTCCTGACTTTTCCCCCCATAGAGTTCTATAGAAAAATGAGTCAGGAGAAATAACCCTTACAGTGATCCATCCACATCAACTACATATCTGGCCGCAGAGTGATGGTTTGGGGCTTGTTTGACTTAGATGAAGATGTGACCACATTTTAGATCGAATTTATACAGATATACAGAAAATTCTAAAGGGTTCACAAACTTTCTAGCAGCACTGTATACATATGCACGCACGCACACACGCGTGCACTGCACACACATACTGCGCTCACACACAAACACACGCGCCCATTCTTTAATGATCTGTTCTAAGGTACTGTAAGGGAAGTTAAAGGAAGAGGGGTGTTGGTGTTTGATGTGCGAAGCAGGACTGGCATGCAGGCCTTGAAGCTACTGGATTCCTTTAGACAGATTCCACCGCTCCTAGCCTGCTCACGTTACACAGCATCTGGAAGGCACGGCAGGAGTGGCACCTGAGCTCCTAACGCAAGCAGCCTTAGGCTTCACTTTCAAAGGCCAGTAAAGAGGACGACATGAACAGAACACTGTAACTGTGACATCATAAAACCGGTGAACACAGAGCAGGCGATACGATAATAACAGGCTTTTACGATCACCTGAAAACCACACAGTGCATCCGCTCAGACTGCAGCTGTGTGAGAGTAGTCCCGCTATAAAAGCTGGCCCATTGAGCAGACAACGTGGACAACTACAGTGAGGAAGAGTTAGGTCTGCTTCTCCACGGTGTGACTCGGTCTATGACCCCCCTCCCCCACCCCAAAGGTCAGTCCCGTCTCCATGGCAGCACACACACACCGTGACGCAGTGAGGTAAAACCACAGAAAGGCCTGGAACGTGTCGTGACTAGTGAGGTCAGCACTTCTGCCGGGCCTACGCACCCTTGAATGAGAACAGGGCGAGGGAGGGGCACAGAACAGGGGATCGCTGGTTATCTGCTGGTGCAGATCGACCCAACGTTGAGCCAGGCGTCCACAGGCTAGTAGAGAGATCTGCCGGTGCTGTACATACTGTGGGTATATACTGCAGGGACTGTATGTGGATCAGAGGACTGCTATTGGGCCTGTTGTTGAAGGGAACACAACTGTCATATTCACATATGGCTGGGCATTAACAGGGTGGCTGTGCAGGATTATGGAGGCCTGCACGATTTCAATAAGGACCCCTTGGAATGTGGCTCATACTAGACATGTTTCCCATCTCCCTGCTTAATACTGACGTGAAAACATTGGTCTTTTTCATCAGTGCCAGCACATATATTAATACCGGTTTTTCCAACTATTATTCCTCCTGATCAAATTGGTTTTAGTAAAGTGTAATTTTTCCCAACCAAGGGCACATATTTAATACTATTTATAGACCTTCCAACACTGCGATGTTTAATCTTTTTAGACGGAAATTCCATGGTGGTTGGCTGGATAATTGTCCGTGCCTCCTTGACAAAACATGCTGGTGTGAGCAATAATAAAGCCCATTTCAAATGCGTTGGCACAGTGGATAGTAATCTGCGCCACTACTCCAGAGTGGCGCTGTCGCGCAATCAACACTAACGGACCTCGGGGACAAGGCGATGACGACAAAAAAAGAAGTTCCCTTTCTCACTCTGGCTCACAGATTAATGAAGAAACAGACCTGCGGTACACAAGAAAACCCCAAAGGCACCAGAAAATGAAGATGGACAAAGAAAACAGGAAGGACAACATTTATATCAAGTTCCATCTGGAAACTAGAAGCTGGAACAATCTTCATGAACAATTTCTGCAGATGTGCTGGCTACTAAATCCATGGACATACTGGAGTTTATGTAGAGTTTTTCACATGAGTGAAAAGGGCATCGCAGCCATGCAGTTTATGTAGAGTTTTTCCACAGGAGAGTGAAAAGGGCATCGCAGCCATGCAGTTTATGTAGTTTTTCCACAGGAGAGTGAAAAGGGCATCGCAGCCATGCAATCCAGAGGAAATGAAAGCATGCATTAGCGCAAAGATAGAGTAGAACCCTGGACCTGGAGTGCCGGAGCCGGTCTTGGTTTTTCAACCAAACCAATAACTACATAACTGGATTAATTTTAAATAATCATGAGTAATGAATGCAGGTGACCATGCGCTGGAGGCACTCTGCATTTCCCCATTCAGAATATTCAGGCCCGGATTATGAATCATCCATAAAACTCTTGCGATCAAAAAAAATTATTGCAGCCATGGGTTTTTTCTCCTTTAGCTTAACTTTGGTTGCAGATTGCTAGTCTTCTCTACATGGCCAGATCTATAACTATATTCCCCTCTAATCATAAACTGTCTGTTAAAGCCAGAATTTATTTGGAAAATTGTCATCGCCTTTAATCAGGCTTTTAAATTGTGCGGGTCGAGACGACAGATCACGACAGACATGCAGGTGGAATTACAACAGCCCAAAAGAGGAACTTTCGTCGATACAAAAGGGGAAGCACTATGGGAGACAGCGCTTTAGCCAGCGATCTAAAAACAGAAAACGGGCCTTTCTAAAAATTTAAATGCCCTCGGATTCAGCACATAGCAATATATTTAAAGCATGAAACCCAGATTTCAATGCTACACAGTTTCAACGCTTTCACCACCATTTAATAGGGAGTATACGGGAAGTACCATTTACGAACCTCCTGCTTTACCTCCCAATTACAGTTTCAGCATCAGTGAGGGTGAGGGACGTTGTAACGATGGTTTTTATGATAAAATTAATGCGTACATAAGAGCAGAGTGTAGAAGCAAAAATGTCTGACTTGATGAAACAACAGCTGTCATCAATGGGCAATACAGAATTCAGTACAAGCAGCATAATTTCCGCTTTGTCACAATTTAGGTTTTCATCCTAACCACCACAGTATATTATATTGTGGGAACTGTAACTGGCAATACTATTTTGTATATTGCATGTCTCTGTATGTCTCCCCAGCTTGGCCCTAGCCAGCTCCAACAATCAACTAGGGTTGTCACGATATCCAATAATATCGGACATTGGTGATATTTGAAAATATCGCAGAGATGACCTATAGCTATAGCCATGATATTTAAAAATATATATATTATTTACAAAAATTATTATTATTGATATTCTAAGGACAAAACATGCATATATACTTTTAAATAATAATATTGGTAGGAAATAATAGGTGTTTATATTTCTAAATTTGTATAACTCTAAATATTTGCATAACCCGCCAGACAAATAGTACTGCGTCCATTTTCTATTTTAGTTCTGATGCCTCGCAACTAATTCTGTATGCTTTGTTTTTTAAATATTTGGTTATTATTATTTGCTCTGTATTTATTATTTTGTTACTATTTGCCTATTTGTATACTAGCTATTTAGACTATTAACTGTACTAATTAATTATCTGATGCGCAATGTTAACAGCAGAGTGAGGATGGTTATTACATAAGACGCAACAGCCACGGGGCCAATGTATTATTCTATCTCGTGACTGATCGTCATCATTAGTTATCTAGTCATCAAGAGAAAGCGAGAGAAGATGGCTGATCTTGTCTCAAAGAAAAACACCACTTCGCCAATCTGGGAATTTTACAAAACCCAACGATAAAGGAGAACCGGCGAATGTCGGCGAAGTAACATTCCGTAAATGCATGAGTCGTCACAACTAAGGATGGGAATACAACAAACATTTCCCAAAAAACATTTTCGCCAACTACACAGTCATTATGAGTGCATTAGAACATTATGCCACTGAGAGCCTGAAGGAAAGAAACAAAACGCATTAATAGCCTGTTCGCCCTGCAAGTTAAACCAGCGAGGTGGAAAGAGTAAGTAGGCCTATCGCGTTGTTGAATAGCCCAATAAAACGAATGTAATGTCACGTCGATCAGTAGGCCTAATTGTTATTTTATTTATTTTTTTACTGTATTTGCTATGCGATCGCGTTCACCAAATGAAAATGCCGTTGTAATAATCAGGCACGTTTCCTAAAAATGTTTTGTTACGTTGAATATTGTTTTGAATAAATGTTATTTGTTAACTATTATTTAGTGATAGTTCAAATAAGTTCATAGTGTCTATATTTACTTAGATCATAGTTTTTCTTTTATATCAGACACAAAGGTATCCAGTGACACCTCTGACGAAGACGGAAGTATTACCGTCGAAACATGTCAGGTAGGAAAACATACCTTTGTGTCTGATATAAAAGAAAAACTATGATCTATTATTTAGTGAGTTGTCATGTTTTCTAGGATAATGTGCAATGCTCATAATGCGAGGCACAAAGTGCCACACATTTCAGCAGCATTTAAAATACGATTTGGTTATTGAAGAATGTGATTAACGGTTTCAAATGGCTCTTATAATATACGCAATATTTTTTCGGACAATGTTTAACCTTATAGATTAAATAATGCTAAATTTTGACTGTTTTCTAAGTGTTTTCTTACTTTTAGACTAGTCGACTAGTCTAAGTTTAAACGTCAGGGAAATTAGTCGTTAGGAACATCCCTACTCCATACCTGTATACAATTGCTTAATAATAAAAATAAAATTGGTGTTATGTTGTGTGTCTGTTTGTTTCAAAGTATGTCTAACTGATACCTTATATTAGCTATAGCTAGCTAATTATAATATAGCCTACATGTCTACGCAAAAGACGCGTCTCCCAGAAAATATCTGGCTAAGCTACGTAGCCGCCGCACCACAGTTCTGTGCGCTGGCTGGAGTGGACCCTTTTCCCTTTATAAAACGTTAATCGGGTGGCGCCATAAATTTTGGAAATCAAGACCAGTTTAAATTGCCTGTAATGTTATTTTTAAAAACAGTCGGCTAAACAAACTATTTGATTCTCGTTTTTCAATTTCAGTAATTTTTTTTCTTCAGATTTTCCCCCAATTTGGTAGCCAATTGGACCCTGTGTAATTCAATTCCCCCCATGAAGCAACCGCTAGAGAACCACCGCTACAACCCCTTCGTCCGGTAGAAGGATAGAGGGCGCCGCGTCCTCTTCAAGGCGCGACTACTCGAGCTCCTAACCGTGAGTCCAGCTCTCCCAGGGATGTCTTATGTGCGACAATTTTCTCCAAGCGCCTCCCCCCCATCCGGAAGCAGCCGCCAATTGTCGCTCCCACAGGGCACCGGCCATGCTCGGATCTGTCAGGACCGGGGCGCGAACTGGGGTTCTGGCAGGACCAGGGTTGGAAATCTTGCCATCAGCAAGAAGGCTAAGATCCCCTATCCTTTAAAACAAGGCGAGCACCCAAAAGCTTTGTGCCAACATCACAAGCACACTTTCATTTTAAGTTTAGTTTCATTTCATGTTTTAGTTTTCATTTTCTGAATTATTTTTGTGTTTCATGATTTTAAGAAATTTATATAAATTCCATATAAGTGTTGGGAAGTTTTTATTATAATTTCCTTAATAGAACTCTTAATATCTTATGTCAGGGATGGGTAACTGACAGCCCGACCCACTGGTTTATCCCAACCGCGCTGCCACGGCCCACGTCCGAATTAAAAATACATAAATTAAATTCACTTCAATGTGTGTCAGCATTAGCCACACAGTTGACGTTGCAAATACGCACCATGCCGGCACAGCAGGTGGAGCTCTTCGCTGAGAGGCTTCTAAGAGGCTAGCTAGCTAGCTACACTATGGGTGTCTTTTTCTTGCCAGACAACGTAGATTATTGGTTCTCAAACTCGGTCCTCAGGGACCACTGTGTAGGCTGGTTTTCATTCCAACCACAATTGCAATCCAAAGATTTGAACTTGATTTTCCTTAATTAGGTGCATTTCATGTTTAGAGGGATTAATAATACAATTCCCATGTTCCTACTGTGCTTATTGGGCTATATTGCAAATAGGTAATTTTTTTAAAAAACTGATCAAATTAAAGACTGGGGTGAATCAATTGGCTCCTAATTAGGTAGTTGAACATGTGTGTTTTTAAGTTCCCTCCAAATTCTTTCCTCAAATGTATTAACACAGTGCAGGTTTGGCTCCTTATCATTTGCTTTGTCTTTTCTTCATTATTTATCAAATGGTTAGTTTTAGTGGCCATGTGTCCACAATTTAACCAATTATGAGCCTATTGATTCACCTCAGTCTTTAATTTGATCAGTTAAAAAGTTTTTTTGCCCCCCTTTTTGTAATTATTTGCAATATAGCACAATGAGAATATTGGACTTTTATTATTCATGACATGCATAGCTATTGCTAACATAATGTGGCTAAAGAGGGTAAATAATCCCTATAAATATGACAAACACCTAATTAAGAACAATTAACATTAAAATTCCCCCAGGACCGAGTTTGAGCACCACTGACGTAGACGACTAAAATTCTATTTTCTAAAATTCTATTCATGACATCATAACATATTTACCTATACTACCTATATCCCCAAATACCTCGCCTCAGATGACTACTTTTACTTTTGATACTTAAATACATTTAAGAGCATGTACTTACATACTTTGACTTAAGTATACATTTCCAAGTGGTACTTTAACTTTTACATGAGTATTTTTTTATGTGGGTATTGCACTTTTACTGAAGAGATCTGTGTAATTCTTCCACCTCTGCATCCCGTCGCGCTGCGACAAGCAGAATTGTAGCAATGGACCTCAAATAAGTTGCAACAGTTACAACTAGAATGGCACTCAGAGCTACACCCGCGCATGTGGTAATCTCGACCCTGAACGTAATATACATGCGGCCGAAACTTTGATCTTGCACTGTGAAGTCGGGCGTTGACCGATTGGGAAAAAAATGCATGATTCAGGTCATTGCCCAACTGTGAACATTTCCACAAAGTTTCATCACAATCGGAGTAGAATTGTTAAGAGTTATGGATGATAGGGACACAAACATTACATTACACATTACCATTTAGCATTTTATTTTACGACTTATCCTTATATAGACTACATTACATTTATTTATTTATTTCACATATATATATACAATGAAGCAATGGGTTAAGTAGTACCTTGCTCAAGGGTACAACGGCAGTGTCCTACCTGGGAATCGAACCTGCAACCTTTCAGTTACAAGTCCAGTTCCTTAACCATTATACTACACTGCCGCCTACACAGACAGACAGACAGACAGACACACACAGGAGCGAAAACAATACCCCCTGCTTGCGTTATGCGCGCACAGGTGTAATATGTTGTAACGATAGGCTACAAGATGTTTAAAATTCAATTGATGAATTAATTTTAGAAATAAAAAAATAACTACTTATTAGTCTTCTGAATAAACACATTTTCACATTCTGTGATTTTAGTATCTTTGTGCTTTCTATGCTCTTAACGAAGTTTTGTTTGCGCTGACACAAGCATGTGTGTGTGTGAGTGTGTGTGTGGGGGGGGGGTGATAGGCCTGTGCTGACTTTCGGCCTCAACAAAGTACCTTGATACATTTTATTGCCCCAGGGGTCTTATGTGTAATAACGGTAATGCAATTTAGGAATCAAAAAATTCAACTTGTCATTTTATTTATTGATGTAATTTATGTAAATTACATTTATTGTATGCCGACTACTTCACCTGAAGAATAGTTATTATATTCTATTTTATTTGCCATTTCCAATGGTGTAGTGATGTCGGTCAGATGCAAAGCAACTGCTATCGCCATTTTCTAAATCCAAAGGTCTACAGCTCTTCCCCGAAACTTCAGGAAGATGGAGGTTGTGAGGTTGCTGTGCAGGTAGTGTTCGCACGATTATCAATAAAGACATATTATTGACAATAATGACGATAACGTTTTTCTTACATTTTCGCTTTTATCGTCATTATCCTGATCAACGTAATTTTTTTTGCTCCGGGGGATGCTCAAGCAGACTTACCACTCTCGCTGCAGTGGAGTTACTGAGAGACGCGACCACAATAGTATTTGGTGTCGTCCGCGGTGATTTCCTTGCGCGAACCAAGCAGTTACGTTAGGGGTGCATGGGAAATGTAGTTAAATGCAACCTACCAACGGCAGGGAGAACAGAACATAATGCCCGTATAAAGTATAAACATGGGAGATCGCCGTGAATATTATTGAATATCGCCGTTAAAACTGCTAATTGCCCTGTGAGTGAGTGGCCACCTCAATATAATACTACACTGCTCAAAAAAATTAAGGGAACACAATCATCACAGTATAACACCAAGTCAATTAAACCAAACCAGTCATGCTGGATGATGTTGCAGGCAGCATAACATTCGCCACGGCGTCTCCAGACTCTTTCACGTCTGTCACGTGCTCAGTGTGAACCTGCTCTCATCTGTGAAGAGAACGGGGCGCCAATGGCGAACCTGCCAATTCTGGTGTTCTCTGGCAAATGCCAACCGAGCTGCTCGGTGCTGGGCTATGAGCACAGGTCCTACTACAGGACGTCGGGCCCTCATGCCGCCCTCATGGAGTCTGTTTCTGACAGTTTGGTCAGAAACATGCACACGAGTAGCCCGCTGGAGGTCATTTTGTAGGGCTCTGACAGTGCTCCTCCTGTTCCTCCTCCCACAAAGGAGCAGATACCGGTCCTGCCGCTGGGCTGTTGCCCTTCTACGGCCCTGTCCAGCTCTCCTCATGTAATGGCCCGTCTCCCAGTATCTCCTCCACACTCTTGAGACTGTGCTGGGAGACACAGCGAACCTTCTTGCGACATGATTCAGTCAATATTCTGATTTCTTTCCCTGAACGCGATGTGCAACTCAAACGTAAATTAGAAACATATATTAGCCTAACGTTATATACTATAAGTTACATATTTTAACGTTTATACATAACGTGACTATACTTCCTGTTGGGTTGCTAGAAACAGCATGCGGGTTGGTATGCGTAACCGTAAGTTAGTAAACACGTTAACTATAGCCTAACGTTTGTTACATAAGAAAGAACAGTCGTTAGACAGGAATGCTCTTATGGGTTTCGTTGTCATATGGCAGATGTTATGGTTGCGGGTGGCAACTAACACTGTCCTTCAAGCGTTCTGTGTTATGAGCAGAAGACGACGAAGAGCTTTAACCTAACAACAAGCGCTGATTATTGGACCCAGAATAAGCCTTCCACCAGCACTGTTAAGGACCCGGTCGTGCTGGATGCGCGTTAAGAGCAAGGACTGGTGGGAGAGAGTGGTGCTAAATGAATTCACCGATTCAGACCGTAGACTTGTGGACACCAAACTGGTTCGCTATCAGCCTGTACTCCCCGCAGCTACCGAGTTTGTACAGCACTATTGCGACTCGCATTTGAAGAGGTACAGCTGGACGCACTGTCACTTCGTCAGGGCTCATTATGTTCTGTACCAAACCACAAAGTTTCATAAATGATCTCCGAGCCATCCCGAAGTTGCCTCTCCATTCTGAATCGGTGAATTAATTTACCATATGACGACGAAACCCATAAGAGCATTATTGAGTGCATGTAAACGTGCTCATTATTTCTGCGTTTCTAACTTTTTTCCCCATCTATGAGATGAAGTATATTCCTCTTTATTATTTCGGATAACATCAGGAGGGTTTCCTCCTCGCTCCAGAAATGACTTCTCCCGTTGGTTGACATCTCTCTGTGACCTCTCAACTGTTTTGACGTTAGCGTTATATTACTAACAATATCCGGAGTAGCTGTTGCCATGGCTGTTGCTGTCAAACACGCAGATTTAAAAAAACGAACTACATCGGAATAAGCGTTTACATGCAACCAATAAAACGAAAAACACGGCAGAAATCCAGGTGTAGTTATCGGATTTCTCATATTCCGATAACTGCTTTTTTCCGAAAAAGCCTTTCGGAATATTGCGTTTACATGACAATTTGAATAATTCGATAACAGCCATATTCCGAATATGATCGGATTATTGAGTTTATGTAAACGCACTCAATGTAGCTTACAAATAATTTATCATTTATCAGCCAGCAGTGCCACCCTTAATCTATCATTTTGACAGAGCTAGTCAACCAAAAACAATTCTAATGTATTTTCAACATTAAAAACAATTGTTTACATTTCAAATGTGTCCATGGCATTTAAAATATATATTTTAAGGGGTATTTTGTTGATAATTTCAAACAATTATCGTGATACAAAATTTTATTATCGTCCAAACACTATGTGCAGGTGACAATATCCCAGGGTTTTATTTTTTATCCCCTTTGGACAGAACACTTTGTTTAGCATATTGACAATTTCACTGTAACAACACATTTTAACAAATTGACACATGGAGGGCTGCCCCCAAATAGTCGACTAAACCATTAGTTGATCAAAAAAACTTGGTCGACCAAAATTTTTATTGGTCGACTCGTCGCAGTGTGAAAAAACGTGAGAGTGGAACTATTCATTCCGGAGTCCGGACGTGCACCTTGTAACGAACAATTGGTGTCCATAAATTAAGAAATAGATCAGATTTATAGAATGTCTGAGAGAATATCAAAAGTATGCGAGCATTTCGAGCGTCTAAAGAATGACCCCAAAAAAGTTAAATGTAAACTATGCAAACAACAATTTTCCTATCATTCAGCGAATCTTCTCAAAGGCCGGCTTCGTTGTCAACAAAACGCGGAGCTCACTTCACCCGAGCAACGTCAACAAACTCGTGTTCCTGAAGCATAATATGAGAAGACTGCGATCGGAGGAAAAACAGCAGTGAGTAGGCCTAATCTGACGAGGTTCGCTGGTCACAAGTAGACTAAAACACAATTTTGCAGTGCTAATATAGATTATAATTAATCTTTCGTTTGGCCCGTTGTCAATATTTCTCTTTTAAGCGCTTCAGTTTGCTGTGTTTTTTATTTATTTGTTTGTTGATATCATTTATAGCCTATTTATTTGCATTTTAAAAAGAAAAGAAAATATATATATATATTTTTCCATCTAGTTTTGATAACCGTGAAGTTGTTAAAATAGCTAAATTGTTTTTGCCCTTTTGTATCACCGGACAAAAGGCTGCTTTTTAATTTAGTTATTCATTATTTTTAAGTTGTGTGTCGTTATAAGAGTGGAAATAAAAAATAACAATGTTAAATGTCTCATGGCTTGTTGTTCTGATACATTCATTTACCATTTTGTCCATGCCGTTAATAGGCAGTGCAGGCCAGCAAATCGCAGCCTGTGCTTGTAGCTATAATTTATATCTTAAATGCTAAATAATTAAATTTATATCATAAATGTGCGTCGGTTATGGGTTTGAACTGACGACTACAGGTCGACTAAGCAAATCTTGGGTCGGGGGCCAGGGGCAGCTCTAGACATATATAAAGACAGAGAGAGAGGATTATTTACTTATATTATTTATTATTCCACTATTAGCTCTACTATTTTTTCTTTAGCTTTTGTACTCCACAGTACCAAGTCAAAACAGCCTTGGATTACGTGTTCATCGAGTTCAGGGCGGAACTACACACCATGACCAAAATTCCGCCACTTATCAAAGACAGATAAAGCCATTAAACATCAACGTAATGGCATGTACTCGTTTGCCGTTTTCACCAACTCACCAACTCCTAGGCTGAGTAGTACAACATGTACTTATTTCTTGTCAAAGCAAACCAAGCCCTGACCAAGCAGAGCTGAATAAGCAGTGGCTGATCTCAAGCTTGCCACCATATCAAGCTGACACTACACGGGGCTGCAAACCGTGCAGAATGCAGAATTTGGTTTTTCAAACAGATGTCTCCCTGAGCATCCGAGATGACTATACTGTCAAACTCTACTACTACTAACTCTACTACTACTAACTACTAACTCAGTGCACTCGACAGCATATGCCAGGCAGCTTCATAATGATACATCTCAATTCCACCTCTACAATAATAATGATCCGCAGCCTTTAGTAGTGGAGCAGCACATTTCCAGCAACAAGGCCAACAAGCTGCTGGTGCTCGCTTCCCAATTTCCTTGACAAAAGAAAACGCAAAATTTTTGGCCCTGCTTTAATCTAAAACAACCGCAAGCGTTGAGGGCACCAGTGCAAAAGTGAATCGTTCTTTTCTTTTTCAGACACTAGGCCACAGATAACACTAACAGCATGCGGCAGTGCACGGGTACCTGTTTTGCAAAGGGTGTTTGATGTACTCTTCTGGGCTCGCAACTGCAGGGAGAGTAGGCTCAGTCGTTCCTTCTTCAGTTTCAGTTTCAATTTCAATTTCAGCTTCAGCTTCACGCTGTTTAAATGGAAAGAAAATAATATATACTCATTTACACATGTTGGAGTTCAAATGTTCCGAGTGAAGACTGCCCATCATTTTATATGCCAACAAGTTTTCAACGTTCATGGTTTCCCAAAATCTCTCACCAAAATGTATTATAGCAGTAATCTAAAATATGTATTTATTTGGAGCCAATGAGCATTTTGAACGGTGATGTTGAAAACCCGATTCTGTTATAATTCACTTGCACGCCCAACCAGTTTCCCAAAATGAACACGTGTCAGTTCACTGTTTCTAAGCAAAACCGATTTAGTTCAGCTGGGACCGATAACGTTACAAAAACGCAGTCGGCACGTCAGTTTTGTGTAAATAACATTACATGTCGCCGTCGCTTAAACTTGGCTGTTCTGGATTGACAACGTCACGTTAATCTGAAATATGAGACGTTACCATCCATGTGTATCATCGTCCCTGCGAACCAAATTAAAATGACATGAAGGCGGAATTTCTCTTGCAGATATATGCTGTTCAGAGAAATTGGGAGGCCTTTTAGCTACTAATGTTTAGCTATAGACGACAATCTAGAAATATATTGTTAGTAGCCATTATTAATATGAAGCTAGCTTCATACATATGTAACGTTAACACACAAATATTCAAGATGGTTATACGGCTAACGTTCAACTAGACAGCTAGACTAACGTCAGATCCAACGAGTCAAACGAATTAACTTCGCTAAATTAGTTATTTAGCGGATAAAGTTAGCTAGTTATCATTAATGAAACGATGAATCCACAGTTATGATTAGCTACAGACTGAATAAGAAAAGAACTACAGCGTGTGCATAAGTGTAAAGAGACGTGTCCTAGTCGGCTAGCTAGTCATCAGTAATGTTATAGCGTATTTTTGAAACGCCAGCATTTCCTTTGATGCTTTACAGTCCCGAGTATGTAATTTAATAGTCTTCATATTGAGAGCAACGTTTTCTTAGTTAGCTAACGGTTCTGGAAAATAGCACATTGGCTACCGTTGATATTTAAGAGATACTCGAATACGTTGTATTTGAAGGATCGGCCCAAATGAGTGTCTCAGCCCTTTTCTATGTAACGTTATTTGACTCAAGCTACGGGTATGCGGTTCATTCAGCGAGCTTGGCTAGCAAAGCTAATCAGTAATGCTGTTGCGGTTAGCAGCTAGCACTAGCAAGCTAACGTTAGGAAACTAGCTAGCAGGAACACACGTGTCTTGTTTGCAATTCCATCATACAAATGAATTGCCTGTCTAATGATGTGGATAGCTATGGTCCCTAACATAAATTTCACCCAATGAAGTTTCCAATAAAATTATACCGTGAATATAAATCAGTTGAATATGTATTGACCAGAACTGTCCAGTCCATGTAAACCAAGTCGACACTAGCAAATACCACCCCTCAATCCATTAGCTAGCTAGCATAGTAGCATTTGGGATGAACATGTTGGAACCCAGACAGTAGCGCCGATACAGCTTCTCATACTATATACTCCCTTTACAACTCCTTAATTATATCCTTATATTTACAAACAACATTTGGTGGCATCCTAATTGTATTTATTTGTTATTCCTGGTCGTCCAAAGACCTCCAACTGCCCGACACCTCATTCCTCCCTTACCGGCTCCGATGTCGCCATCTTGCCTGAATAACCCTCCTGCCGTTCGGCGCTGCTGCGTCACACGAGCACGCGCAGAACTACGGCAGCCGGCTTAGTGCATGACTGCATGTGTGTGTGGCAGCAATGCATGACTGCATGTGTCCTGCGTGGTCATGAGTCGTTCATTCATTACTCGTGATTGAATGACTCTGGTAAAGAATGTTTACTTTCTTACGTTTTAGGAATTACATTTCCCCCCCCAAGTATATATTACTTTAAGATTTCATATTGTTTGTACTTTTACAACAAAAGCAATGCTACATCATCATTAGACAATGTTCATAAAAAGCACAACTGTAAAAAAATAATTGATGCTGGAAATGTATATATATATATATATATATAGACGGGTGATAAATAAAGTAAAAACCAACATAAAGTGTCTTAGTAAGGTGTTGGGCCACCACGAGCTACCAGAACAGCTTCAATGCGCCTTGGCATAGATTCTACCACTAGTCTGGCATAGATTCTAGTCTCTGGAACTCTGGAGGGATGGAACACCATTCTTCCAAAAAATATTTCCTCATTTGGTGTTTTGATGATGGTGGTGGAGAGCGCTGTCTAACACGTCGGTCCAAAATCTCTCATAGGTGTTCAATTGGGTTGAGATCTGGTGACTGTGAAAGCCATAGCATGTGATTCACATCATTTTCATACTCATCAAACCATTCAGTGACCCCTCGTGCCCTGTGGATGGCATTGTCATTCTGGAAGCGGCCACTCCCATCGGGATAGAAATGTTTCATCGTGGTCCAGAGTGTCATGCAGTATTGCATCACAACATGGCATGGTGGCATAAAAATGTCTTTTCAGGCAGCTTATCTCAAAAGCATGAGAAGACTAGCAGGTAGTATCTCCTCTGACCCCTCACATTTACACAGAGTATGAACCTCTGCCCTCAAAAGGCGCTTCAGAGCTCCGCAGTTCAAACATAACAGGCTAAGGAATTCCTTTATCCCCCAGTCAATTAGGCTACTCAATAAAGATGGCGGCCTTTTATTAGGCTACTCAATAAATATGGCGCCTTTCAGGCAAGTGCAACCAGGCACTGTGCAATAATAACAATGGTGGCATGTGCAATATGAAGGACCGGGGTGGAGTGTGCAATAAAAGGGTCTAATGTGGGGGTAACCTCAGGTTGATATGTTGATATTATAATGATGTATGTATAATTGACCGTAATTGTGTGTTGGTGTCTTGTCTTATGTATTGAACCTGTTATGATGTGTGTTTTTTAATGGAGCTGCGATGATGCAAAAGGTTTCAGAGAAATCTGACAATAAAGCACTATCATATCATATATCATCATATCATAAAAGTGATCACTCAGAATAACTTTGTATTGATTTGCAGTGACCCTTCCCTGTAAGAGGAAATATGGAGCCAAACCATACCAGAAAAATGCCCTCACAGCATAACCACCGGACCCCTTTACTTTAGGAGTTTTTCCTTTAATTTGTCACCCATCTATATATATATATATATATATATATATATATATATACAGTGCCCTCCACTATGATTGGCACCCCTGGTAAAGATGAGTAAAAAGGGTTATAAATAAATTATGTAAATTATGTAAATTAGGCTAATCTCATAATGAAAAAATTAGAAAAATCCAACCATTAATTGAAGTAAATTTATTATTTAAAAAAATCCCTCATCAAGAAATAATTATTTTTAACAAAACCACATGTTCCACAATGATTGGCACCCCTGTATTTATATATAAAATAAAGTAATAATTTTTTATATTTGGTTGCATATCCTTTGCATGCCATGACTTCCACATGTCTATGACCCAACAACATCAAAAGGCTCTTGATATCTTATTTTCTGGTACTCTTACAAGCGATACTATAACGTCTCTGCATTTGAATGGATCTCTATGGGAATTGGGGGGTGGGACTAGATTTAGCTGTAAATTAGGCTGGAACAGTATGGAATACATGGTTGGTAAAATGGCTGTAGGTCATCAAGGGTGTGTGGTATCAAATGAGCCTCAAACCATCACTCTGCTGCCAGATATGCAGTAGATATGGATGGATCACTTTAAGGGTTGTTTCAGTAACAGTAGTTCTGTAAAGCAAATGTTTAATTGACATTATAATAATAATATAATAATAATAAGTAATAACATACGATAAATTTACCTATGAGTCTTTTATAATGATTTGTTGTAGAAATGAGAGGCTATTTTAAGTCTACTAGTTGCCATCTTGTGATTTAGGTCTTTAAAATGTTCTGACGTTTCTCTAATTTTTTGCCAGTAAATAGTATGAAGAAAATGTAAATGTGGTCATTCATTTGGAACTTACCGTAACCCTAAAGTAAGTTTTTATTGCAAAAAGATCAGTCTCTCTACCAAACAACATGGCTAAAAAATATTTTCTAAATATCTGTCTCCCATCCTGGAATAACATGTTTAAAGACCTAGCAATTCCCAAAAAGCAATGTGTATTTCTTTGAGCATGGAACAGGTGTGGAATTCAAATTTTAGACTTAGACAGACACAATCCCCTGCCCCGCCCACCTGTAGGAATACTGTAACGGTAACACACAAAATACTGTGCTGGACCTCAGCCAATTACGGCATCACCTATCATTGCCTGTGAAACATGGCAATCACAAGCTGTTTGAGAAGACTTTCCATAACAGAAGGTACTGTATGGTTTATTTGAGGACACTCTGCGTAGCATAGAGTCAAAGAGGGATGTTTCAGGTGTAGGACATATAACCATTATAACTTATATAACTTAGAAAAATTTGATTAAAATGGATTTTAAAAAACATTCCAGCAGTGGAAGGATACATAAAATCCACTCATTTTGAATTAGGGTGAAGTTCCCCTTTACCTTGTTTTATGTTAGTTTCTGTTCAATGGAATCATTAAATTTAACTGTACAAGTAATTGTTTAGAGAAATCATGAAGCAAACTGCCACTTCCTGTCGCCCATATCTGATAGGAAGCTCAACAAACACAAAAAACAATGACAAAATAGAACTGTGACAATGTGCTCAGTCAAAAAAAAACACACAAAAACAGTTCAACTGAAAAATATAAATATATATTTATTTTAAAATCACCCATAAAGGTGGGCATCATTAGGAATGCTGAATTTAGGATCTTCTCAAGTCTGTAAAATCGATAGTTAACTAGCATTTACGTACAGTAATACATTTCAACCAGAAGCAGAAGAAGCAAAACCTTGGTCTACAACATGGAAAATACAGTTAAAAACTCAACAATTTACAACAATTGGTTTCACATGGAAAATAAAATAAAAAGTTTACATGTAGCTGATGTTACTTAAATGTTATTTCTTCCCATAACAACCTCAAACTTCCTAAGAGCTGGTGTTGGTTACATGTCATTGTCTTGTGACAGGTTCAAGTTACACACAGGTACAACAAGAGTCTTCAAGTAAAATGAGCAATTAGACAATTATACAAGACGCGTGTCTTCTGTGTAATATACTGCTCAAATAAGGAGGAAAAATGGAGAAAGCTCACACTTCTGAATCACTGCCTTGCATGTTACGTTCTCAAAAAAGAAGCTTACATTCTTTATCATTTTTATTAAGCCTGCTTGTAGAATTTCCATTATTTATGCTGTGGAAATCATCTTTTTTTTATACAAAAAGCAAAATTTTGACTAAGGGTATGTATGCAGTGACTTTTAATCTGTCACGGGAAGGACACGCACAGCCGTTTGGAAGACTATTATCTCTATATTTTCACAACCTGTATTCTGACTAAACTAAAACTGAGTAACATAAAGGCTTCAGACCTGAGAAAAAAATAATTGCTTGGCTAGTGATTGATAGTAAGGGGTTAAGCTGTCCATATTTAAAAAACAGCTAAAATAGCTTAAAGGCTACGCAGAATAATGGTTTGGGCGATAGCTGCAAATATAATATCAGTGACTTTTCTTATAATCTCTCTGGGGTCTGTATATGAATCATTTTGGCTTTACATTTACATGGGGCGTTTTTAGGGCCTGTACAACATGCAGACCCACCGGTGGGAGTATTTTATACAGACCCAATCTTCCCTGACATATATCAGTGAACAACAAATAGCAAACTGTCACCATATAAACACAGGTTTCCCTGACAGAACACAGACAATTCAAAACTCAGTGCAAACTGAAAACTGCTAAGTCGCGCGCCCATGCACGCACGCACACACACACACACACACGCACGCACTCACACACACGCGCGCGCACAGTTTCAATGTTTACAAACACACAATTTGGGGTTCATAAATGGTGACATTTGAGAGTTTGTAAAAAAATCATCTAAGAGCTTTGAAAAGCCTAACATGACACGTTAACTTGGTCACTGTGGATATTTTATCTTAGTCTGGACAGCCTGTAAATTTTCTTTCCAAACCAGCATAATCTTATCAGGGTTTTGAAACAGATGAAGGTAAGCCTGTTCCTATTTTATAGACCAGAGTGTCAATGCTTTTAGGAAGCTGTACAATACATTTAAATCACAAGAAAACACAAAAAAAATGTTTTTACTTTATGTAAATATTTATTATGGTTTTTCTTGAGCTCTGCTTGACTGTTTTCTGGTCATGATAGCACAATCTACAGTGGCTCAATGTAAGTGTAAACCACAATCCCACAAATAAATGTGTTGCAAAAGCACCAGTCACAATCAGAGCCATTGAACCTCAAGCACCAGTCAAAATCAGAGCCATTGAACCTCAAGCACCAGTCAAAATCAGAGCCATTGAACCTCAAGCACCAGTCAAAATCAGAGCCATTGAACCTCAAGCACCAGTCAAAATCAGAACCATTGAAACTCAAAGTTTGGCCCATTGGGGAAAAGGATACGTGACATACCCGGCCAACATACAGTATCTGTTACATCGAAGTAGGACCATTACAGCACCATTGTCGCATTACAGATTTGCAGCAATATTGCGCCTGGGGCCCCAGAAGGCCGAGAATAATGCATTCTGTCAAAGGACAGTTTCGCACGGCATTTTACATGCTGGAGTGACTGAGGGCTGTGACATCATTTCCTGCCCTGGACATGTCCAATAGCACCATGATTATGAGTAGAAGGCAAACTGTGGGGCTGAAATCCAGAGCTGGGCGCTCATGGGAGAGGGGGGGGAGCGCATTTGGAGTGACCTCATTTTGAGGTGACTAACAGCATGCCGCGTTTTGGCCATCATTCACACAGCAGTGTGAGGCAAGGCTCTCTCTCTCTCTCTCTCTCTCTCATTATGCAGAATTGAATGAAGCTACATAAGGTTGGCTTTAGGATTAATGCATTACAGCCCAACTCTTACTTTCCAAATGGAACTTCTAGTTGTGCCTTTGCTGTAGTTATTGTTGTTTTTGTTGCTGTTAAGCTTCAAAGACCACTAAGGTAATATGATCTGAACACTGCTGTTCTAAATGAAGGCCGGACAGAGTACGTACAGTACAAACCTTACGCCCATTTCAACGGTTGAAATAAACAGGCAATATTTTGGTAACAAGCACCATAATGTGAACAGCAAACAATAGCATATATTTAGAAGGAGAATTTTGTGCATTGTAAGCTCTGAAGATTGTAGCACCAAGATTAAAAGCTAAATTAATGCTTAAAAAATAATTCAACTCAAGTCTGAAATGTGATCGAAGATCCAAAGACCCCTGTGATAGAATGTCTGTAAACTTTTTAAAGACAGCTCAAAAAAACCAAAACAGACTTATATTTCATAGTTACATATAGCACAGCACTTTTTTTTCAAAGATTTTGCAAAGAACCAAAGACAGGGTCAAAGGGCAAAAATCCTTGTATTTTTAAAATCCGTCTGTGTGTTCCAAGTGCAACAAAGACCAGTTTGGAGGCTTTAAACTAAATTGTTGGAGTCTTTAAATTGTGCTACACACCAGCCTCTTCTCTTCAGTAAAAAGGGGCTCATAACATGCTCTGCATCACGTAGATCATGATCATATTAGCCCCCCTGAGAAAAAGAGCCATTATTTAGAGTCTAGTTATTTGTTAAACTCAAGAGTTGTTGTCAGGGCATGAAATCAAATTATTCACTCACTGGCCAGAATAGCTTGTGCACTCTAAAAATCACCAGCCATTTTCTACATTTTACCAGCTGCATTACCTTTTAGAATATAACACAACCTGGTTGGTTACCGGGCAAAGTGGCTGCAAGAGTAAAAAAAAACATACCAGCCCACAATCAAATTTTTACCAGCATTTGGCTGGTGGCGGGTGTTCATTTCACACCCTGGCTGTTGTGTGGCCGTGTCAGAAATGTAAAATGCCATAGATCCTACCTGGCACAGCTTTACATGGATGGTATCCATGGTAGAAAAGTGAGTTTAAACTCATGTAAAAGTGCGGTCATGACCATGCTGGTGAAAGACCGGATCAGGTCTGAGGAGTGATTCTGCTCCTATAGCTAAAACACCCATCACCTGTTTAATCACACTGTAATTATATCCACCGACAGGCTGCACAGCTGTGCATTCAGCCCATGATCTAATGCACTAACTCTCAAGCTTCTCTAAAGAAGGGAGATCACTCTGTGTGGTTTAACCGGCGGATTTCTAAAGGTCCTACACCTGACCGCATCTCCTAATGCAGTACGTACAATTTCACAATTATTGCTTCAAACAGCACGGTTGTGTTAAAAACGTGAGGAGCGACGGCTGACTATTGTAGACCACAAAGCGAAGCAACATGGACACTGAACAGAAGACAGGGATCAGGTACAGGGCCCTGACTACCAGGACAGATTTGAAGTTGATCTATTTCAAGTTATGCTTTAAAAATAAGAAAGTGCTTTTCAACATGTCATCTTTGTACACTGAAAATATGCTTATGTAACAAATCCAAAACCATATAAAAATAAAGTACCTTTCCTTCATTTCCATAATTAGCCAAAACACAGTCGGAAAAGGAATATTTCAGCACAATGCTACAAAACAAAATTATAAGCTATGAAAACAAGGATATGTCCATTTTTTTTCTTTTTTCTTGAATGTATTTTTTTTACTGCAACAATGGCACCATGAAATCCATATGAATTAAAAACCCATCCTATAAAAAGAGCACCAGGGCCTAGTTCTTATGTCCGAAGCATATCAATGCAAGCGCACAGTAAACAATTAAAAGTTTCACTGTAAAATTAGAGTATTTACTCTTTGCAAGTAACATGTAGGCTGACACACAGTAAAATTGCAGTAAACAGGCTCGATTAAATTAAAAATAGCTTTTGACAATGATCAGAATAAATAATCTCACCTAGGTGTGTATGTTTCTTTTTTCAATTTGTATATAAAAACCTGTTCAAAACATCTTTAAAATCGGTTTGGAGCACCATTCTCGTTACAAAAACAAAACAAAAAAAACTAATAATTGTGTATGTATATGAGCACACACACGCACACACACACACACACACGCACACACACACACACACACATATATATATATATACAGAAATACTCACAGTTAAAACCCAAACTGTAAAACCTCCTCCTGGCGATAGCTGAGATGAATAAGGATAAAAGCAGAAGGAGTAAACAGTGGGACTGAGGTAAGGCGACCGTCATACCCAGCGGTTGTAAGGACCAGTCACCTGGGTAAGGGCGTACGAGGACACGGTGACGAGCCCGTCCCGTGAGACGGCCAGAGCGTGCCGCGTGGGGACCTGCAGGAGACCACTCGCCTTGGAGAAGACCTCCTCCAAGTCGCCGTTCCCGCCGCTGGGCCCGGTTTTCTTGGCTCTTGACTTGGACGGGCTAGCCTGGGCTCCGCCCCCCAGCCCCGGCTCCGCCCCCAGCCCCGCCTCCAACCTTGCAGCCTCCGCCTCCCTCTCCCTGGCCCTCTCGGCCATCTTGGCCTCCCACAGGGCCAGGCCGTGGCCCGGCTCGTTCAGGCTCTTGTGCTGGTAGAAGACGAGCGAGATGCGGGTGGGGTGGCCGCGGTCGGGCTTTACGATGGGCGTGGTGGCGTGCAGCTCCCGCCTGGCGCACTCTATCAGGATGGAGCCGTGGGAGGGAGCCACGGCGACCCCGCCGATGTCCTCGTCCAGGAAGTTGTGCTCGCTATCCGACCACACTTCCTCGGATTTGACGCCGCCTCCCGAGACCTGCGCGGGATCCTGGGTGTCCCCGTGGTAACCGTTGGGCCTGCCCTCTTGGATATTGGTAGAGGAGTCATTGGAAGCGCCTTCCCTCAGTAGCCCATAGCGCTCCTCGCCGTCCTCCATTTTAAGCGTGTGAACCCCTGGAGAGTTTAAACACACTGACTCAGCTCCCGGCTGCTGCTTACTCAGCAGTTTCTGTGCGGCGACATTGGGTGAGTATCCGTTAACGGCCGGGCCTGTGGTGCCGTATTTGAGGAAGGGAGTCCCGTAGTTGGTTCCATGGTTCCCTTGCAGGCCGACATACCCATATGGGGGTACAGGGCCACTGGGCTGGAGAGGGGAGAGTGCCCCCGTGTCGGGGCTGGGTACTGCGTGGATTAAAGGGTATGGGCTACTGACGTCACATGGGACAGGGGAACTGTAGTTCTGGGATAAGTAGTTTGCAGTGGCAGATGTTTTGGGCGATTTCAAAGGGCTGTAGTAGTTCTGGGGCTCCATTTTGAATGAGGGCAGCTGCTGAGCTGAAGTGCTTTTGGACGCTGTGGGAGGAACAGACTGTTAAAGGGCTGGAATACATTTCACACACAATTCAAAGCACCCACTTTATATTGAAATAAAGCAATATAAACTGGAGAATACTTTACTACAGTCCTGCGTTTCTGATGGCAGAACTTTGCATTCTGTAATGTAGTTGAAATCCACGTCCATTTTTAATATTAAACGATCAAACTATTGATAACCATTAACATTCACATCTACAGGTTCCTGGTAGAAAAGGTGCTGATACACTCTGTGCTCGACAGCAGTGAAACTCTGGGGCAAGCAATGCGCTCTTTCCTAAAAGTGGGGGGGGGGCAAACGTGCAGAGGTAAGTTAAGTGTCCGTACTGTTTTCGGCCTTGGTCTTGACCGGGGTGACCTGTTTCTTGTCCTGAAGGGCCTGCCTCTCTGCGCTAGCCTTCTTGGCCTCTAGCTTCTTCCTGCGGGCGGACTTGGCGGGCTCGGCCAACAGACGCACCTCCCGGGGGAAGGCGGTCAGCACCTGGAGGGCACCCGAATCCATCTTGGCCCACTGGCCCTCCATGTAGCCGAACTCGTCCCGCTCCGAGATCTTGTAGAGGGGCAGGACGTGCAGCTGTTCGTCCTCCGGGATATTCCGCACTGCACGGTTGTCCTCCTTCGTTAAAGTGCATACCTGCATGTGGGGGGGGGGTTGGGAGGAGGAACAGAGAAGTCAAGAGTGGGGGGGGTCACCATCTTTGTCCTCAATCTACACTCCATTACTTCTGTCTGTGTGTTGAATTCAACTTGAAAGATCTTTTAAAAACACCTTCGGTTTCTACTCTTTCAGGAATGCTTACAAATTAAACTTAAAATGAAAGGTTTTCTCAATATTTCTTTACAGCACAATTGCAGGTTATGTCCTATGCCCAATAGTACTGTGTGTGGTCTGTAGGGTAAAAAATAGTCACAGGCTCTTCTGTAGTACTGTGTGTGGCCTGTAGGGTATAAAATAGTCACTGGCTCTCCTGTAGTACTGTGTGTGGCCTGGAGGGTGTAATATAATCACTGGCCCTCCTGTAGTACTGTGTGTGGCCTGTAGTGTATAAAATAGACACTGGCTCTTCTGTAGTACTGTGTGTGGCCTGTAGGGTGTAATATAATCACTGGCTCTCCTGTAGTACTGTGTGTGGCCTGTATGGTATAAAATAGTCACTGGCTCTCCTGTAGTACTGTGTGTGGCCTGTAGGGTATAAAATAGTCACTGGCTCTCCTGTAGTACTGTGTGTGGCCTGTAGGGTATAAAATAGTCTCTGGCTCAGAGCATCGGATTAAGTGAATGCGCTTCTGTTCTTTGGCATGTTACACTGGACAATCTAGAAAATAAGCATTTTAATACATTTGAGTGCTGCTGTTTGGCAGGTAAAGATATAGAGTGCTGTTGTTTGGCAGGTAAGGATATAGAGTGCTGTTGTTAGGCAGGTAAGGATATAGAGTGCTGCTGTTTGGCAGGTAAGGATATAGAGTGCTGTTGTTTGGCAGGTAAGGATATAGAGTGCTGTTGTTTGGCAGGTAAGGATATAGAGTGCTGTTGTTTGGCAGGTAAGGATATAGAGTGCTGCTGTTAGGCAGGTAAGGATATAGAGTGCTGTTGTTAGGCAGGTAAGGATATAGAGTGCTGTTGTTTGGCAGGTAAGGATATAGAGTGCTGTTGTTAGGCAGGTAAGGATATAGAGTGCTGTTGTTAGGCAGGTAAGGATATAGAGTGCTGTTGTTAGGCAGGTAAGGATATAGAGTGCTGTTGTTTGGTAGGTAAGGATATAGAGCAGGGGTGGCCAATTCCAGGCCTCGCGGGCCGGTGTGTATGCAGGTTTTTACTGCCACCAGTTACCACGGTTCAATCAGCTAATTAGTCATACACACAATCACCGATTCACTTGTAAATTACAGAACGATAAAATGCTACAATTTGACGCAGGCACAAGAACATTCATCAGCTGCTTTTCATATCGCGGATATGTAGATTAAAATATCAGATCGTGTAAACGATTGGGCTAATTCAATAATTGTTAGGCAGCAAAGCATACAGAGGCCTGGAATTGGCCACCCCTGATATAGAGTGCTGTTGTTTGGCAGGTAAGGATATAGAGTGCTGTTGTTAGGCAGGTAAGGATATAGAGTGCTGTTGTTAGGCAGGTAAGGATATAGAGTACTGTTGTTTGGCAGGTAAGGATATAGAGTGCTGTTGTTAGGCAGGTAAGGATATAGAGTGCTGTTGTTAGGCAGGTAAGGATATAGAGTGCTGTTGTTAGGCAGGTAAGGATATAGAGTGCTGTTGTTAGGCAGGTAAGGATATAGAGTGAGGCTGTTTGGCAGGTAAGGATATAGAGTGCTGTTGTTAGGCAGGTAAGGATATAGAGTGCTGTTTGGCAGGTAAGGATATAGAGTGCTGTTGTTAGGCAGGTAAGGATATAGAGTGCTGTTGTTAGGCAGGTAAGGATATAGAGTGCTGTTGTTAGGCAGGTAAGGATATAGAGTGCTGTTGTTAGGCAGGTAAGGATATAGAGTGCTGTTGTTTGGCAGGTAAGGATATAGAGTGCTGTTGTTAGGCAGGTAAGGATATAGAGTGCTGTTGTTAGGCAGGTAAGGATATAGAGTGCTGTTGTTTGGCAGGTAAGGATATAGAGTGCTGTTGTTAGGCAGGTAAGGATATAGAGTGCTGTTGTTAGGCAGGTAAGGATATAGAGTGCTGTTGTTAGGCAGGTAAGGATATAGAGTGCTGTTGTTTGGCAGGTAAGGATATAGAGTGCTGTTGTTTGGCAGGTAAGGATATAGAGTGCTGTTGTTAGGCAGGTAAGGATATAGAGTGCTGTTGTTAGGCAGGTAAGGATATAGAGTGCTGCTGTTTGGCAGGTAAGGATATAGAGTGCTGTTGTTAGGCAGGTAAGGATATAGAGTGCTGTTGTTAGGCAGGTAAGGATATAGAGTGCTGTTGTTAGGCAGGTAAGGATATAGAGTGCTGTTGTTAGGCAGGTAAGGATATAGAGTGCTGTTGTTTGGCAGGTAAGGATATAGAGTGCTGCTGTTTGGCAGGTAAGGATATAGAGTGCTGTTGTTTGGCAGGTAAGGATATAGAGTGCTGTTGTTTGGCAGGTAAGGATATAGAGTGCTGCTGTTAGGCAGGTAAGGATATAGAGTGCTGTTGTTTGGCAGGTAAGGATATAGAGTGCTGCTGTTAGGCAGGTAAGGATATAGAGTGCTGTTGTTAGGCAGGTAAGGATATAGAGTGCTGTTGTTTGGCAGGTAAGGATATAGAGTGCTGTTGTTAGGCAGGTAAGGATATAGAGTGCTGTTGTTTGGCAGGTAAGGATATAGAGTGCTGCTGTTTGGCAGGTAAGGATATAGAGTGCTGTTGTTTGGCAGGTAAGGATATAGAGTGCTGTTGTTAGGCAGGTAAGGATATAGAGTGCTGTTGTTAGGCAGGTAAGGATATAGAGTGCTGTTGTTAGGCAGGTAAGGATATAGAGTGCTGTTGTTTGGCAGGTAAGGATATAGAGTGCTGTTGTTAGGCAGGTAAGGATATAGAGTGCTGTTGTTTGGCAGGTAAGGATATAGAGTGCTGTTGTTTGGCAGGTAAGGATATAGAGTGCTGTTGTTAGGCAGGTAAGGATATAGAGTGCTGTTGTTTGGCAGGTAAGGATATAGAGTGCTGCTGTTAGGCAGGTAAGGATATAGAGTGCTGTTGTTTGGCAGGTAAGGATATAGAGTGCTGTTGTTTGGCAGGTAAGGATATAGAGTGCTGCTGTTAGGCAGGTAAGGATATAGAGTGCTGTTGTTTGGCAGGTAAGGATATAGAGTGCTGTTGTTTGGCAGGTAAGGATATAGAGTGCTGTTGTTAGGCAGGTAAGGATATAGAGTGCTGTTGTTTGGCAGGTAAGGATATAGAGTGCTGTTGTTAGGCAGGTAAGGATATAGAGTGCTGCTGTTTGGCAGGTAAGGATATAGAGTGCTGTTGTTTGGCAGGTAAGGATATAGAGTGCTGCTGTTAGGCAGGTAAGGATATAGAGTGCTGTTGTTTGGCAGGTAAGGATATAGAGTGCTGTTGTTAGGCAGGTAAGGATATAGAGTGCTGCTGTTTGGCAGGTAAGGATATAGAGTGCTGTTGTTTGGCAGGTAAGGATATAGAGTGCTGTTGTTTGGCAGGTAAGGATATAGAGTGCTGCTGTTTGGCAGGTAAGGATATAGAGTGCTGTTGTTTGGCAGGTAAGGATATAGAGTGCTGCTGTTTGGCAGGTAAGGATATAGAGTGCTGTTGTTTGGCAGGTAAGGATATAGAGTGCTGTTGTTTGGCAGGTAAGGATATAGAGTGCTGTTGTTAGGCAGGTAAGGATATAGAGGGCTGTTGTTAGGCAGGTAAGGATATAGAGTGCTGCTGTTTGGCAGGTAAAGATATAGAGTGCTGTTGTTAGGCAGGTAAGGATATAGAGTGCTGTTGTTTGGCAGGTAAGGATATAGAGTGCTGTTGTTAGGCAGGTAAGGATATAGAGTGCTGTTGTTAGGCAGGTAAGGATATAGAGTGCTGTTGTTTGGCAGGTAAGGATATAGAGTGCTGCTGTTAGGCAGGTAAGGATATAGAGTGCTGTTGTTTGGCAGGTAAGGATATAGAGTGCTGTTGTTTGGCAGGTAAGGATATAGAGTGCTGTTGTTAGGCAGGTAAGGATATAGAGTGCTGTTGTTTGGCAGGTAAGGATATAGAGTGCTGTTGTTTGGCAGGTAAGGATATAGAGTGCTGTTGTTTGGCAGGTAAGGATATAGAGTGCTGCTGTTTGGCAGGTAAGGATATAGAGTGCTGCTGTTTGGCAGGTAAGGATATAGAGTGCTGTTGTTAGGCAGGTAAGGATATAGAGTGCTGCTGTTTGGCAGGTAAGGATATAGAGTGCTGTTGTTTGGCAGGTAAGGATATAGAGTGCTGCTGTTTGGCAGGTAAGGATATAGAGTGCTGTTGTTTGGCAGGTAAGGATATAGAGTGCTGTTGTTAGGCAGGTAAGGATATAGAGTGCTGCTGTTTGGCAGGTAAGGATATAGAGTGCTGTTGTTTGGCAGGTAAGGATATAGAGTGCTGCTGTTTGGCAGGTAAGGATATAGAGTGCTGCTGTTTGGCAGGTAAGGATATAGAGTGCTGTTGTTAGGCAGGTAAGGATATAGAGTGCTGTTGTTTGGCAGGTAAGGATATAGAGTGCTGTTGTTTGGCAGGTAAGGATATAGAGTGCTGCTGTTTGGCAGGTAAGGATATAGAGTGCTGCTGTTTGGCAGGTAAGGATATAGAGTGCTGTTGTTAGGCAGGTAAGGATATAGAGTGCTGTTGTTTGGCAGGTAAGGATATAGAGTGCTGTTGTTTGGCAGGTAAGGATATAGAGTGCTGCTGTTTGGCAGGTAAGGATATAGAGTGTTGCTGTTAGGCAGGTAAGGATATAGAGTGCTGTTGTTTGGCAGGTAAGGATATAGAGTGCTGTTGTTAGGCAGGTAAGGATATAGAGTGCTGTTTTTTTTCAGGTAAGGATATAGAGTGCTGCTGTTTGGCAGGTAAGGATATAGAGTGCTGTTGTTAGGCAGGTAAGGATATAGAGTGCTGTTGTTTGGCAGGTAAGGATATAGAGTGCTGCTGTTTGGCAGGTAAGGATATAGAGTGCTGCTGTTTGGCAGGTAAGGATATAGAGTGCTGTTGTTAGGCAGGTAAGGATATAGAGTGCTGCTGTTTGGCAGGTAAGGATATAGAGTGCTGTTGTTAGGCAGGTAAGGATATAGAGTGCTGTTGTTTGGCAGGTAAGGATATAGAGTGCTGCTGTTAGGCAGGTAAGGATATAGAGTGCTGTTGTTTGGCAGGTAAGGATATAGAGTGCTGTTGTTAGGCAGGTAAGGATATAGAGTGCTGTTGTTAGGCAGGTAAGGATATAGAGTGCTGTTGTTAGGCAGGTAAGGATATAGAGTGCTGCTGTTTGGCAGGTAAGGATATAGAGTGCTGTTGTTTGGCAGGTAAGGATATAGAGTGCTGTTGTTAGGCAGGTAAGGATATAGAGTGCTGTTGTTAGGCAGGTAAGGATATAGAGTGCTGCTGTTTGGCAGGTAAGGATATAGAGTGAGGCACACACCACGGTGCTCCCGTTGTTCATGTTGTGTGTGTCCTTGTGGGCATGGGCACAGAAGTCCACACAGGCAGTCACCCCCGAAAAAGGCCTGCCCTCCTCCAGGCCCAGCCGACAGTCCCGACCTGCACGCTCCTGCTCCACCTGCGAAACGAGCACACAGGTGCACACAAGGTCATACCTCCACCCTCAGGGTGGGGGCACTGTGAAAGAGCTACATTATTTGGGGGAAACCCTGAGTTATGTTTGTTCCAGGAAAAAAAGTGCAAAGTCTAAGAGTTCTGCATGACAGTGTCTGACTCTAGGGGATGTTGTTCAGGGAAGGCAGATTCCAGTTTTTAAGTTTAGCAGTAGCTTCAACCCCATGTTTACAAACTGAGTAATTACAGGACACTAACTGACAGGTAATTCTACATCCGGTGGGACTTCGGCCCACCTCTGAGGTATATATAAAAGCACACTGTGAAACACTGAAGCACTGATGCTCGGCTGAAAATAATCTGCTCATGTGTACAAAACTAACAGCTTAGTTCTCGTTTGGCGCCAATGTTGTTGTAGCATCACTGTTTGTCCTAACGAAACTTAAATTATATACTAGATATTTTTATGAATTGACGTTATAACTTTTATGGTTTAATTATTTATTATTTTAGTTTATTTTTTAAATATAAATTAGGCACCCAACGCGAGGCTGAGCATATCCCTGAGCATATCCAATTCCACCCTAATTCAGAATGGGCAATCGTCTGCAGCCGCAAGCCGCGTACATTACGCGAACCTGACTGCTGATTCGGGAGACTGTACACATCCACGGTTCTCCTCTGAAACACGTGGAGCGGCTACTGCAATGGCGGAGATGAAGAAGCGCAAATACAGAGCAGCCAAACGGCAAGCCGACAGGGCTCGTTCAAAAAACAGTCAACCTAGGATTTTCTTTTCCTCAATGGCGACAGCTGGAGGGTAACACAGGGACGGAAAGGGACGCGGAGTTGCCGTGTTTTCTGCTGGACCTGAAAGTAAAAGGTTACCTCTAGCTATCCAGTTTAATTTGGGTACCTTGTGGGCGGGGTTGATGATGGAGGTGGAGACTTCTGATTGTAAACACAGGACCACAGCAAGGCTACAAATCCTGCATGGTGCACCTTTAATTATGTAATGATGTTGGATGTAATGATGTTTCTCCTATATTGTCCTATATAAATTGCTTTGGATAAGAGCACCAGCTGAAGGTATTTAATGTAGTGTAACGTGGGCCATTATTCCGGGTTTCACGTGTGGTCTTACCTGATTCCCAAAGGCTTCTGGGGCGAGTTTCTTATACACAGGAGCCAGGTCTGAGGCCAGATTCTGAAGATTCTTCTCTAGCTTCTCCTCCTTTGAAAATCAGAAAGACAGCAGATCAGAGATGATCATTATCCTTATGATTATTAACCTTATGATTATTAACCTTATGATTATTAACCTTATGATTATTAACATTATTATTATCCTTTAAATGGTAAATGGACTGCACTTATATAGCGCCTTTATCCAAAGCGCTTTACAATGGCCTCTCACTCACCCATTAACACACATTCACACACCAATGGCGGCAGCTGCAATGCAAGGTGCTAGCCTGCTCATTGGGAGCAATTTGGGGTCCAGTGTCTTGTCCAAGGAGATCGAACCGCCAACCCTGCGATCAGCGGACGACCCGCTCTACCTCCTGAGCCACAGCCGCCCCATCATCCTTATGATTATTAACCTTATGATTATTATCCTTATGATTATTAACCTTATGATTATT
Source organism: Ilyophis sp. 1 JC-2022 (assembly GCA_022702515.1). Taxonomy (NCBI): domain Eukaryota; kingdom Metazoa; phylum Chordata; class Actinopteri; order Anguilliformes; family Synaphobranchidae; genus Ilyophis; species Ilyophis sp. 1 JC-2022. The sequence goes on along the minus strand of CM040396.1, from coordinate 105,514,332 downwards.
ATCCTTATGATTATTAGCCTTATGATTATTATCCTGTGCTTATTATGTTTCATAAGTACTAATGTATGCTGTGGCAGAAGTGAAGCACGGGCAGTGGGGAGAAAGGAGGGTTTGGGGGCTCGTGTAGTACTCCCTCACCTCTAGGGGGGGGGGCAGTGGGGGGAAAGGAGGGTTAGGGGGCTCGTGTAGTACTCCCTCACCTCTAGGGGGGGGCAGTGGGGGGAAAGGAGGGTTTGGGGGCTCGTGTAGTACTCCCTCACCTCTAGGGGGGGCAGTGGGGAGAAAGGAGGGTTTGGGGGCTCGTGTAGTACTCCCTCACCTCTAGGGGGCAGTGGGGAGAAAGGAGAGTTTGGGGGCTCGTGTAGTACTCCCTCACCTCTAGGGGGCAGTGGGGAGAAAGGAGGGTTTGGGGGCTCGTGTAGTACTCCCTCACCTCTAGGGGGCAGTGGGGAGAAAGGAGGGTTTGGGGGCTCGTGTAGTACTGCCTCACCTCTAGGGGGCAGTGGGGAGAAAGGAGGGTTTGGGGGCTCGTGTAGTACTCCCTCACCTCTAGGGGGTAGTCTCCTAGCAGCCGATATTTCCTGGGGAACTTGCTGCGGGCGAACTTGCAGCCGTTGAAGTACATGCTCCAGGAGCAGCCGAAGGAGAAGGAGGCTCCACAGGTGTCTGCGTCCAATCCCTGACAGGCACAGGTGCGACTGCGGCACAATGAAGAGAACAGGTGTGTTAGAACAGATGTGTGTGTGTGTGAATGATAAGAACAGATGTGTGTGTGTGTGAATGATAAGAACAGATGTGTGTGTGTGAATGATAAGAACAGATGTGTGTGTGAATGATAAGAACAGATGTGTGTGTGAATGATAAGAACAGATGTGTGTGAATGATAAGAACAGATGTGTGTGTGAATGATAAGAACAGATGTGTGTGTGTGAATGATAAGAACAGATGTGTGTGTGAATGATAAGAACAGATGTGTGTGAATGATAAGAACAGATGTGTGTGTGTGAATGATAAGAACAGATGTGTGTGTGTGAATGATAAGAACAGATGTGTGTGTGTGTGAATGATAAGAACAGATGTGTGTGTGTGAATGATAAGAACAGATGTGTGTGTGTGAATGATAAGAACAGATGTGTGTGTGAATGATAAGAACGGATGTGTGTGTGAATGATTATAGCAAGTGTGTGAATGATTAGAACAGGTGTGTTTGTAAATGGACTAAAACAGGTGTGTTTGTGAATGAGTAGGACAGATGTGTTAGAACAGGTGTGTTTGTGATTGGACTAGAAAAGGTGTGTTTGTAAATGAGTGGAACAGGTGTGTTTGTAAATGAGTGGAACAGGTGTGTTTGTAAATGAGTGGAACAGGTGTGTTAGAACAGGTGTGTTTGTGAATGGACGAGAACAAGTGTGTTTGTAAATGAGTGGAACAGGTGTGTTAGAACAGGTGTGTTTGTGAATGGACTAGAACAGGTGTGTTTGTGATTGAAAGAAACACTACTATCAATGCTCTGGCCATACAGGCCACGTGTTCAGTAGAACTGTATTTGTTATAAGGATAAGGAACCCTTCCACAGAACTACTGCATTTGTTCTGCAACACAGTACAAACAAAATGGGTGTAGTAACAAACCTTTACCACTAGAGGTCGAATCAAATGCACTTTTCTAGACACAAGTTAGAAGTTTGCTTGTAAAAATATGAAAACCATCCCTGTGCTATTTGTGATGTAGTTACGCAATTACTATTATATCTATAATTATAATCATAAGCCCAGTGGAGGCGTGGGGCTCACTCTTCGTTGAGGGCGCATCGGCGGCTGGTGGGAGAGCCGTATTTGCACAGCGTTTGGGTCAGATCCTCGTACAGCCTGTCGGCCAGCCCCCGGGGCAGCCCCTCCCACGCCAGGATGAGTATGACCACCACGGCATCCTGGCAGAAGTGCCCCGCCCGACGCCTCACCAAGCACAGGAGCTTCTCCTCCTCACTGCCCCGACGGATTACCTGTTTACACACACACACACACACAGGCACACAAGCGCGTACACACGCACACAGGCACACACGCGCATACACACACGCACACAGGCACACACACACACACACACACACGCACAGGCATACACACATGCATACACACGCACAGGCAAACACGCACACACACATGCACAGGCACACACGCACAGGCACACAAACACGCACAGGCACACACACGCGCATACACACAGGCACACACACACACGGACAGGCACACACGCAAACACACGCATACACACACATGCACAAACATACGCACAGGCGCACAGACATGTGACATAATAATATAATAAATGTCATAAATATTCTTTATTGAATAGATTACTCACCAATTTAATATTAAATATGATAAATCTCTTTATTTGTCATGGTTCGTGGTTTATTGTTTCTTTTTCCGATACGATTCTCGTCCTGTTTTCCTGATTGACTAACGTACTGGCTAACTTTACTTCAAATTGTCCCTTTATTGTGCTATACGGTGCGTCAGGCTTAGTTAGCTCATCTATGGACTTGAATTGATCTATTTAACGTCAATATAAGAATAATTTCAAACATTCACTATCAGCTATTCTATTATGTCCATTTTAATTGCCTGCTGTATGCAAACTTTGATGACGTGACCATAAGCTGTGATTGTTATCGTTCTTGGGTTATCGTTTCTTTTTCCGATGCGATTTTCATCCTGTTTTCCCTAGATTCTATTGGATGTTTTCCACATTCCGGTCCGGGGTTTTGTTTCCTCGTGCTCGTTATTCATTTCACCTGTGCTTCTACCTGCGGGGTATAAAAGTTCCTCACTTCCGCTTCCCCATGCATTGAGCCAGGTATAGTCAGGTTTAAGCGACCTCGTGATATTAACATGTTTATGTTCACGAGGGACTTGCTTAGCTTTATAGAGGTACAGGATTGTGTTCCCCCTGTTAGTGTTCTGCACTATTTATTTCCGTGCTGTTCTCTACGAGACAGTGTTTTCTTTTGGTGGTTTTGTTTTGTTTCACCTTTTATCGGACGTTTTACAGTTACGTTCTGAAGGTGTTTTCTTTGTTTTTTCTAGTCTCCTATTATTGGCTCTAGTATTGAGTTCGGGAGATTTAGATTTGTGTTTTACTCGTTCTATTTGAGTTCGCCCTATTTTCCTGGGTAGATTTAGTTTGGCTGTTTAGCTGTCAGGAACTAGTTCCTGTTTTTCTTTTCGTGTTATTTCCCTCTTATTGGTCCTCAGTTGTGTGGGTGACTTGTCTGATCCCCCCCCACCTATGCGTGTGATTCACCGCTACTAAATCCATCACATTATTGAATATATTACTAACTAATTTAATAATAAATCATACATCTCTTTATTGAATAGATTACTCACCCATTTAATAATACATATGATACATCTCTTTATTGAATAGATTACCAACTAATTTAATAATAAATTATAAATCTCTTTATTGAATAGATTACTCACCCATTTAATAATAAATTATAAATCTCGTTATTGAATAGATTACTCACCCATTTAATAATAAATATGAGAAATCTCTTTATTTAATAGATTAGTCACTCATTTAATAATAAATGTAATACATCTTTATTGAATAGATTACTCACCCATTTAATAATAAATTATAAATCTCGTTATTGAATAGATTATTCACCCATTTAATAATAAATATGATAAATCTCTTTATTTAATAGATTAGCCACTCATTTCATAATAAATGTAATACATTTTTATTGAATAGATTACTCACCCATTTAATAATAAATATGATAAATCTCTTTATTTAATAGATTAGTCACTCATTTAATAATAAATGTAATACATCTTTATTGAATAGATTACTCACCCATTTGGCGATTGGGCAGCCCTGGGAGCTCCGCCCCTCCTTCCCTGTGTACACCACCACCTCCACCCGCACGGCGCTGCCAGTCTGCCCGTACCTACCCAACAAACAACCCGCCCACATCAGCAACATGCCCACAAACAACACGCCCACGTCAGTAACACGCCCATGTCAGTAACACGCCCACGTCAGTAACACGCCCACGTCAGTAACACGCCCACGTCAGTAACACGCCCACGTCAGTAACACGCCCACTTCAGTAACACGCCTGCGTCAATAACACACCCAAGTCAGTAACACGTTGAGACAAAAACACAAACAGTGTTAAAGTGAGTTTCTTTTCATACATTTATTTTAATGTTTATAAGTAACCCATTATTATTTGTTCTTGCCTTCCTAACTCTCCATACATGCTTAAACAACATTTTAAAACCAACAGATAAATGAACTGCGGCCTGGACTGAATTTGCTCTCATTTTTAACACAGTTAAACAAGTGCATTCTCCTCATTAGTTTTGGCTCAACACAACAAACTGAAGTAAAAGGCTAGAACCTGCATTTAATAAAAATGAGTCAAACTCTGCATTTGCTTGACTCCGGGCCATTTTACATTCATAGCTAAAGTATGAAGGTGCTCTATCCAAAGTGAGCCATTTATCAAGAGGAAAGCGTGAGCTTGCAGAACTCTGCTCTACAGCGCCGGGCCACACTGCCGGAAACCCTGGGGATTTTCTGTTATAACTCACAGGGCGTGTACACTCCGCTCCACATGCCTCTCCTGTCTTTGCCCTGCACACGCTGAAAACACACACTAGGGGGCGCAAGAAAGGAGTCCTCTGGCTGAGCAGATGCTATTCAGCAATTTTCACTGTATAAATAACAGACATTCTGTGTTACTGCTGTAATCAGGTCCATGTTCATGGGAGACCAGCCCTGCAGAACCCTGTCTATGCACAGTCTGAATGCCCATGGAAATACACATATATCTACCAGAGATAGACCATGAAAACATAAATATATCTACCAGAGATGGACCATGAAAACATACATATATCTACCAGAGATAGACCATGAAAACATAAATATATCTACCAGAGATGGACCATGAAAACATACATATATCTACCAGAGATAGACCATGAAAATATAAATATATCTACCAGAGATGGACCATGAAAACACACATATATCTACCAGAGATAGACCATGAAAACATAAATATATCTACCAGAGATAGACCATGAAAACATACATATATCTACCAGAGATAGACCATGAAAACATAAATATATCTACCATAGACCATGAAAACATAAATATATCTACCAGAGATAGACCATGAAAACATACATATATCTACCAGAGATAGACCATGAAAACATAAATATATCTACCAGAGATAGACCATGAAAACATAAATATATCTACCAGAGATAGACCATGAAAACATACATATATCTACCAGAGATAGACCGTGAAAACATAAATATATCTACCAGAGATAGACCATGAAAACATAAATATATCTACCAGAGATAGACCATGAAAACATAAATATATCTACCAGAGATGGACCATGAAAACACACATCCAGGCGCAGCTCAAAAATTAGAATATCGTGAAAAAGTTCAATATTTTTTGTCACTCATGTCAGAAAGTGAAACTCCTATATTATATAGATTCATTACACATAGAGTTAAATATTTCCAGTCTTTATTTCTTGTAATTTTGATGATTATGGCTTACAGCTAATGAAACCCAAAATTCAGTGTCTCAGAAAATTAGAATATTACATAAGATCAATAAAAAAGGATATTTTAAACAGAAATGTCAGCCTTCTGAAAAGTATGGTCATTTCTATGCACTCAATACTTGGTTGGCATGGAGGCTTTTTCACAATATTCTAATTTTTTGAGCTGCACCTGTATATATATGAAAAAACATTTGGTTTTGATTCATATATTGGTATAAACAGGAACACAGTTAAGTTAAGTAAGTAAAGCCCCGCTACACAGTATTAACAGCCTTGACGCAGGGCAGAACAGATATTTATTATGATCGATTTTTTGTAAATGTATTTATTTGTACCGCCTTGTAAATCAAATTACAATTACATCACAATCACTTGTGAACTGGCAAAGCTGGTTTAAGAAAAGATTAAAGAACTGTCTTTAAGATTGGACAGGTTCATCAGTGTTAAAGAGTAAGGATTTAATAAAATCAAAAAAAGATTTAAAGAGTAAGGCTGCTAGATGTGATTACCCCCAAATCACAAAATAATTAGAAGGGTTCATTTAAGCGCAATTTTTGGACAAACTCAGGTCCTATAAATCCAGTATGTTGTTAAACACGACTGAGGCTCTGCTCAGGTCCTATAAATCCAGTATGTTGTTAAACACGAGTGAGGCTTTGCTCAGGTCCTATAAATCCAGTATGTTGTTAAACACGAGTGAGGCTTAGCTCAGGTCCTATAAATCCAGTATGTTGTTAAACACGAGTGAGGCTTTGCTCAAGTCCTATAAATCCAGTATGTTGTTAAACACGAGTGAGGCTTTGCTCAGGTCCTATAAATCCAGTATGTTGTTAAACACGAGTGAGGCTTTGCTCAGGTCCTATAAATCCAGTATGTTGTTAAACACGACTGAGGCTTTGCTCAAGTCCTATAAATCCAGTATGTTGTTAAACACGACTGAGGCTTTTCTCAGGTCCTATAAATCCAGTATGTTGTTAAACACGACTGAGGCTTTTCTCAGGTCCTATAAATCCAGTATGTTGTTAAACACGACTGAGGCTTTTCTCAGGTCCTATCAATCCAGTATGTTGTTAAACACGAGTGAGGCTTAGCACAGGTCCTATAAATCCAGTATGTTGTTAAACACGAGTGTGGCTTTGCTCAGGTCCTATAAATCCAGTATGTTGTTTAACACGACTGAGGCTTTGCTCAGGTCCTATAAATCCAGTATGTTGTTAAACACGACTGAGGCTTTTCTCAGGTCCTATAAATCCAGTATGTTGTTAAACACAAGTGAGGCTTAGCTCAGGTCCTATAAATCCAGTATGTTGTTAAACACGACTGAGGCTTTTCTCAGGTCCTATAAATCCAGTATGTTGTTAAACACGAGTGAGGCTTAGCTCAGGTCCTATAAATCCAGTATGTTGTTAAACACGAGTGAGGCTTAGCTCAGGTCCTATAAATCCAATATGTTGTTAAACACGACTGAGGCTTTGCTCAGGTCCTATAAATCCAGTATGTTGTTAAACACGACTGAGGCTTTTCGCAGGTCCTATAAATCCAGTATGTTGTTAAACACGAGTGAGGCTCTGCTCAGGTCCTATAAATCCAGTATGTTGTTAAACACGACTGAGGCTTTGCTCAGGTCCTATAAATCCAGTATGTTGTTAAACACGACTGAGGCTTTTCTCAGGTCCTATAAATCCAGTATGTTGTTAAACACGAGTGAGGCTTTGCTCAGGTCCTATAAATCCAGTATGTTGTTAAACACGAGTGAGGCTTAGCTCAGGTCCTACAAATCCAGTATGTTGTTAAACACGACTGAGGCTCTTCTCAGGTCCTATAAATCCAGTATGTTGTTAAACACGAGTGAGGCTTAGCTCAGGTCCTATAAATCCAGTATGTTGTTAAACACGAGTGAGGCTTAGCTCAGGTCCTATAAATCCAGTATGTTGTTAAACACGACTGAGGCTTTGCTCAGGTCCTATAAATCCAGTATGTTGTTAAACACGACTGAGGCTTTTCTCAGGTCCTATAAATCCAGTATGTTGTTAAACACGCGTGAGGCTCTGCTCAGGTCCTATAAATCCAGTATGTTGTTAAACACGACTGAGGCTTCGCTCAGGTCCTATAAATCCAGTATGTTGTTAAACACGACTGAGGCTCTGCTCAAGTCCTATAAATCCAGTATGTTGTTAAACACGACTGAGGCTCTGCTCAGGTCCTATAAATCCAGTATGTTGTTAAACACGACTGAGGCTTTGCTCAGGTCCTATAAATCCAGTATGTTGTTAAACACGACTGAGGCTCTGCTCAGGTCGTATAAATCCAGTATGTTGTTAAACACGAGTGAGGCTCTGCTCAAGTCCTATAAATCCAGTATGTTGTTAAACACGAGTGAGGCTCTGCTCAGGTCCTATAAATCCAGTATGTTGTTAAACACGAGTGAGGCTCTGCTCAGGTCCTATAAATCCAGTATGTTGTTAAACACGACTGAGGCTCTGCTCAGGTCCTATAAATCCAGTATGTTGTTAAACACGACTGAGGCTTCGCTCAGGTCCTATAAATCCAGTATGTTGTTAAACACGACTGAGGCTTTGCTAAGGTCCTATAAATCCAGTATGTTGTTAAACACGACTGAGGCTTTTCTCAGGTCCTATAAATCCAGTATGTTGTTAAACACGACTGAGGCTCTGCTCAGGTCCTATAAATCCAGTATGTTGTTAAACACGACTGAGGCTTTTCTCAGGTCCTATAAATCCAGTATGTTGTTAAACACGACTGAGGCTTTGCTCAGGTCCTATAAATCCAGTATGTTGTTAAACACGAGTGAGGCTTTGCACAGGTCCTATAAATCCAGTATGTTGTTAAACACGACTGAGGCTTCGCTCAGGTCCTATAAATCCAGTATGTTGTTAAACACGACTGAGGCTCTGCTCAGGACCTATAAATCCAGTATGTTGTTAAACACGAGTGAGGCTTTGCTCAGGTCCTATAAATCCAGTATGTTGTTAAACACGACTGAGGCTCTGCTCAGGTCCTATGAATCCAGTATGTTGTTAAACACGACTGAGGCTCTGCTCAGGTCCTATAAATCCAGTATGTTGTTAAACACGACTGAGGCTTCGCTCAGGTACATGAATGCAGTGGAAGGTCCTGCATGGGCAAAGGAAGACTGACAAAGTCCCCGCAGCAGATCAAAATCCCTTAAAGTGGAAAAAGGGGCAAAAAAAGCTCACTGGGTGCAAAATCCAAAAAAGGAGGAATTCAAATTGAGGAGAGAATGGATGCACTCCAAAAAATACTTCTATGTTATTTTTATTTAAATTTCATTATCTCTCAATGCAGAGCCGGCTAGTACACAAATTTTCGGCCTCAGCCTTTGCCAAGAGCTTGATGTGTGGGCAAAAACATGGATGTAAAGAGGCTATAAAGAGATGTGAACTTTGATTATTTTTCTGTAAGAACAGCCCTTTGTCTCTTGTAAAAACCTGGTCAGCAGCAGGTTTACAAAGTATGCAACTTTAATATCCTCTCAGTGGCGTTTAAAGCTTGCTGCAATCAGGATTAGCACGGGACTATACTAACGAGTTAGAGGGCATGCTGTAATCGAGACTAAGGACCTGATTTACTAAGACCTTTAGCATGTGAAAACCTTTTTCACATGCAAAACTAATAACACAAGTAATGATTGGTGCAAAACAAATACCGTGACCAATCATTGGTTTTGCATTTGCTAAAAGGTTTAGCACACGCTAAAGGTCTTAGTAAATCAGGCCCTAAGTGTTGAGTTTGAACTACATCCGAGAAGTTCGGAAAGTCTCGAGAAAATCCTAGTCAACAACAAGAAGGCACGCTGCAATCAACCTTAGATGTTTACGACGGCATCAGGTATGATTAAATAAAAAATAAAAAAGTGGAAATGAAGCCTTATATGCTGCATGGCTACAATGATTTTTATTCTGCAAAAAAAACAAAAAACATTCGATAATCGTCAATCTGGATTATCTCTAATTTAATAGCCTTAATCTTCATTGGTATTTTTAACGCAGGTGGTGTGGGAACGCAATGGAACAGGAAAGTGGCATAACTCATTGGGGAGTTGTTACAGAGCCCGCAACATCCAACATATTTAAAATATGTTATACTCACTGAGGAATGCCATTTGATTAAGAGCCAAGACTACGAGAATATCCACTACTCTGATTCATTCCCACATGTTCCTAATACACATTGTGTATTGCACACTTTCTTCAATGCACACATTCCACACATTCTCATTTTCTGCCTGAATATAAACCAACTGCCTGATCAATATTTCCCGGGTTTCATTCACTGTGAACTTAAGATCATTCTGGGGAATTAGGCCAGCTAACCAAAGCTGAACTTATACTTCTTCAGGATATGGGCTTGATGAATAAACATAGGCAGGTGTGCTGGTACTTCCACATGGGCATGCAGCTTTATTAATAATAACAGCAGTCGACCGCACTGTCAGGAGTGACATAGCCGCACTGTCAGAAGTGACATAGCCGCACTGTCAGGAGTGACATAGCCGCACTGTCAGAAGTGACATAGCCGCACTGTCAGGAGTGACATAGCCGCACTGTCAGGAGTGACATAGCCGCACTGTCAGGAGTGTTATAGCCCTTCATACCTTTTTTCCATCATCTCCCTCACAGCCACAACGCTTGGGCCCGATCCAAGGTGAGTATAATATGGCCCTTCTTCTTTCTCAATTATTTGCTCTACAGAAAAAATTCATAAAAACGTACATTTTTAAAAGACAGACACCAACACTAAATTTGGTGCCAAATATAATCGAGGACACAAAAGGTATATCTAGTAAAACTTCTGAATGCAACATCCTATTCGCATGTAGAAAATTATTTTCCTGAACTGGTTACGGTTCTTCAAAAGTAAGCACTGTCACTGAAGTATCACAGAGACAAATTACAGCATACAGCAAAACTGTACATTTTTCACAACTGCATGAAACAGATGACACATCAACCAGGGTCTGACTTACCCATGCAACCGCAGGTCGCAGCTTCTGCTCCTTTTTTGGACGGGGTGTCAATTAAATTCTTAGTTGGAGTGTCCAAGAATTTGAGAGGAGACTCCAGAAAACTGTTAAGGGCGTTTTTAGTGGGCGTGGACTCCCCAGGAAAGGTCGGGTTACTTCCTGCGCTGCTGTGACTTGACACGGAGAGGACAGTGACGGACCCGGAAGTCTCCACCTTGTAGCGTCCCTCATTGGCTGGAAAAGGTGGTCTCTGATCTTCGGCGGAGCTCTCGGCCATGGCTCTGTCATGAACCGCGAGCCCGGGGTTGGAGATATCACTGGGCAAGTAGGCCTCCGTAGAGCCCACCTGCAGCTTAGCACCAGGACGTAGCACGTCATCGGATTGCGATACCTGAGTGATTAAGTCATGCGGAGATTCCAGGTGACCATTCCTCTGACTGTGATGTTGGTCAATGTTACAGATCTGGCCGTCCTTACAGGAGCCAATGGAAGTAGCCAGCATTGGAGTCTTGCAGGTGACACCGTTCTGATTCCAGGGCCCCGAGAAAGGTGGCCTCTCGGTCTCCTTGCGGAGGTTGCTGCCTTTCTGAAACTGATGCCTCTCGTGGTAAGCTTCCGCTATATATCTTTTCAGGTCCATTTGGGCCTGTGGAGGGAACAGGTTCCTGTGGTTCCCGGTCACCTTCTGCTGTGGGAATACTTTTTGGACCTTGGCCTTGTAGGGGGTCTTGCCACTGGCTGACCGTTTCGGTAAGTGAGGCTCGAGGCTGTTCTCCCCCTTGTTGGTATTGGCCTTTTTCTTAGGAGTTCTGGGCTTGGACGGTGTGGTTTTGGGCTTCTTCTGGGCGGGCTTTTGCAGCAGCGAATGGCAGTTGTTCTTAATGCTCTGCGGGGCGAGCGGTCGGGCGGTGCTTACAGAGCTCTGCTTGTGACCCGATTCGATGATGAAGGCAAGCTGAGCCAGCTGAGCAGCCACCTCCTCCTCATCCTTATTCCTCTGGACTTTGCTAAGTGGCGGTATCCTTTCCTCCTTCCTGCGCCCCTCGAAAGTGCCGTCTAACCTCTCAGCTCGACAAAGTGCGTGCTCGCCTCTCCCGTTGAGACCTTGCTCCTGGTTATGGAAGTGCTTTTCATAGTTGATACAAGATGACATCCTCTCAGCTTCTGAGGTAGCCTCTAGGAGGTCCTGCAAGGACAGCTTGCCTATGGTGGACAGGTGGTGTGAACTGTTGGTGAAGTTGTTTTGCTTACTCAATGGAGATTGGATGACAGAGGTTTGGTTTGATGGTGTGCTGATTACCGGCACTTTGTATGAATTGGCATCCGATGCCAACATGCTGCCCGGTGGATTTAAGTCTGTACTTGAAGCCAAACTTGAAGAGTGCTTGTGTTTGTGGGGATAGCCGTGGTCAACCGCTTGTGAGAGGGCCATTCGTGGTGCCCCTGCAAGTTGGGTTAGGGCCTCGATAGCAATAGCCTGCTCAATACTGAGGTTTCTTTGCTTGACTAAGGACTGCACACTTGGCAGAGAGAAATTTTGGGCATCTCCCCCAAGGGCAGGGTCCGTGATTAGCTGAGTGCTACTAGGATTTCTTGGGCAAGCATTGCTGAATATTTCCTCTGGCTCTTTCTTCAAAGTGCACACGGTGGGAGAAAGAGGGTTACCGGGCTGCTCCTCCTTCGAAATGGAAAAGCAAACAACAGCGGCCAGCGTGGACAGCGCATCCTCATAGCCATCACTGGTCCCCAAGTGCCTAACAGGCTGTTGGCCTGCCGTTGCACACGGATCCTCCATCTTGATCTTTTTTGGGGGTGAGGCCGCGTCTGTTGGCGAGGCGGGTTTCGAATTTGAGCTGAAACTTTGCTGTGTAAAAAAAGTTATTTGGGGTACAGAGGGGAGGTCCACACAGGCATCACAGTTTGGTTTCAGATTCTCCGGGCCTTGGTCAGGGAACCCACTGGCGTGGTAAAGGAGGAGCTGGCTAATGTCGTCTCCTGTCCGCGGCCCCTTCTCCAGAGGCAGTGCCGCATCATTCCTCGAGTATCCATCTCCCAGCGGGTCTGCGTCGACCTTTGAGGCGTGCCCATACTCCGGAAACGGGCCGGAATCTTCCATCTGGTGTGGCTTTGTGCCATTGACCGAGGCTTCCTCCAGCTCGCCCTGGGCAGAAGAGAGAAAGAGAGAGGACGGAGTGTGTCAACAGAATACTTTGTTTGGGATGACACCACAGGTATGGCACTAACAGGAATGGAAACGAGGACAATGTAATGTAGCAGTGCCCTGCAGAACAGACTGCCACACAGCAGGTCTAAGGAGAGGGTCCAGTAGAGCAAGGCCATTGTCCAAAATATAATAAAAGGGCAGGACTCCGGCATCTCACTACAGAGAAAGCCACAATGTGTGAGTGTGTGAGTGTGAGAGAGGGAGAGAGAGAGACATAAAAAAGAAAGAAAGAGAAACAGAGAGAGAGGGAAAGGGAGAGGGGAGAAAGAGATAGATAGAAACAGAGAGAGGGAACGGGAGAGAGGGAGAGGGAGAGAGAGAAAAAGAAAGTGAGAGGGAAAGGGAGAGAGAAAAAGAGACAGATAGAAGGAAAGGGAGAGAGGGAGAAACAGTTAGAGGAAAAGACAGAGAAGGAGAGAGAGACAGAGAGAGGGAAAGAGAGAGAGAGTAAAACAGTTAGAGGGAAAGGGAGAGAAGGAGAAAGAGAGAAACAGTTAGAGAAAAATGGAGAGAGAGACAGAGAGAGGGAAAGAGAGAGTAAAACAGTTAGAGGAAAAGGAGAGAAGGAGAGAGGGAAAGAGAGAGAAGGAGAGAGAGACAGAGAGAGGGAAAGAGAGAGAAGGAGATAGAGACAGAGAGAGGGAAAGAGAGAGAAGGAGAGAGAGACAGAGAGAGGGAAAGAGAGAGAGGGAGAAAGAGAGACAGATGCAGTTTTATGTGCAACTAAGGACTGCAGTGGGAATGGAGAGGGAGGTGGATGCAGGCTATTGCTACATCCCCTTATTTACCTCATGTGAACTTGTTTATTTTTTTAAAGTTATATATTTTAGGGCTTTTCAGCTTTATTGGACAGCACGGTGTAGAAAGACAGGAAAAATGGGATCGAGAGGAGAGAAAGGTCACGGGGGCGGATTTTAACCGCCCGCGACGCAGCTCGCAATGAGCATGCGGATGGTGCACTTACAGGCTACGCCACTGAGACTCGCCACCTCGTGTGAACCCCTGTGTGAGCTCATAAGCATGCATTATATTTACTCTCAAACCCCTGTGTGAGCTCATAAGCATGCATTATATTTACTCTCAAGAGAGGACTTTGCTATTGGTGTTATCTTGCCACTTTCTTTTCTAAGACATTCGACAACCTATTTCAGCAAATCAGTTTAAGCACTTTACTCAGCAGGACCCTTATATCCCATAAGGCACTGCAACTGACAGCCCAGACCCTGGGGAATACGACCTATTAAATACCTATAAATCCACATCATCTCAATATAATTAATCAAACTATCTGCCACTCCATACCCTGTGACACCTAGACCCTAGACTACCTGAATGTTTGCTCGCGTACAAATAACAAATGTACTTACATTAACACTTAAGAAAGTTAAACAATGCTTACATAAAAAACTTAAGGGAATTAAACAATGCTTACATTAAAACTTTAGGTAATTAAACAATATTTACATGAATACTTTAGGGAATTAAAGAATGCTTACATTGACACTTAAGATAATTAAATAATGCTTACATTAAAACTTTAGGTAATTAAACAATACTTACATTAATACTTTAGGGAATAAAAAAATGCTTACATTGACACTTAAGATAATTAAACAATGCTTGTGATTAATACTTAAGGGATTTGAACAATGGCTTGCTAAACGACCTTATATACTTTATCCTTGAATTCTATTTCGCTTCTCTCGCAAGCCGTTGCCTGAGTTCACTATATGTACTGATGCAGTATGAGGAAACATGCCTTCCCTTTAGATCAACCTTCACACCAAACAGAGGGTGATGCAATAGTTTGGTTGAAAAGGGAGTGAGGCAATAACTTTGCCGCCGATGCAATTATTACGAGTGAAAGGTAACTTACAGCACTCGACCGCACACTTTCTGCACTCGACCGCACACTTTCTGCACTCGACCACACACTTACAGCACTCGACCACACACTTTCTGCACTCGACCACACACTTACAGCACTCGACCACACACTTTCTGATTGGGAACGAACCTAAAACCATGGATGTGATTTTCTCCAAAGCAACCTGCTTTTCCACAACCACATCATACTTATGATCCTCTCGTACAAGTGATCAAACTTGGCATAAATCACAACCAGCTCCCAGGTTTAACAGCCACCATAACCCGTACAGAAATGGACTGTGTTTAAAATATATACTGAAATAATATATATTATCAAGACATTGCAATACTTCATAATATACAGGCAAAACATAACCATAATTGCCACTTTCACACATTGCAATATATTTGACTTAAAAATACACTGCTGTTAAAGATATTTATCACGTGTTTAAAAAAGTTAATGTTTTTACAATTTATTACAGTAATAAGGCAAAGGAGGTTGTGTGTGAGGGTTAGGGTGTGTGTGCGAGGGTGTGTGTGTATGTGTGTGTGTGTGAGGGTTAGGGAGAGCTGTGTAGATGAAAGTAGGGAGTAAGTGAAGTATTTTATTTACAAATGTGTGGTTTGTTTTTTTTCTGTATGGAAATTCACATAAAGGGTAAACTGCAAGCCACTAAAAATATTCTTCAATTTATTGTGACCAGAAGTAGCGATATCAATAAAGTGGTGATTATATTTTTTTGATTTTCTAATTCTATTAAAAGACACTGATGCAAGTTGCAGCAAGTGTGAGCATAGACATAATTTATGGTAATACATTTTTCATGATATCACTCCCCATTTAAAAAAAACAAAACAGCAAATTCTCAGGAAATAGCCCAATAAATGAATAACGTCAAACACAAGCAGAAAACAGTAAGATGCCACGAGCACTTCCATACGGTATGTACGTAACATTGAGTATGGGGTTATTGGTATTTGGCAAATGCAGGGAGCCCCTGTATGCTGAACTCTTTCTGTTCATTTAAATCAGACCTGATGAACTGGTGGGGGCAAAGTTTATTTTAAATTAATCAGGCGCTATTCGGTTCCTCCTTTTATACCCAACGTACACTCCAATCAGCAAAGGGGTTTTTATTTTTGGCACACTGACTAATACCATATATTTTGAGCGACGATATGAGTCTCTAAATGTGTCAAATGTAATATCTCCATATTTATAAGCAGTGTTTAACTGTGATATCGCCATATTAATAAGCAGTGCTAAACTGTGATATCTCCATATTTATAAGCAGGGTTTTAACTGTAATAGCTCCATATGTATAAGCAGGGTTTAACTGTGATATCTCCATATTTATAAGCAGGATTTAACTGTGATATCTCCATATTAAAAAGCAGTGCTAAACTGTGATATCTCCATATTTATAAGCAGGGGTTAACTGTGATATCTCCATATTTATAAGCAGGGTTTAACTGTGATATCTCTATACTAATAAGCAGTGCTAAACTGCGATATCTCCATATTTATAAGCAGGATTTAACAGTGATATCTCCATAATAATAAGCCGTGCTAAACTGTGATATCTCCATATTTATAAGCAGGGTTTAACTGTGATATCTCCATATTAATAAGCAGGATTTAACTGTGATATCTCCATATTAATACGCAGGGTTTTAACTGTGATAGTGTCATGGATCATGCCTTTCTTTCCTTATCTCCGCGTTTTGTATTCCTTTTGTCTTTTACCGGTAATCTATCTGATTTTTCTGTGTTCCGCGACGGGTTTTGCTTTTGTCTCAGTAATTAGTGAGTTCACCTGTCCTGCCCTGTTGCTTTCTCCGTTTCTCGTCGCTTCCATATTATTTCACGTAACATTCGAGCCGGTAAAATGGCTCCATATGATAGCTCCATATTTATAAGCAGGGTTTAACTGTGATATCTCCATATTAATAAGCAGTGATAAACTGTGATATCTCCATATAAATAAGTAGTGCTAAACTGTGCTATCTCCATATTAATAAGCAGTGCTAAACTGTAATATATCCATATTAATAAGTAGTGCTAAACTGTGATATCTCCATATTTATAAGCAGGGTTTAACTGTGATATCTCCATATTAATCAGCAGTGCTAAACTGTGATATCTCCATGTTAATAAACAGTGCTAAACTGTGATATCTCCATATTTATAAACAGGGTTTTAACTGTGATATCTCCATATGTATAAGCAGGGTTTAACTGTGATATCTCCATATTTATAAGCAGGGTTTAACTGTGATATCTCCATATTAATAAGCAGTGCTAAACTGTGATATCTCCATATTTATAAGCAGGATTTAACTGTGATATCTCCATATTAATAAGCAGGATTTAACTGTGATAGCTCCATATTTATAAGCAGGGTTTAACTGTGATATCTCCATATTAATAAGCAGTGCTAAACTGCGATATCTCCATATTTATAAGCAGGATTTAACAGTGATATCTCCATAATAATAAGCCGTGCTAAACTGTGATATCTCCATATTTATAAGCAGGGTTTAACTGTGATATCTCCATATTAATAAGCAGTGCTAAACTGTGATATCTCCATATTAAAAAGCAGTGCTAAACTGTGATATCTCCATATTAAAAAGCAGGGTTTAACTGCAATATCTCCATATGTATAAGCAGGGATAAACTGTGATATCTCCATATTAAAAAGCAGGGTTTAACTGCAATATCTCCATATGTATAAGCAGGGATAAACTGTGATATCTCCATATTTATAAGCAAGACTGAACGGTGATATTTCTATATTAATATTAATAAGCAGCATGCCATGATCCAATGCGAGTAACATGTAGTGCTTTTGCCTGTTTTTCATGGTGTCCCACAGTGCACCTTTAATTTAATGATCTGAGATTACACAAATGGAGCCGGAGGCTAATAACGCCACACCACGCTGCACTGATGCACAGAGGATACAATTCCTCCCGAACACACTGCTTTTTATTCACGTGTTCAATGTTTAAAAGCACAGCCATTCCAGTTCAGCTGGTTGTAGGGAACTCCTGTGCTGTGGAATGAGGATTAGATGCTATATTCACAGTAAAGGGAAGTAATTAGACCAAATGGGGTTCGTTTCTGGTCGCAGTAGCTCTGAAACACGGCAAAGTAAAAAGCACAACTTCAGCATGACTAATTACTGCTGAGAAAAAATAAAACTTGTGTTTAAGAGAACCTGTGAGATTGAATTTACTGCACCCAGCCATGTGAACCGGACAGCTACAGTATAATAACCCTTCTATACTGCAGTTGGCCGATGGAGGTTTTTCTTTGACTAGTTTAAAGCATGTCATGAGTCAAGATTTTGGGAGGCTGTAGCGTACTCCTTTGTTCTGTTCCTTTATGTTTTGTGCAGCTCAGAAACCGAGGCAGAACCACAGCCGACTGAGAGCAACTTCAGAGCGCTGTTCAATAGGGGATCCCTCCCTTGCCTCCTGCATAGCAACAGGGCTGAGATTGCTCCCAGAATTCTAAGGACCAACCCCCTCAGAGAGAAGTTAGCGGAGTTAGCAGCGGCGGCGGTATCATAGCCGTAGCAGCCAGGAGACAGCAACAGCAGCAGGGCTAATACAGCGAACCACAGCTGCTTATCGTCAGAGCGTACAAACCTATGGTGCAAGCTTAAAAAAAAATTAATAATAATCTGTCTGTGACAGATGCAAAGTAGCATGAATCAGCCCTCTGTGCATGAATCTACTAACACTCCAGCGTGTCTCATGTCTGCAAGCAGGTGTTTTAACAGCTACCTGGATTAAATTCCTATTGGTTATTTACAAAATCATGAATTTCACACAAGGCTGAGTGAGCATGAGTGAATTTTTCATATTGTCAGGTAGAGTTTCTTTTGCTTTCTGTTTGAGGCTTTTACCTTTGATCCTCTGATGTTCTCACCAACTTCAAACACAGAGAACTACCCGCTATCGCGACATAATCTCACGTCGGTGAGCTCTTAGCACAAAACCTTTCAAAAAAGCAAACTTCCTTCCTGGCGTAGACGAGACGCACGTGATTATTACACTTATCCTGTCTCTGAAGAGCAATTCACAAAATTCGGTTACAACAGACCAATCATAAGCAAATCTGGATGAAAACGTGCCACAAATCAGCTGAAATAGACGTGCAAACCTATGATAGAAATGCAGCGTTGCACTTTCAAAAGAACAGCAGATGCTTCTCACTGCTAATAATAGATTTCTTTAAAAAAAAAAAATTTTTTTAACTCAGCACTGACTGAACCACCAACATTACTTCAGACATGAAAAAAGTGGGTGCCTGTTACCTTGGAAACACGTTTCTTTTTCCGTGGTTTTGCAATATCCTTGCACCCCACCTGCAGAATAGGAACCAGAACAGAGCTCATTAATGTACATTAAAACCATAAAATAATAACATCAATATAGAACAAGGAGATGCAGATGAAATGATTCTAGCAGAGATGCAAAAAAAAGACTGACTGACTGTGGTTTTACCTTTTCCTTTTTCAAAAGCAGACCCTCAATTTTGGGCAACATATCTTACAAGGTAGCCATCTTGCTTCCTTCAGCTTCAAAAGAATAACTGGCTACTGTAGCTGATTCTTCAGCGAGCGGTGTCCAGGGTGTCATGATCAGAGCAGTGGAGAGCGGAGCAAACTGCCTGTGATGCAGACGCGGAGGGCATGCCTTTCGCAGAAGCAGACAGCCCACGGCCAGCCAATCGCGTGGGACTTTAGCGGCTTGTAAATTATCTTCCATGCCTAGACCCTCCTAAACAAAGGATCCCCTATGTGGGCTTTTACTCTACAACTACGCAGGGGGAGAAAGCCGCAATCTGCGGACTGGAGTTCTTCCAAGCGCCGGACCGGACTGAATCTTCTTTTTTTTTTTTAGCTATGGTCATTTCTGTTCATGGAGGGAATGTGGATATTGTTTGTCTGTTATTGTAAGGTTTGCACAACAGCACACAATTATATTCACTCATATATTTGATTGAATGCATTAATTTAATGTACAGTGCCCTTCAAATTATTCATACCCTTGATAAAGATAAACAAAAAATATAAAATAGATAATACAAGTATCGCGCTACATTTAAATTAGAAAACACGTGGAAAATATACCTTAATAATGATTCAATGGAATCAATTGAAATAACACTTGTCAAATTGGACATTGATTTCCAAAAAATAAGTTAAAAAAATATTCACACCTATTTTCAGTACTTTGCGCATTCCATCTTTACAAGAAGAAAACTATTGAGTTTTCCTCTTATAGTGTTTTATAGTGAATATATTAGGGGGGGTATTTCACCAAGTTATTGGCCTAAATGTCTTGGCACTTGCTGGAATTCATAATTCCATTGATTTCAACAAAGAACAAGGACCAAAGCAAGCAACCCCCAAAACATCAAAGCTCCACCATCGCATTGCACTGTAGGTGTGACCCTTTCCTCAACATAAGCGTCTTTCTTCTGACGTCAAACCTATCTGACCAAAAAGCTTAATTTTGGCGCCCAAAACTCCCAGTTCTAATAAAAGTTTCAATGCCACGTAGAAAACTCCATACACTTGTTTTTGTTGATTACCCTCAATAGAAGCTTTTTTCCTGCCAACCCTTCCAAAAAGCCTATTGACACGAGCTGGCATCTAATGGTAGATTTGGAGACTTAACTCCACATCTACTATGTGTGTCGGGGAAAGATGGACTTTAACAGGCAGGTTTACAGCTGTACCGCTGGTTTTAAACTGCTTCATTATTGCCATAGCAGTGCAAAGAGGTGTATTTAGCTTTTATTTGTTTGTGACCATCTCCTGACTTGTGATGGTCTTGTTTCTTTCGAGAGTCCTTTGCCTTTCCACCTTCTGATGGATGACACTTGGATTTTACACTTACGTCATTTTTATACCCCAGTTGAACGGGACACCGTGGCAGACCGCAGTACAGTTCTATAAGACTGAGGTGAACTTTAAAAAGTAGCATGTTGATGTAGTTATTTTTTGTTGATTTTATTTAAAAGAATTATTAGCACTGTAAATAACGGATTAATTTAACCCAAACTGTTCACCCAATTTGTTGGGTGCACAGTTTAACTCAATACATGTACCGTTTCTTTCATGCAGCCTTCTATGCTAATCTTTATCAAGGATGTGAAAAGGCCTGGAGGGCTGTATCTATGCAAAATAAGACCAGCTATAAGTATGACGAGTAATGGCCCGATACAACATACAAGTCTGTCCTATGAAGATTTTTAGTATGTCAAGTACAACCAGTCGTCTATCGCGTAATACGCAACATTCTCAACAAATTTAGAATTCATCAAGCACTTTTAAGTTGAAATATAGACTTCATAGTTGCACAAGAGAATCACACTCAGAGAACCAAACAGGTTTAGCTGTGAGGAGTAACATTTATATTTTCAATATTTGAGGCGCATGTTGCCTGATTGTGCAAATGTGTCCACACCTGGCTGCCAGCACTACAATGCTTACTCGTGCATTTAAAGGGAGCCAGAGAGGCTGGTTCATACCACAGAGAATGTTGCTTAGCCAGAACTTAAATTTGAATCACCACAGAACAGACTTGGTATCAAATATTTTAAAAGAAGTGTCCATTTACAAAAAATCTAATTATTTAAAAAAAAAAAATATCTTGTAAGGTTTAATATTTCTATTGCTAGAGAGTTAGGGTCAGATTCAGGTAGTGGGTTAGGGGTTTGGTCAGATTCAGGTAGTGGTGACCAGTCCTACCTGCGGAACAGCACCCAAAATAAGTGTGCCGTATAATAGTTTCTGGGGCTTCAATGGTAAAGTTTAAAGTAGTCAACTGCCACTTTGAATGAGTGGTCAGGTGCTGGTCACCTTGTTTGATGTTGTTCATATTGTACATGAATTCATATCGAGTACCAAGATAAACGGAGAGTAGGCAACATTGGGGACAGATAGAGGGAGGTGATATTTAACTTTGTTATTGGTGCTATCTAACCCAGCTCTAATACTGCAGCTATCAGGATATTTACAATAAATAATAATAAGTATTATAAATATTAATGCAGTACAATCTTTTTATATTCATAAGAATCAGTCAGTATTCAGGGGTAATACATTTAGTAATGAGGTCACTGTTAAAGCTATAACTTTTTACATTTCGAACACACTAGTAATCCCCAAAAGCCTAAATGTGCTCTCAATACAATCGGGTGTCGAGAAGCTAGTTACGCAATGCAGTCATGTTACTGTACGATAGGCAGCTAGAAACGTCTTGCAAATGAAACTAACAAGAACATATATAATAATATACAGAATATTTATCTTTCATTGATTAATTATACCATTGCCACCAAGCTGCATTTCTTCACGAAACGAGCTGTTTTGTCACTTCGTCTAAAATATCATTTGCATACACTTTCTACACGGGCTGAAGCCCCATATTGACTATTCAATTGACAATCATTTGTTCGTGTGAAATTCACAAAAGCGACACGACCGTCACGGAAGCGACATTCCATATTTATTTCAAACTCAGCGTGTTCACGACCAAAAAGCGTGACTTTTTTTACTGAAAAGATTAAGGTGGTTTCGCCAATCTCATCTTCTCACGCTGCTCTTGCCGTAGAGTCGGTATTCCTGCATGACTCAACCTATAAGCGTCAGAAATCACACTATTCAGACACACGCTTCGGCACTCTAACTCAGCTGCAGTCTCGACAATTCTTTTTTTTTTACAGGAATGACCAAGATTTACGTCATCAATTTGGCCATTTCTACTGGCGCGAGCCGCGTGACAGATCACCAGTGACTCAGGTCGGAACGGGTCGTGAGTAAAGACGTCCGTTCGTGCCACTTTTACAGAAAACAACGCATGTGAACAAATGTCTTTCGGAGAACTCCCGAAAATAACAACTTGCACCTGCCACAGTGTCACAAAGTGAATCAACCCGTTCTGTAAACTAATGTTTTGACAGAAATACAATTGTTTCCGTAGTCTCGTGACTAATGCGCCTGTCTGGACGACCAGTTTCCTTTAGAAACGCATAGAACCTACAGATAAATAATAAACCATTTATATACTTGGTATAATTGTTTTGCACAGCTATATTATAGGCTATAGATAGCCTACAGCATTTTTATGGAGACAAAACTTTTTTCTATATAATACATCCACAGGGCTTGATGAAAGATGCAGAATAAAAGTATCGCTTTTCTCTAAAAATACATATTGATTATGAATGTATAATTTTACGGGCCTTAAAAGTGTGGTTCCCGGTGTTGTGCCGTTCGTTTTTCGACTCCCTTGCAGATCGCTCTCCCCCATTCACTATAAACGCGCTAGCTAAGCTACGCGATATGCTATGAACGCCTTGTGCTTTTTAATTTAATTTTTTAAAACTTCATTATGGCTTGTGGTACGAGGATTGCGTTGTTATGAAATGCAATCTCCATATGAGACACTAGAGGGGGTAAAATGCTGTATCTATAGCCTTTAAAGTACATCCTCCCTATGTGCTATGTAGCTATGCCGTTGGTGCGAATAGACTAGAGGGAAAGATAACAATGTGCTTATACACCATCTGGACAATGTATGAATTCCCTGACATACACAGAAGCATTCCCCAATTCATGAGTGTGGGTACCCTCTGTGCTTTCACCTGTTACAGAGATTTGATAACCACATGTTTGTTTTAAGTTTTTTAAACTGGTGAAACGCGGGAGTCGATTCACGTACAATTTTGAAGTGCATTCCAATGCAGACTCCCTACCCAGGAAATATGTGGTTTGTCCACTTGCAGCTTTCGAATGAGCTTTGTGGATTGAATAGGCTTCCTCTGATCTAGTTTGGCATTGCTATGATTTAAAGTGCAAAGTAAGGTGTAGAAGCGGCGCGTAATGGACTTAGGCCGGACAGTACAACACTCCTGAGCTATATATGTCTTTTGAACAGGACCATCAATCTCTCATCTGGGCTACTGTAATGTCTTTCTAGTTGGTCTACTAGCCTGTGCCATCAGGGCACTGCAACTGGCCCAGAATTTCAGAGTCTTGCATCGATTCTGAGTTGACGCAGTTGCACACCCAGGGCCCGGGTCCTGCCAGATCCGAGTATGGCCGGTGCCTTGAGGGAGCGGCAAATTGGGGCGGCCGTTCCCGGGTTGGGGGGAGGGACTCGGCGGGGAGTATCATCGTAGCATATCGCGTCTCCGTGCTGTGCTCGAATCACGGTCAGGGGCATGAGGAGTCACGCCTTGAGGAAGACGTGGCGTCCTCCTTACATTACATTTACATTACAGGCATTTAGCAGACGCTCTTATCCAGAGCGACTTACACAACTTCTTATTACATTTATCCATTCATACAGCTGGATATATACTGAAGCAATTCAGGTTAAGTACCTTGCTCAAGGGTACAACGGCAGTGTCCTACCTGGGAATCGAACCAGCATCCTTTCGGTTACAAATCCAGTTCCTTAACCATTATACTACACTGCCTCCTTCCTGCCGCCAGCCGATAGGGTTGTGTAGCGGCGGATTCTCATGCCAGCCGATAGGGTTGTGTAGCGGCGGATTCTCACGCTACACGGGGACTTGAATCGTACTAGCAGGTACAATTGGCTACCAAATTGGGAAAAAAACGGGGAAAAACCAGAAACAAAAAAACAAATAAATAAATAAAAGAATTTCAGAGTCTAGGTTTAAATCAAAGGGTGATCATTTCCTTCTCAGTTTAGGCTCCTAGACTCTGGAACAGCCTCCCTCTGGACCAGTGACTGACCGCACGTCCCTACCTCTGGACATTAGACACTCCGTAGGGATTTTGCTAAAATATGGGTCTTTGCTTTTAAAAACTTTTACCACAACATTTCAATCTTCATGATGAGTACAACTAACTACTGCTGAGGGACTGATGAAATTGCACGAGCTCATGTCATGGAGACGGCCTCTGCGCGACCTCTACGAGCTAGGGGTGAGAGCTTGATAAACATTTTAACAGCTCACCCTATGTGTGAGGTCAGTGGCCAGCATTGGGCGTGCTGATCTGGGGGAGGTGGGGGCTGGAGTGTGCAGGAGTTTGCGCAGCTAAAACTTAGTCAGCAGCGTTAGAAGCAGACAGTGCTCCGAACAGCCAGCCCAGAGAGGACTGGGATGCGTCAGATCTGCTCCGACCTGGAGGAACCGGCCGCAGGGAGGAGGGCCACTATAAATCCCCTGAATCTGGTACAATGTGCATTTCCACACCCAGTTACCACACCCTGTGGCCCTAAGATTGGGGGCCCGATGGCTGAGGCCTGTATCTGATAGAACATTTATTTCAACACAGTTACGTTGGCACACCTCACACTCCTCAATGTAAAGTTGTTCCTCAGGTGTTAAAACTAAGTGTGTCAAGTAAGTATTTAACTGAAGCCTGCAATTGAACCCCCACTCCACATCCTGGGTCTGTCAATCACCTTAAACTGGGCCTGTCAATCATTAACATGAAATTTGAAAGATGAGATATTGATGTTAGACCATGAAGCAACGAACGGAAACGTATCTTTGCTGGAAGACAATTTCAGTCAATATTCTTTCAGGAAGTCAGATTTGTTGTGGCAGTCAGAAAGAAGAAGAAAAAACTTAAGTATGAACAGTAACATACAGTAAATCAATCCGAATAAGCCATCTGTGCTTTTATATACCAAAAAAAAATGCAGTGACTTCATTTATGGAGCAACCAGAGTTCTGCTTTCAAATGTAAAACATGTTTATTGTATTTGTTTGTGTTTTGCTGGTACTCAACTCACACGTTTAAAGCCATCTAAATATTTTTTATTGTTCAGCGGAGTATAAATCGCCATAATGCAGCGTAATTCATTCAACTGGTGAAGACTGCATTTTATCTGATTAATAACACAAGCAGGCCATTAGATGACAGGTGAAGACCTGAAAAGTGAGCCTATGCTAATAAGCAGCTGAACAAGCAAAGCGCTATTAGATTTCGGCTAGATTTAATTCTTGGGCGTTTTTTAGTTTACCCCCCCTTTTTCATTCTGTTTGGTGGTGAAGCGTTTCAGCTCTCTCTCCCAGATGTCTATTGTTAGCCTTCTCAGTGCAGAGTAGTACTGGACCATGAGCAAGCTGCCGTTTCTATTCACGGCGCTAAATGAACTGGCACGGTTTCAGAAAGCCTGGGACCCGGTGAGAATGGCCCAGAGTGGGCAGACGGGTGCGTGCAAAGTGCAGTTAAAAACTGAAGCTTTAAAAAAATTATCTAATAAACTGCAAATGAATGCCACATAACTGCCAGTTTAGAATTAACTTTTTTTTTGGGGGGGGGGAATTTTTGGGCCTGATTTCTGCGCACATTTACCTATAGATAGCCAAACGGATGGTTTGGCATTGAAAGCACGTTACCACGGCGGCCATAGGACCCCTCTCTCGTCAGCACTTTGTCTGCATTGGAACCCACGGCAGCATTAGGGCACCTGGCCACTGGCTTCTCCAAGCTGGGCACTTTTTTGTTTGTTTACGGGTTTCACGTCCGTTCTTTAGGCTGTGGCAAAGTTTTATTCGCAGAGCGAGGGGTGAAGTTTAATGTTTTCATGCGCGCCATATTCCTCCATGGCAACATTAGGGACAGTCTGTCCATGACAACATTAGCATAACAACTCACCGAGTGCACTGCCGCAAATGCATTGGAAATCTGTGCCACACGAAGACCGGTCTAAATCTGGGTCTAAATTTATTGTTTATTCTTTTCTCACGTAAAAAAAACATTCTAAAGGGTTTGGGGTGAAGAGGGGAGCACGTACATCACACAATTACATTACACAGTCTATAATAAAAATACACAGAGCTAGCTTAACCTGCATATGTCCTAGATATACACTCATAATGTCATTCAGTCCTCCATCAGAGTCCGTTAGAGCAGTGCTGGGGCCCCACCGTGTAGGCAGGATTTTCTCACAGACAATATCTGAATCAATTGAGGTTGTTAAAAACATGTGTTTATGTTCATAATAAAAATTTATTTTATTTGGTTAGGTTGGTTCATTGCCATTTTACACTGTGGCTGAACTCATTTTACACAAATAGTTTAGGACCCCAGTGATTTCACCTGTACCGTCTATAATTGAATCAATTCAGGAACGTGAACTCTTTCTAAACTAATAATTAGTCATACAGCGCATTACAGAAAATGAAAGCATAAGTTGACGTGACTAATTAAAAGTCCTGGGGTGTGAATATGGAACGCTCTTTATGGCACACACACACACAGTTATTTCATATATAATGTGACCTTAAGAGGATGAATTATCCTCCAGCAGACATTAAGTCTAATTAAGGTGTAATTAAGGACAATTACCAGCTCGTTAGTATTCTGAGGTTGTAATTACTGTAGGAATAAAAGCAGCGTCACGCAGTGGGGCCCCCTGGTTGAGACTCAGAGCCCAGCTGTAGAGGAAACCCATAGCCAGGTATCTAAGGCCTACACACCTTCCACTTCATAAAACACCGTCTGACTGAGTGAAAAGCAATAACAATCATTTTTTTATTATACATTTTTATAATGTCTTATTCAGAGGTGTCAGAAAGTAATAGTCCTGCCGTGTGTTTCTTCCACCTGTGAACTTTTCACAAATTTCACTAATTAGTTCTACCTCCTGGCTGAAGGATTGTGCCAATTAGCAAATCCAGGTGATTGGAACAAAATACTGGGGAGGACATTTACTTTCTGAACCTGGATTTTACACCTCTGGACTTCAAAGCCACGCCCCCTTCAAAATGCTACTTTCTCCACATCTCAGCCTGTGGTGTAGCGCAAGGGACTGCTCCTAAATTGCAGAGATTAAGGCAAAGACAAAATATGAACACATTGACCCCCCCGCCCCGCCCCCCCCTGAACACTGGATACAGTAAGCACTTTTATTCAGGCATCAAGCCCATGAAGATTGTCATCAATTTTAAAAACCTTGAACTTGCTCATTAGTGTTGCTAGGCAGGCCACATCGGTCCGCTGTGAAAGCCAGACTGTGACCAGCGGCCCGGTACCACATGCTTTCAAATAGAGCACATGCCTGTCTGGGCTCTCTCGAATCGACAATAGGGGTCGTGATGAGCACAGAGGTATTGCTTTTCTTTGGGTGTGTCCCAATACTCGAAAAATGCACCCTCCTTTCCTCCACGACCACCTCCTCTCCTCCGTGCCCCGGAAACAGATCTTTGTGTTTTAATCTAATGTCGCTGATTACACCTTATGTACGTATTAATGGTTACATGTTAATTAATGTCTCAACGCAAACAGCAATGTCAGGTACATTGTATACTGCACATGCAACTACTTGTACTCGAAACGTTCAGGCAGTTTTGCGTGGGGTCTGGGCTGACGTTGCTAAAGAGCTGCTCAAATGAATCGCCACCGCTCTTCTGCTAACGCCCATAATTTTCCCATCATGCCGTTCTTCTTTCCATCCTTCACTGTCGACGCGTACTGGCTGTGTCAAGACCAGGCTTCGCTGCAAGCCCTTCTTAACAAACTGCCAAACACAGCCTGGTAGCCCTCGCTGTTGAAACAATGGCCAATATAATGAACGTGGTGTCCAAGTAGTACTGGACCAACGCCCTCGCCAGCCTTGGCACACTCTCACAGTTAGAGTACAGCAGCTGGCAAGTGGGCAGCTCCAACTCTGTAGCAGCAGACAGCAGACTGATTGACAGGGGGGGGATCATGGGTAATTTAGATTTTATTTCCTCCACATGGGACAAAACCAACATTGCCCTGCACATTTATTGTTTAATTATAATGTAAAAAAAATAAAATAAATGCTCAACCAATATTCAATAAACAATCATATTCGTAAGCCTGCTGCCTCACTGTAATAGAGTTTAGACAAGCTTGCGGGATACTCCAGAATACATGAAGGATTATTTGTTCTCAAATAGTTTAACACCAATCTCCTATATTCAGTTAGGAATGTTTTTTTATTCCCACGCTTAATTAATGAATTAGTGAGATATACTCTGGAAACATGATATTTGTCAAAAGCATATTCAAAACTATTGAAAAGAAAACCGCACGCTCTGACAATCAATCAATTCAACCAACTGAATCACAAGTTTGATTAAACTATCGCAGGGCACTGCCGATATCACGCTCAGGATCTGAATACAGAACGAGCACACCTTACTGCTCAAAAGCTGAAAGGAGAGAGATTTTTAATTAGACTTGTGGCCATGCAGGTAAGCTGTATTGGGGAACACCAGCTGTGCTAAAGCTAACAGCAGCCAGAAAAATGTGAGTTTGTGACAGCAGGCAGAATTGTTCTCTGGGGTCAGAGGTCAAGGTTACATTGCAGCGTATGTCTCCGCGCAGCGTGCGCCTGGCTTCGTTCGCTTCTAGCGACGGTCAGAGAGCTTTCTTTAGTATGAGATTACTCTTCTAGCGACGGTCAGAGAGCTTTCTTTAGTATGAGATTACGCTTCTAGCGACGGTCAGAGAGCTTTCTTAAGTACGAGATTAGGCTGGATAATTCAAAAACACTTGCATGTTTCTCTAAACTCGAAAACGTCTCGACCAAAATCAATCCGGCATCAGTCAAGTTATATACGACAGGAGACATTAAAACGGCAAGCTGTCTACGTTAGCCTGCTAGGTTGATCAAGGTCAGCTGACTAAACAAATAATGATGTCATGCAAAATGGGACAGTGGACCAGCTGAGGTAATATGAGGCTCAGTTCAGGAGAACATGTCACGTGCTACATAATAGATTAATGCAAGGTATCGTCATGTCATAATTACACACTGCTAATCTAATCTACTTGCACATAATTTTTTAATGAAGAATTATTTAAAAATATTACAGTACCAGATATTTGATCTGATAATGAGAAACCCCACTGAAATTGATGGCAAAAATCGAGAGTCTTGTACACTAATAAAGTCTTGTAGGGACTGCATCTTTTGCCATTAAAAACCTGGCTAATATGGGTGTCTCGGTGGCGTAGCCTGTAAGAGTACCATCCACACGCACATTGAGAGCCACGACATCGGCGGTACCAATCCGACCGCACAACCTTTGTTGCGTACGTCTCCCTCTCTATCGCTCAGCATTCTTCTGGTCTCTCTACACTGTGCTGTCCAATAAAAAAAAGCCTTAAAAATATATTTTAAAAAACCTGACTGATAATGCTGATGTCTCATCTCCAGCGCTGTGTGTGACTGCCATGCCCTTGCACACATGCAGCAAAAATCGGGATTTTATGTAGTCTCAAAAAATGTTTTATTTAGGCTGCACATTTGCTCAATATACTAATATATACAGAGAGGACTGGAGAATGAGGTTTGTATCAACTTAAATTCTAAAATGCTAAAATGTGAAGCAGAATCATAGCTATACATTTAGAGCTGTGGTTTGTGGTTTTATTTTTAAGCTAATTTCACTGCCATCTTTTGTGGTGCCGTTCTTTTTCCGTGTGTAATGACGACTGAAGAAGTCAAGTGGGTTTTGACTGTGTAACATGCTGTGCCTGTCTGAAACAAAGTTATGGCCAAAGGGAAAAAGTCCAACACCGAGTTAGCAAGTCAGCGCTCGCCTGCACTGCGCAAATTCCCTTCGCTTTTAAATGAGAAAACATTCGGCTTCTTCGGTGTGACGCAGTGTGACTTCGGTCGTGAACTTATACCCGGCTATGTTTAGCACATCAGTTATAGCAACGCTGTGTGGGACTTTGGCAGTTGGGCAGTTGAGAGGCTTTTGCACCAACATTAGTGAAAGTGCATCTGTACAGTGTGTCACACCCACACCCCTAAGGCGGTATTGCGTGTGTGTGCAGGTTACCAAGGGATGGCCCTGATATAGAGGCCTCGCATTTTACATTATGGTCCTAATGCTCAAAGGCTTCTGCGTCTGCTTTAAGGATCATGTCTCCCAACATTCAGCCCCTTCAAAGCCCACTGGCTTATCGTCCTCGTGTGTAGTCACCATCGTGGATGACATAAGGGCCATCCAACATGTCTACCAGTCACCGCACAATACACTCTGAATCCTCCACTCACCTATTTCCGTCCTACTACATTCTGGGTGCACAAGATGGGTCTGGTAAAGATATCACAGTCACCATTTCCCTTTGATCTTTGTACTTGTTCCCTGGGGTGGGGTTAGTGTGGAAGAGTGCATGAGTGTGTAGTAAACTCAATTTGAAAAATTTAGGGTCACGGTTGTTTTTTTTAGCATTTCGTTGCTATGAAGACAGTATACAGACATACACGCAATCAATCGCTTACAAACACGTGTACGGTTTGCATTCTTTTCCCTCTCTGTTGCAGACAACTGCTTTTATAAAAAAAATAAAAACTGACGGGTGATATCAAAATGCAACAACACAGGATAATGACAGACAAACAAAAAAGCTTTATTGGACAACCCATTCAGTGTGGTCCTCTGGAATATTTGGGAAAAGATAAACAGTTCCCTGCACATTTGAGACCAGACTGGTGACAACACTTTACACAGACCACACCAGATATAAAAATATTTCAGTGGCCCAACTTTAACATTTAAAACACTTCTCAGCACATCTGCTACGTAAGGTCAAAACTTTCAAAGCCTCAAATAAAAAGGGTCCTATAAGGAAATGCTATGTCCAACTTAATCAATAATTCTGACTATTTCAGTCTCCCAGTTTAGTGTGTTCATAATTATCTGGAATAATTTTGCTAACATCTTTACTTTAAAGTAGGCCAACACATTTCCAAGTGCTTGACAGAAACAGGTGGGACTCACCTGCCGCTTGAGCACGCAGAACAATCTGCTGTCCTACCAGACGGGTCACTGAACAGACGTCGTCCGTAAAGCGCATGCAAACAATCTTTTAACGCGCAGCTTTAACTCTGTCATGCAAGGTGTCCCTGAAGTCTTCAGCAATGTGCCCGATCACTTCTGCACATCGCAAGTCATCCCCATAGGCTGGGCTGATAGACAGCATTCTTCATTTGAAGTGATAAGCGGTGAAAGATAGCTCTTCTTTAGTGATTACGTATCCAATGTTGCAGTGGCGCCCCCAAAAAATTTTCATAGGGGGGGCCACTGGAAATCTTGGGGTGGCACACCAAAACCAAAAGCCATAACTGGATTTCAGAAATTCTATTATGTTGTTGTAGTATATAAAAAAATATACATTATATACAAAAAATATACATTATTGATTTAAATGAATAGTACCTCATGTAAAATATCAGATAGAAGCATATTATGCAGACTCGGAAGCATATTATGCATATGCGACTCGCGAGCCGCGAGGGGGGGCCAGTGGGGGGGCCAGCGATTTTATCAGGGTGGCCGTGCCCCCCCCTGGCCACCCCTTGGCGGCGCCACTGCAATGTTGACTTAGATTTCCAACTCTCAATGAGCCTCTTCAGTTGTGAACCTCATTGGCCTGCTGGCAGCTTTTTTGCAAATAATTGCAAATAATTTCTTCTCCGCAGCGTGAATGCGGCTTGGATGCATTGTGCTTAACTAAGGGATCTCTCTTAAAGTGCAGGTTGCCGCTCACCGCTCATGAACAGCGTAGAGCCTCCAAGTTCTTTTCCAGCTTGGCTGCGATATTAGCAGAACATGACGCCTTTTTTCACTCTTGTATTCTAGCCAAGGGAAATCCTTTAGTCGCTCTTTGTTATACTTGTATTGCTTGACAATCAAGTTAGTGTTGGCAACTGCCATTTTCTGTGAGTTACCACAGTTGACTTCAAACTCTGCGGGGATTGTCTTGTTTGATCTGTTGTTGTTTTCCGGGGTTTCTTGGTGGGGACTCTTCTTTGTTTACATTTTCAGCCTTTTTTGAGGCGTTCCGATTTTTAAAGTATGTTTTTGCGATTTTCATTTAGCCAACCTCGTTAGCAAGCTAACCTCATTAGCATTAAATGAAACCGAGCAGCAGTCAATGCTATTCAAGTTAGTTCTTGCCTGCTCTCTCTCACATGCTTGCTAAGTCTGTGCCAACCATGACGGTCACGCAATGGCACGTACAAAGTAAACTTAATTGGAAGGTGATCTATTTGTTAATTTTTGCTGGTGGTGTAGCATTGGAGTATGGGGGGAGAGGGTGACCAGATGAGAAGGCAATACAATCCGGACAACCATTGGGTGGGGGGTTCTTTACCAAACTACAACTTCACCATCAAAAAGAAGGGGAAAGATATTACACAAGTCACTGGCACATATCCGCCTATATCTTTTTTTCCACATTCACATACAGAAAAATCGCATTTGTGAGTAAAATGCTCGCACCATAGAGCCCTGTGCTTCCCTCCAGGATTTGAATTTGTACTACATCCCTGTACTACGTCCGTGTACGAGACTGTCAATGGCATTAGACGGGCATCAGAGAGCAGACGGAGCGTCTCTCTCTCTAACCACTTAAGTGGACAATGCAGAATCTTACCTCAGCCAATGAGAAAGTAGAGGGCTTCTTCTTCAGCTCCTGGCACTTCCTCAGTTTGCAGATCTGATGGCCAGTCTTGCGATTGAGGCAGCAGCTGCAGGCCCCACAGTTGGCCTTGCGCAGGCAGGGTTCGCAGGCCCCACACTGGCTCCTCTTCCTCCTCTCCTTCCTCGCCTTTCTCTCCTGCTCCAGCCCGGGGAATGAAGCGTGAGTCTCCAGGTCCGGGAGGAGATCAGAGGAGCCCAACTCAGACTCTGTATCAAACCAGGACGGGTTGCTTTCGGAGCTACATGAGAGCTTGCTCTCAAGGCTGTGGATGGTCTTTGGCATGGAGTCCGAGCCCGACATGGGGCTGTTGACCTCTGACCTGGGGAAGAGAAGCGATGGAGCTCCTGTGTCCGTGTGGGGTTCCTCCAACAGCTCCAAACGTCTGGGGTACTCTTTGGTCTCGTTGATGCTCTGCAGCCCAAGAGCTACGGCGTGGAGACCGGACTCTGGACTCTGAGGGGCAGGGCAGTCCTCTGCTATTGCACAGACCTGCGGTGGCACATCTTCTGGAGCGACGTCGGGTTCCTCATCTTTGACAGGGAGCAAAGCAGACGGCGTCCCTTCCTGGATTCCATCACCTGGGCTCAAGTCCTCCTCTTCTTTTAAGGTCTCCATGATGGCTGGGTCTGGGAGAGCTGGTTCTATTGGGCATGGGGGGGCTGAATCAGCAGTATGCCCCACCTCCACAGTGAGCACTGACTCTATTGACATGGATTCATCCAAGCTGGCCTGATTCGTGTTCTCGGGATCGGCAACACTAGGTTTAGCTTCTACACTTGTGCTTATTAAGCATAGAGGCTCATTCTCCTCACTAGACGGAGGCTTCACGTCCCCAACGGTCTCCTCAGCGACCTGCTCAGAGGGGGGGCTAACACCATAGCCCTGGCCGCCAAGGTCAGATACCTCCACCCCCTGGTCCCCACGCCTAGCCGTGCCTGCTGAATCATGTCCCAAGCGGTCCTCCCCCTTTTGAACCCCACCCAGCCGGCCCCGCCCACTAGCCGCCCGCTTCCTTCTGTTGGGTTGTAGGGCCAGCGGCTCACCCCGGGACACCGAGATACCGCGAAGAGACGTCCTTCGACCGTAGAGGTCTTCAGACAAACCGTACTGGGCCAGCGTACTCTGTGATCGCCGAAGCCGTATTGACCCTAACGCTCTGGAGGCCGTCTGAGCGCTGCTCTCATCGGCGGGTCTGCCGAGACGACGGCCCTGCCGCCCTTTGGACGGCCGGCTCGCTGGCACCTTAGTCTTCTTCTGCACTGTCACCGTCTTCCCCCAGGGCTTGTTGGAGTTACAGGTGCGCCTCTTGGATACACGGCGGCTTTCCTTCTTCACCTCAGTCCTCCCCCGAGGCTGAGCTCTCCTGGAAGGCTTGGGAAGGCGGGGCATAATTCGGCTGGAAGAGGGTATGGAGGCGGGAAAATAAGGGCGCAGTCATGGGCATCCAGGTGGTAGTTCTAGGCTGAAGCTTTTTGTTTCTTTTGTTGTTGTTGTAAATTCAGGATACAATGGCATATGACTTCATTGTTGCCCTTTGCTGAGAGAACTGCAGGAAAAAAACAGCAATCAGATGAAAGTGATGATGTGATCTATGTGCATACACATAAATAATATCTAGCCTCTGTCAACACAGCTGTATTGGGATTTGGGAAATATTAAAACACATGTCCATAGTCTCAGGCTATACATTTTCTATAGATTTTGTGTTCTGACATACTGCACAATAGTTTATGAACACCTTTAGAGCAATCAAGTACACAAAATTTAAGACTTTTTGTCAGTGAAATTAATCAAATATGAGACTTGTCACAAGCTTTAGAAGGCATAAATAAATAACACAGCACACATTTCGTTTGAAATTATATAATAATATAAATTTAAAAAAAGAAAGTGGATCACATTTCCACAGGATTAATTTTTAAAATGCAAAACTAAATGTGTGGGGAAGTAGGGTGTATCTGGACAGCATATGTCACATGTTGAGGGATCAATTATTTTATGTTGTAGTGCATCATATGGTACCATACAGTCAACTCAAATAAGCCAAGCTTGCTTGATGTATTTGGCAGAACGTACTGCAATTCATAAAAAGATATAACTGAAACAAACGAATGCATGGCGTTTATAGATAGTCGTGTTTCTTTAAGGAATGGAATGGCGATGGGCCGTGTAATTTGGGTAGTCACCTTCCCGAAGTGACAACACCGAACAACCCTGTCAGACGAAGAGACACACGACACCCTTTACAATAAGAACACATCGAATAAGACGCGACCGTCTTGGGGTTCACGGAGCACAAGTGTTTATTAACGGCAAGCAGCTCTGTAATTTGCAAGCTACCACTTTAATGTAAAACGTTTCAACGGATAAACGGACGTTACCGACGGTTTCTCCAGTTAGCTGGCGTGCTACTGCACTAGCTCGCTAGCAAGCAAGCGAACGAACGAAGCCTAGATCGATCGCTATAACGTTATTAAGGCATACATAGGCTTGCTATGTCGGCTGTCAGATAGGTAATGTGTCTGTCGTGGCCGACAGTGTGCTGGACACCAATGGTCTGTCTGTGCGCCAACTTGCTCACTGCTAGCTCGAGTTCATAACTTTCAGGGCTAGTTAATCAACTCCAGCCAGCTAACCGTTGTAGCAGTACCAATAGCTAACGTTATAGCCATTACCCAATTTTCTCACTCACGAACTTGACCGGATCGGGTTAAAGCTAATTACACGAATTTTATATGAATAAGTTGTGCTATTTTATTTAAACTTTTACTTTAAAAGACAGCCCAAATACTTTACATACCAGAACGACAGTTGCACTGTCTGAATTGCTAATAATACTCCACTCTTGCAAGTCCCTGCTGATCCGTGTATGTTTCCTTTGTAATATAGTTAACAAGCACCACTGTAATACGGTAATACATTCAGGCAAACAACGAAGCATCTGTAAATTAAGTGTTCTTTGCGATAGTAACACACTCATATAACTATAGATTTAAAAAGCACCAATTAAAAGGTAATTCTCCTCAACTAACGTTTACGTATGTCAGTCCATTCCAGGCTGCCCCTCTCCCAGACTCGACCTATAGTCTCCAGTCAGTTCGGCTCTTTAATGGAGGTTCGTTGGAAAGAAGGAAAACCAGGGACAGATCTTCATTAGTGCGGAAGAATCAATGCTTATTGATGTCAAGTTCACAATAGCAATATTTTACCTTATTGCAACGTTACGTCGCTTTGGATAAAAGTGTCTGGCAAATTAATGTAACGTAATGTACCTTTAAATGTTGATTCCACTGCAACTAAAGCTAATATGGATGAAGGTTCTTCTACGCTAATTAGGATAGGCTCCATTTGGTAAGTAATAACAATATCACCTATGTACAAATAGAATACCGTACAGATACCTGCTTCATTTATAAGTGATTTGGTTATTTGAATATGTTCATTTGTTTTTTTCTTATATCAAATGCACAAAAAGTGAGACTGCAACAGACAATTGTATTGATTTTCCCCAAACATAATATTGATTTGCTTTACTAGAAGCTCTCATAAGCTCTCAGTTTGGTATACAGCAGACACACATGTGTGCACAATGTTTTTTCTTGAGTAAATTTGAGCTTAAAGGTATTAACTTTCTGTAGGTTTTATATTACTTCAGTCTCAGTATGCTTGCAGTTGACCCAGGCAGTTTTGTATGCAATTAAGGATATATATATATTTAGAAGTTTCTGAAGATCTGCCAGTCCTACAAAAGGGGCATTCAGAAGTTTCTGGTCTAAAGCAAGTAGAATGCACTTCAAGAAAAGCCAGAGCATTTTGTACAGTGACATTATGCTTCCAACTCCTGTGCATATGAACAGATTCATTTTGTTACATTTATTATTCACAACTATACATATAAATGAGTTTTTATATTGTGTCGATATTTCTTTCCTTGAGCGCAGTGGTCTCAGGTTGGCATGTGTCACAGGAAACCACTCCAACCGAAGATCCAAACATAAGCTTTTGAAGAATAAATGTATAACACACACACACACACACCACAACCTCTGGAGGCTTTGCCACTGTATAAGATGCCTTGGTGTTTTTTGAGGCCACAAACAGACACACAAATGCTCTTATGCCCCAATACATACAGGTCTGTCTTGATGTGAAATATTACATTACATTATAGGCATTTAGCAGACGCTCTTATCCAGAGCGACTTACACAACTTCTTACATTTATCCATTCCTATACATCTGGATACATACTGAAGCAATTCAGGTTAAGTACCTTGCTCAAGGGTACAACGGCAGTGTCCTACCTGGGAATCGAACCGGCAACCTTTCAGTTACAAGTCCAATTCCTTAACCATTATACTACACTGCCGCCCTTAATAACTCAGTGGGACAACGGTGACTGAGACAACAGAACTGAATCCACTTGCAACAGTTGTCTCCAGCATCCCTAAAGACACATGGAGAAAACCAGTCAATTATCCTTCAGAGTAGAAAAAAAAAAGGGTTTCTAATAGCACCTTGAAACCAACGATTAAGTTTCCATCATCAATGCCATCTTACATCTGGTGGTCTGAAGGTGCCTGCTGATTTGTGAAGGGGCACTTACATTGCCTGATGAACTTCAGCAGACATGAGTCCTTTACCCGAGACAAATTAAAACAGCTGCGTCCTGCCCCTGCATATTCTAGTCATATTTAGCTGATGACATGGCCCAGTACTACAATCAAGTCAGCCTTTGAACTGAATGCATTTAAACGCTGATAAATTTAATTGCAATTGATACTTAGTGACGTGACCAATACCGATACCTACAAACATGATCCCCATGTCCTGTCTAAGAGCAATTTCTACACCAGACGTGGCCAACGGGGCGGGGGATTTCATACAGCGGGACTGAGGAGTTAGCTGGCTAACTTGTAAATATTTAGAATTTCATGACATCCGATTGGATGACACCCTGGGTATATAAAAGCATATGGGATGATTGTACACATCTTTTCTGTAATAGAAAGTATTTTTCTTCTTGAACATACAAGTTATTGCATTCTGCTGTTGTTACATAATAACTAATAGATCATTTGAGCTCAATCCAAGAGTAATGTAATAAATGTAATGTAATAAAATTGAAAAACCTGAATACAATTGGAAAAGTAACCTTTGATCCTATGTGCCTTCAAAAGTAACAGCATAATTTCTAATTATATCCATGCATAACATGGGTATATAATGGACTGTATTTAAACAATTGAAAGAATCCAGCTTCCCCCTCACTATGTCTGACTCAAACTGTTGCTTTTGTGGTTTTGTGTTTAAGTTGTAGTCAATTAAATTCCTTGTCCTGGGCAAAGTTGCAAGATGTGGAAAATAAATGAACTCTTTACATTGTCTGTGTGAACATACTTCACTTCCCCTCCGCAGTTATCCATAACGAGTACAATTATATTAGTGTGCACTGTTGAACACCTCATAATTAGCCTAATTGTACAATTAGAAAAAAGGGTATCTGCTGATTTCCACGTGATTGAATTTTGAGTACCAGCAGGGACATCTACAGGATAACTGCTGAATTTCAACGTGATGGCCCATATGGTTAAATATATGCAGGTAGAGGTTTTTATAAGGTCTTATAAAACCTCGTTACAAAACCACAACTGCCTGCCAACAACATCAATCAATACAATGATCAAATGTCCTTTTTTGCTTGTTTTATGGAAGTTTTTCCATACTGCTTCAAATGTGTAATTTTGTAGTTCTTGCTCATATCATGTATAATGTTTTATACTCTTCAAATTAATTTGACAGCAAATGAAAGTTTGCCCCCTGTAAATGTTGTCACTGAACAAAACTTGGGTTTTAACATTTATTTGTAGAAAAAGGCAAGAGAAAATAATCCCAAAATATTGTTGTATATACTCATGCAATATAAGGACAAAGGTAAATACCAATAATAATTTCAATAATTGATTGAAAAGTATTGTAGGGAAAT
The DNA here is from genome assembly GCA_022702515.1 of Ilyophis sp. 1 JC-2022. Taxonomy (NCBI): domain Eukaryota; kingdom Metazoa; phylum Chordata; class Actinopteri; order Anguilliformes; family Synaphobranchidae; genus Ilyophis; species Ilyophis sp. 1 JC-2022. The sequence goes on along the minus strand of CM040396.1, from coordinate 105,475,142 downwards.
GTAAGAAACGCTGACTAACGTTATGTAAAAGACTTTAGTCCAATGCATGGGCTTTTTCAATCAGGCAAATAATACGGCATTCGTTCAGGCATCTTCTTGGCCATCAAGGGGTCCTTCTGTCTTTTTCACGTCCGAGTGAGGCAACTGCCAAGATGGTGAGTTTAGTGGCAGTAAAACCTGAGCTAAATCCTCATATTATCAAAGCCATCCTTATAATTTTACAATAGTTATATATTTTGTAGTCCTTACAGAAAGTATTTTAATTCAATATGCCAAAATGAAATAAACCTAAAGTCATTTACTTTGACTAATCTAAATGGATCCGATGAAGCCGAACGGCCATCTAGCCAGCCAAGTCTTGTCGCTCAGTGTTGGCGAATAGGTTTGTTGGCTTTTAATTGCAATAAGCACCCTTGTCGCCCCTGAAAGTTTCTCCGAATGTTACCGCTTTAATGTTTAATATTGCACCAAAGCGTCCGTGCTCTGTGTCTATTAACAGTTCATGCAATGCTAATGCTAGTAGCTAACTAACTTGAAAACTTCTTGCTAGCTAGAAGTCTAGATGTAGACTATAAGGTCCCGTACTGTAGCGCCAGTGTTGAAATGCTATGTTGGCGAAATTGTGGCGAATGCGTTGTTGATGTCCCGTGGCGTAAATACTGTTTATTGTTTAAACGCCGGGGTCGGAATCCCACCTGCAGCCCAACATGATTCGCCATACGAGTGTGTACTCGGCTTGCTTCGTTTCGCTTGTCTTCACGAATGCTTGCTTGTTCGGTTGTTTAACGTTAGCTGCCGAAAGCAGTGGGTATGTCCGGTTGTTTTGCTTAATTAAGTCCCATCGTATGATGTACACTTGAGGCGTAAATACCTGTTCACCGCACGTTTTTTCTTTATGACAGAATGACACCGTGACAGTGAGGACCCGAAAGTTTATGACAAACCGCTTGCTTCAGAGGAAGCAAATGGTAAGTGTGTTGAAGCATTGCTGAGCAGAACTTCGGTTCTAGCTGGCTTTTTACATTAGGTTGTGTTTTGCTATATGAAGACATGATACAGGTCATTTGCATGCCATAATATCCCATATCAACTGGCCATTGACTTGTTGAATTGGTTGCTGTGGCGAGTACTGCCGTGTTCCCATGAGTGTAGCTAAACCCTGTGCGTCCCGACTCCTGAAGGTTGTCGACGTCCTGCACCCTGGAAAGGCGACGGTTCCTAAGACGGAGATCAGGGAGAAGCTCGCCAAAATGTACAAGACCACCCCGGACGTGGTGTTCGTCTTCGGCTTCAGGACGCAGTTCGGTGGCGGCAAAACGACAGGCTTCGCGATGGTCTACGATTCTTTAGATTATGCTAAGAAGAATGAGCCCAAACACAGACTTGCCAGGGTGAGTTACTGGGATTGGGATGGGAGGGAAAAAACGGGACAAGAGGTGCATCTTTCACCTGCTATTGTGGTATGATTAAAAGGTCTTACTCTTAGTGCAGGTCTGTGCAGCATATTTACATTTAAGTGTAAAGGGAACCAGTCAGATCAGTGGTATTTCACGAGAGGAATATTTCAGTTTGGTAAAGAGAAATGTCACAAAGCGCGATATTAATTTGTGAATGCCCAGCGGCTGTGTTATTACAAGAGCTAAGCTCAGACGGCTAAATTCGACGGCTTCTGTGTTTGTCAGTAACGTTGACCAAAGCGTTGTCGATCTCTCCCAACAGCACGGTCTGTATGAGAAGAAGAAGTCTTCCAGGAAACAGCGCAAGGAACGAAAGAACAGAATGAAGAAAGTCAGAGGTGTGGCCAAAGCCAAAGTTGGTGCTGCTGGCAAGAAGGTAATGTGCTTGAGCTACAGTCTAAGTGCACTTATGTATGCATATCATACTCAGCACCAGCTTATCCATTTTGTTACTTTTATCCAAAGGCAGGATGCTTATTTTATTTTTACTAATTATCTGAGTTGCATTTTATTGTTCTGTTGCTTTAATTATTCTTTGCCATCTTTCTTTTTATTTAATGGTCATCTGGACAACAGAAGGTAAATTCTGTTTTTATAAGTAGCATTTAGCCTTTACTGCTGCGCAAATGTTTACCATTTGTGCTTCGTGCTCAAAATCAAACCCCGAAAATCAAATTCCCTAATCAGATTTACATTAAATCAACTAAATCTATAAGGCAACAACTACAGAAATACCTACCGTGTCTTTAAAATGGTTGGCCTTGTTCCTATGTTTCATGTATACAATAAGGCCCAGTAGTCTTAACTGAAAGGTCAACCAGATAGTGTGCAATCCACTGATTATTAAATACCAGTGAAGCTCTAGAACAGGAGCCTGTTCCAGAAAGCAGGATTACCGAGTTAGCTGGATAACCGAGTTAGCTGGATTACCGAGTTAGCTGGATAACTCCACTGATTAAAACCAGGAACCCTCTTATATCTGGAACATGGACCGAAGTAAAAAGAGCTGCTCTGGGTTTTACTCAGTGCAGTTATCCAGCTAACTCGGTAATCCTGCCTTGTGAAACAGGGTCCAGCTCTGTCTCTGGGTGACTGACCCATTCAGAATACTCTGTTTAGCTTTGTGATGGAAGGTATTGTCTGTTGCCGTGAGAAATCAAGTATTACGATTCTATTTGAAATATGAGCATAGCCTCTGATTCACTCATTTAGTTACTGAAATTAAAGCACTAATCGTAGAAAATGTAATGCAGCTACTTTTGAAGATGGGGGCGGCTACGAGAATCACTTTTGGAACGTTTATCGATTCACAAGGAACCATGTTTTAATTTGTCATTTTTACTTTGCATGATGCTTCCCATGGATGCTTTCAGAAATGAAGTTTCTGTCCCAGGTAGAGCAACCTGAGCATGGTGTTGATTCACACACTGCTTTCCACGTTGTGTCTGGGCATAGACTTTGTGTTTTGTGTGATGCAGGGTTACACCTTCACCTCCTTTTAAATTAAAAATTGAGATTTCACTGCTCAGTCACTGTCGTGCATGAAGGGTTATTTCTTATCAGGGGGTTTTAACTGTTTGTTGTCTGGTGTTATGCGTTTGCGCAGGTGCACGTGTTATATACACGCGTACAACCTCTATTGGCAAAATGTTGCAGTGCAGGACTTTGTCTGTGCTGTTGCGCCCCGAGGATCAGGGGGTTCGATCCCCGGTCCTGCCAGATCAGAGTATGGTCGGTGCCTTGAGGGAGCTGCGATTGGCCGCTGCTCCCTGCGGGGGGCGGGGGCGAGTTGGAATCACGGTCAGGAGCGTGAGTCGCAGCGCCCTGAAGAGGACGTGGCGCCCTCTTTCCTATTACCGGCTGGTGGCGGCATGGGGGGGATTGAATTACATAGGGTACAATTGGCTACCAAATTGGGAGAAAATCAGAAAAATTTCATCAGTCATCAGTACGCTATGGTTTTAGTGAAGAGTAGTGCTGTATCATTACGTATTTGGTTCTGAATACTACCAGCTGTTCAGGACAGAAGTTAGTTTGACTGGTTGCAAAGAAAAAAGCAAGCTCATCTTATAAACCAATAGTTGTAGGGCTTGATATTTACTGCCTCACAAGAGTTTTTAACAAATTCCATATGCCAACCAGGCACCCTGTAATATCTGTAGGTGAGTGGGGTGGTGGGCTTCCTTTCTAATGCACTATTGTGATGTCATTTTGACATCACAATAGTGCATCTTCCCTGTCATAGTGCCTCCCTCGGCACATTCCAATGGCAGGATTCCATAAAATCGGAAATCTCTGCCTTTCCTGTGGTCCCATGATGGCAGGAAGCATCTCTCTGGCTAGCTCGTCTGCTTACAGGGCCGTAGTCTGTGCTGTGCTTAGCAAAGCACACATCCCATACGTTTGTAATGTTAAACCAAAAAGCAGGCAAGCTTCCCAGCAGGGAACATTGGTGGGTTCTTGGCATTAAAATGCGATTTACGATAAAATAAACTTCCACTTTAACGGTTTAAATTTCTTTTTTTTTGCAGTGAGACCGGACATTCAGGGATTTGCTTCCTGCTCAAGGTGTTCTTGTACATTGTCATCGAATAAATTGTAAAGACAAATTTTGAATACTGTCATTTCTTTATAAATTAAGTGCCTAATGGGTTTGTATGCGTTAAACCCACCATGATAAATGACCTTAATTGGAAGTGTACCAATAGTATTTCCAAGCAGATTCCCATGTCTCCAATATTTAGGATTATGTCCAATCGCACAGGTTGGCCTACGTGTAATTTGTTGCACCTGTATAACTACAAGCCAATCGATCAAATGTTATATTATGTTATAATGTTTTGTACCAGATTACACATTGGTTTGTCATCCAATTAATGTGAATAGTTTAGAAGCAGATCTAGCTTACTGTGGTATACTCCGTAGTGATGGCCCCCCACAGTATCCTACTGTAAATACAGTGCATGAGACATTATTGAATGTAGTGGTGACTATCTGAAATTTATTTTCCTCACTGGTACAATTTCAGCCATCGCTTTTCATGGAAATCAAGACCAGCCTTCTAACATCAGAAATGTACTCCCGTGAACAATATTTAACCGATTACGGTGCTAACCAGTGTGTTCCACGGTTTCTGAGAATTTGGGTAACCATCCATGAAGAAAAACATTGTTAAATAGGCTAATTGTCAATATAAACATCGAACAAAAAGTTCGGAAATTTGTGTTTGGTAGATTATTTCTCTGTTGTAACAATGCTTCTTGGCAATAAATTTTATACCGTTGGAAAGCCTGTTTATTTCCCTTTTAAATGGTGCCCCATTTGTAAGGAACATGCATTTGTGGGATGAGCAGCACAGCTGAGTATGTGGGTTGCGCCCATGAAAAATTTGCCAAATCTTCTCTGCCAATGCCAAACAGCTTATTCTGCTGTTGCTATTGACTCTTGTTTTGAGCTTCCGGTACCCCCAGGTGCTGACAATCAGGTGCCTGATTGGCAGCACCTGTGAGCATGGGCCCTGCTACAGTGGTCAATTGGTGTGCTCCAAGAATCGGCATGCCACGTTTGTCTGATCTCGATAAGGCCCGTGCGATAGGGCAACGTCAAGCTGGTGTTCCGCAAAAGCAAGTTGTGGCATTATTTGGAGTGAGCCCTAGTACCATCTCCAAACTGAAGGCCAAGTTCCATGAAACGGGGAATGTCAGACAGACCGCGAAGTGGGCGTCCCAAGAAGACCGGTTCCTCACCCTTAGGAACCGTAGGCTGTCTTCTACAGATTTGCAGTCAAGGTTTGCAGGACGATATGGCACACGGCTCTCGGCCCACACAATCCGGAACGGACTTCACGCAGGCAATCTCCGGGCTCATAGGGCTGCCAGGAGGCCTGCCATGACTGCCCTTCACCGTCAGGCCCGTTTGTGCTGGTGTCGGCAACACCTGCACTGGAACCTGAACATGTGGAGGAACGTTATGTTCAGCGATGAGTCCAGATTCTGCCTACGGAAGTTGGATCGTAGGGTCAAAGTGTGGAGAAGACGGGGAGAACGCTATGCTGATTGCTGCACCGATTGAGTAACACCTTTTGGTGGAGGCAGTGTGCTGGTGTGTGGCGGCATCTCCATCACTGGAAAAACGAGGCTTGTCATCATTGGAGGCAATCTCAATGCAGAGATATATCGAGATGAGATTCTGCAACCAGTGGCAATCCCATATCTCCACAGTCTGGGACCGAACTCCATCCTTCAAGATGACAACGCTCGCCCCCACAGAGCGGGGTTTATCAGAGACTACCTCCAGAATTTGGGAGTAGAGAGAATGGAATGGCCTGCAAACAGTCCTGACCTCAACCCAATTGAACACTTGTGGGATCAGCTTGGGCGTGCTGTTCGTGCTAGTGACCAACACAACCACGTTGGCTGACTTGCGACAAATCCTGGTTGAGGAGTGGAATGCCATCCCACAGCAGTGTGTGACCACACTGGTGACCAGCATGAGGAGGAGGTGCCAGGTTGTTGTGGCTGTGTATGGTTCTTCCACACGCTACTGAGGCTCCTGACTGTTCGTTAAATTAATAAATTGTAAAATTGCCAATATGTCTTGTTTCTTCCTTGTTACTGATAGACTTCAATCATCCAATCCACCAAACAAGAGTCACTAGCAACAGCAGAATAAGCTGTTTGGCAGTGGCAGAGAAGATTTGGCTAATTTTACATGGGCACAACCCACATGCTCAGCTGTGCTGCTCATCCCACAAATGCATGTTCCTTACAAATGGGGCACCATTTAAAAGGGAAATACAGGCTTTTCAACGGTATAAAATGTATTGCCAAGAAGCATTGTTACAACAGAGAAATAATCTACCAAACACAAATTTTTTGTTCGATGTTTATTTATAATCGCAACCTCTTATTTGTGCCAGATGGCATAAGTAATGCCTTCATCTATCCATAGCAAATGCGCAAACTTCCTGGGATGTTGGAACGTTGTTATTCCACTAGTCACAGCACTGGAATATCACTGAGGGAAGATATTTCTGAGAGGCCTAAACCTTGTTAGGAATTGACATTTTGTGATGGTCGTAAGCTAAGGCAGAAGGTTCTAACCAGCAATGAGACTGTATCCATAGGTTTACCTCAGCTGTTACCATGGATACAATGTGAATGGCAGAACTGAAGAGGGATTCGGAGTCTCCTTTGAGTTACAATTGATGATCTATAAAAATGTTGATCGCTAAAGTGTGTGTCCAACTCCTAAGTTGCCTTTACCATTCTGTTTAATGATTGCGTGAAAATTTGACAGTTATTTACTACATTTATGAATCAAGAAAACAACATTGTTAGGCATCAAGTTAAAAAAAACACTACATTTATGGTTGTAGAAAATTTTAATTGTCACCACGATTATAAGTTTTATACAAGAGAACAAAGTAATGCATCCAGTCATACGCACAAACCTACCTATCAAAAGCTGAGTCCTTAAAATCCCTCAAAGTGGTAATTTTCAACTATCTCTGTTACACTGTCCAACTCTTTCATGTTTCTCAGAAGAGTCAATAGATCCGTCACGATATCCCTACAAGACAAAAAGTACTTTAGCATCTCAATATTGTGCACTTGCTAAGAAAGCAATAAGCCCTCAGACACGGGCGTTAAACTCCAGTCCCGTAGGGCCCCAGGGACTGCTGCTTTTTTGGGATTCTTTTAAGCCAGTGATTGGCGAAATAATCCACACGCCTTGTCCTGAAGGCCTTAATTGGCAGCTGATTTAAAGGAAACCACAAAAACCTGCAGACACTGCGGCCCCCTGAGAATTGAAGTTTACACCCCTGCCCCAAGAGGCGAAGGACCCCATTACCTTACGGTGCTGCTGTTTGGGCTCTTTTGGCACAGCGCGCGTGCCGTCTGAAGCAGGTGCTTGCTGAAGGTTTGAAGTTCAGGAATGGACGGACTGTCGTTCACATCCTCAAACCAGGACTTTGGAAAACACGCAGCAACCTAATTCAGAGAAGGGGGACACCGGGTTGACAACTAAGAAACTATCAATAGATGATACAATCAGTCTGCAAGTTACAGGATTTGGGTTGGATTCACTAAGATCTTCAGTGCGCAAAACCAAGAACATGGCAAATGATGGTGATCACGGTATTTGTCTTGCACTAATCATTGGTTGTGGTGTGGGTTTTGCACTAATCATTGGTTGTGGTGTTGGTTTTGCACTAATCATTGGTTGTGGTGTGGGTTTTGCACTAATCATTGGTTGTGGTGTGGGTTTTGCACTAATCATTGGTTGTGGTGTTGGTTTTGCACTAATCATTGGTTGTGGTGTGGGTTTTGCACTAATCATTGGTTGTGGTGTGGGTTTTGCACTAATCATTGGTTGTGGTGTGGGTTCTGCACTAATCATTGGTTGTGGTGTGGGTTTTGCACTAATCATTGGTTGTGGTGTTGGTTTTGCACTAATCATTGGTTGTGGTGTGGGTTTTGCACTAATCATTGGTTGTGGTGTGGGTTTAGCACTAATCATTGGTTGTGGTGTGGGTTTTGCACTAATCATTGGTTGTGGTGTGGGTTTTGCACTAATCATTGGTTGTGGTGTTGGTTTTGCACTAATCATTGGTTGTGGTGTGGGTTTTGCACTAATCATTGGTTGTGGTGTGGGTTTTGCACTAATCATTGGTTGTGGTGTTGGTTTTGCACGTGCTAATGTCTTGGTAAATCGAGCCCTTAGTGAAATGAATGAAAAACCTTTTTGCATTTCTCCACGGAGTGCTTCTCGCAGGGTGCGTTCCGCAGAGCGATCATGAGGTAGCGGCTCAGGAGTTTGTTCAGTCCGAGTTCCATCAGCACGTCCTCTGGAACCAAACCGTGCCAAAGTGTGATGTTGTGCAGAAGCTACAAAACAGACAAAAAGCACATTTTGAAAAATGACTCGCGTACGCAATGTGTGTGGCCGTTAAAACACAATTAAGGTGTCGTACCTTTACGGCAGAATAGAACTGCCTGTCTTGAAACTGAAATTGTGGGGAACATGTGTCATCTAAGAACCTGTATATATATAAAAAAAGATCAGTTATAAGAATTTCTGGAACACCAAATTTGACAAGCTAATATGACAATTTCACCATCATGCACTCATGTCGCCCCATCGCTAATTGTGGATTTCCCCAGTCCATCAGAGTAGAAAAAGTATAAATAGAAAAGTGCTTCAATTAGCTGTGCTTAAAATGTTTTTATTTATTTTTTTATTTTTTATTTATACATCGACATCTCCAATCCCACTCGACTTTGGACTATGTACGTGCGCTCATACACGGCCCCTGCGCTCATACACAGCCCCTGCTGTCATAATGGTTGGGCCTCTAAAAGACACATGGATGCATGCAAGAATTAGGCTGTGTTCGAAATCACTCACTCATTCACTCCCTTCCTATACACTACTTAGGGAATCTACATAGACCACTAGATAGGGATTGACTGGTGAAAGGAGGAGACGATTTCGGACACTACCGTTTCTGAGCAGGTTACTTAGCAACGCGCGACGCTTGCGTGACAGCGGTCACCGGCTTGGTGAGAAAGCATGCAATAAACGGTAAAAAAAAGGGTCTTTTATTTTGATCAAGGGTTTTGTTGTTTCATTGTAGGTAGATAACTAGGTAGCTAGCTAGCTAATTAAGTTGCATTTTCCATTAAACAGTAATAATTGTTAAATTTAAAATATATAGTTAACTCTTTGTAATATATTTAATCTACCGTGTTTATATTTCGGTTTTCAAGCATTGCATTTATATAAACATTTGTAGAACAGCGCAGGCTCAGCCGTCGCCATCTTGACAAAGAAATGTCTCCGGTAATGTAGGGTACATTGTTTGTACCCTAAATTTTGTGGTGCATTGTGGGGGATATTGAGTGAACTATTTAAAGTGTCAAATTTGACAATTTCAATTCGGACACTACAAAATGGCCGATAGCCTAAATAGTGCACTATATAGTGAATAGGGAGCGATTTCAGACACAGCCTTCATAAAATGCATAATTAAATAAGTCACTTTGCTAAGCACGTCGCAGGCAGTGTCAGTGGTGTTGAATGCACAAAAGTAAACTGTTTTAAAGCACATCGTAAAGGTCTTACTTTTTTGGATAAAGAGGGATAAAGACATCTACATCCACAGCGCTCCTCATTCGATCTATAACAGCTTCCAAAAGAGCCTGGGCAAGAACAGAAGCATGGTCTGTTAGTGAGAGCAAACCAGGAAAAACCCAGACACACACAGTCAACCGAAGTACAAACGGGTGGGGGGTGGGGGGGTGGTAGTACCTTGACAGGTTTGCTCTTTTCGTCACGGAAGACCAGGTAATCATCCCAGAGGCTTCGCCAAAGACTGGCCAAGCAGTGAGACTGTCTCGTGGACAGAGGGTCCCACACTAGCTCTACGAAACCTGGAGGGTGACATTAGCCATCAGACACGGAACAGCGAACTTCGCAGGTCTAGTGGGACAAAGGGTTTGTGTCGTTATTCTCAGCTCTAACAGGGTTAAGAGTTTGACTGGCTGTAGATCAGGAGTTTAAATATGTTCCAGTAGTGAGCAATCTTACAGTGACGTGTAAATTCAATTCAATAACGTCTGCTCCTCAGTCTTTTCCCTTTTAAAAGCAATTTGAGAGCGCCATGAAAATTGCTGAATGAAATTACAACAAACATATATCTAGTCTAAAAATAAAATTATTTAAAAATCGGCAGGCACATGGAACAATTTTATAAATTAGTCTGATAGACAGCTAAAAAGTGGTAAAAGCTGGCCAATTTAAAAGAGCAGGCAGCTTTTGAAACTTTCCATAAGTAGACCTTTCTGGGCCATTAACCCTGGAAGAGTAACCCCTCACACTGAAATGCACATCGAGGCAACTCTTGCATAAAATAGGTTAGGGTTCGTAGGCTCCATGAAAAAGGTGGTAGTCAGACCAGAGGTGGGGGTCATGTACAGAACATTAAAAACACTGAAAGCACAACTGAACCTTGGTAGAACTCTGGGTAGTGTAGTTCCCTGGCCATGATATGAGTCCAAATCGTGGTGAAATATGTTTGTTAGTTGCTCTGTGCTCCACTGGGGTTCTGATCCAGAATAGGGTATTTGTCGCTCTTCATTCACTTCTATAGGGCAGCTAAAACAGTCTCAAAATGATACTCCTAGCACGTATATGAACGCAAACAAAGCGGATTCTGTCAATACAAACAATAACCAGTCCTCTTACATTTTTATTTTTATTTTTATTAAATGGCCCTTTCCTGGCTTTTTTGCATTTTATTTGGAAAGTAGATCCGGTAGGTAATTCTTGCGTCAGAAACCACTCATTGGTCCAAATTTCCACGGAAGCAAGCGTAACTTCCTGGTAGTATATATCTATGGTAAACAAACCGACCTGCCGACAATTTGCTGGTCTTTTCTGGAAACTTGCTAACAACATTGAAGAAAATAGGAAATTACACAAAAAAAGAAAAACGTAAGAGGACTGGTTATTGTTTGTATTGACAGAATCTGCTTCGTTCGCGTTTGTATATGTGCTAGAAGTGTCATTTTGAGACCGTTTTAGCTGCGCTATATGAATGGAGAGCGACAAATACCCTATTCTGGATTATTAACCCAGGGGAGCACATGGCAACAAATATATTTCGCCACCATTTGGATTTATATCACGGCCAGGGAACTACACTACCCAGAGTTCTACCAAAGTTCAGTTGTGCTTTAAGTGTGCCACACAGTAAACACGCCCCAGGAGGCTGATATGGCACAGGAATTCCTACCACCGTGAAAACACTTTTTACTAATAAATATACAGCTGAACCGTGGCTGTAACTGCATAGCGCCTCACCTTGGATTTTTGGCACGACGGACTTCTCAATGACAGACGCCAGGATTGAATTGTCTGGGTTCTCCACCTCCTCGGATCCCCGTCTCTGACAGAACTTCTGTACAGCAGAATACCACGGGAAGGCCTCAATGTCCTTGCTTTCAGTCTGAAAATAAAAATGTTAAATTTTAAATTAAATATCTATTATTAATGTCATCACCAAAATGGCCAAAAAACTGACCTCATCTAAACCAGAACACCTGGCTCCAATACTCAATTTCAGTCAGACCAAAATTTTGCCTTTTGGACAAGCACACATACCTATGAAAAAAGGGAACTCAAACTTGCAAACTCCCAGTAAGACAATGATCCCAAGAATAACGCAAAAGCAACCAAGAAATAGCTAACGGACAACAAAACTACTGTTTAGCAATGGGCATCTCAGCAAAGATCAAAAGGAGCTTCAAAACTTATGTATGGAAAATGTATGTTCACCAATCTCATAAAACACCATAGAAGAAGATGGCTCCGTAGTGTTACCCTTGTGAAGGGAGGGTGTAAAAAGTACCAAAACAAAAGGTGTGAAGAATTGTGATGCCTCTTTGGGGGGCAGTTAACAAAACAAGACATTTTCTCCGAGCAACTGTGTTAGCGTTAAAGAACATTTAATTACGGTACAATCACTTAGCAGACTATTATCCAGAGTGAGATAATAGTGGACAAGAGTGTCTGCTAAGTGACTAATGTAATACAATGCAACAAATACAAAGATAGGTACACTTAAGGGGTCCCAGCCGATGAGCTGATGTCTGATGATAGGGGCGAGGAGTTTGGGGAGACAGAGGCCGATGTACGCGTTGTCGTACGACTCCGCGAACGAGACTCTCCATTCGTCAAACTTTGAGAGGATGTTCTTCACGTCTGAGAAGTCTTCATGGACGTCCGCAAAGATATTCTCCGCTTCCCTCAGGATCTCACCTGAGACAGAACACATGATTGAACCAGTGTCATTTCAAACTGGTAATATCCTATTAGCAGGCAGCTAGCATGCGTGCGCATTAGCAGGCAGCTAGCATGCGTGCGCATTAGCAGGCAGCTAGCACGCGTGCGCATTAGCAGGCAGCTAGCACGCGTGCGCATTAGCAGGCAGCTAGCACGCGTGCGCATTAGCAGGCAGCTAGCACGCGTGCGCATTAGCAGGCAGCTAGCACGCGTGCGCATTAGCAGGCAGCTAGCACGCGTGCGCATTAGCAGGCAGCTAGCACGCGTGCGCATTAGCAGGCAGCTAGCATGCGTATTAGCAGGCAGCTAGCATGCGTGCGTATTAGCAGGCAGCTAGCATGCGTGCGCATTAACAGAAAGCTAGCATGTGTGCGTATTAGCAGGCAGCTAGCATGCGTGCGCATTAACAGAAAGCTAGCATGTGTGCGCATTAGCAGGCAGCTAGCATGCGTGCGCATTAGCAGGCAGCTAGCATGCGTGCGCATTAGCAGGCAGCTAGCATGCGTGAGCATTAGCAGGCAGCTAGCATGCGTGCGCATTAGCAGGCAGCTAGCATGCGTGAGCATTAACAGAAAGCTAGCATGTGTGTGCATTAGCATAAAGCTAGCAGATGTGTTTTGTTTTGGTGCCCTGGTAGATAGATTTTGGGGGGTTGGTTATATTCACACCTCTCTTCTTGCACAGCTCAGCAGCCTCCTCAGGTTGGGGTTCTTCATCCGCTGGCAGGTCCCCAAAGTTTGCTTCCGCAGTCTCACATAACTGACTGAGGAGATGAGATTCACATTAACCATCATTATTTCGCTGAATACCAGAGCGTCAGAAAGCAACATAAAGGGATGACTCGGGTCCGTACCTTTGCCCCTGCGCCTCTCCCTGGGCTTGGCCTGCATGGCCGTTGTCGGACGGATCGGTGTTATCTATTGCGGGTTAAAACGAGAGCAACGCCAATTACCAATTACAACGTGTACACCTGGCAAACCTCACGACAAACAGCGACTTTGTTTCAGTTCCTCCCAACATTGCTTCCCTCAGAAGATGCTGGCGATTTGAAAATTCCCAGTACATCTAAAATTACAATGGGATTAGCAAACTGAGTTTAATGGAAGGTCTAGCTGTGTGGGTAATGCGGGCCGAGCAGCTGGAACAGTGGAGCAGTGTTGGACGCACTCACAGGACAGCAGCTGGAGCCTAGTGGACTCCTCCCTCACGGCCTCACGCCTGCGAGACAACAGCGCCTCCGCCTGGTCAATCAGAAGTGTGTGCACGTCCAGTTCCACTGCATTAATCTCCACCACCTAACAGAAGGAAGAGCACATGAATGAAACGGCAACTGTATGTACAAGACGCGCGGGGACGTTTACAGAACCCGTGTGCGCGTACGGGCGGTCTATATTTAACCTTCTTTACGCTTCGGAGCTTAGTGATCCATTTTTAGCAATGCTCAAATTGGACATCATCCACATTCGTCGTAAAAACATGAATTGTCCATAGCAATTGCTGACATTTTAAGATATAGCTAGCAGTGACATCACTGAATCTAGCGTAGTATTACAAGACAACTTACGACAAGCTAAACATTTTTATGAATATAAATATATATGTTATCTTTGTTACACGCATCTCCGAAAGCGCATGGCATGCGACCGTTGGTAATTTATGTCTTAATTGTTGCCTATATTTGATGGTCACCATGGACACAATGTTTTCAGATTGCAAAAGCTTCAGTTCCCAGACTGTTCTCACTGATACAGCTTAGCAAGTATAAGAGCTGCTCTTCTACTTAGGCATATGGTTTGATGCTTCAAAGGAAAATCTCTACACCACATATGCAAAATAAATAAATAAAACATTATTTTGCGAATAGCATTTTTTTGTGTGAATCTAGATCTTGTGAACATTGCTGGAAATTAATATCAATATAAAATTCATCCCTTAACATGGTTTTGAAACCTATGGCCCAAGTGCTGCAATTAAAAATCAAACCAAATCAAAGAGGCTGTACAAGTACAGACCTTCTCTCCCAGGCACTGCAGCAGGTTCTGGGTATAGAGCCGCATGGCTTTGTAGAACTTGTGCCGCTTGTGAGCGGACCCTTTCTCCAGCTGCTCCAGGGCAGCCTTGGCGCTGTCTATCTCCAGCTCGATCCTCTGGCGCTCCATCGCTCTGCCGCGATTCACCTGCCTTAGCGTCTCCAACCTGCAGGAGGAGCCCTTCGTCATTCATTCACTCTCACTCAGGGCGTAAAATTAACACCAGCAACCAGCCAAATGCCGGTAAAATTTTGATTGTGGCTGGTAAGATTGCAGCCACTTTGGCAGGTAACCAACCAGGTTGTGTTATACTGTAAAAGGTAATGTTGCTGGTACAATGGCTGGTGATTTTTTGAATCCACAAACCACTCTGGTTAATTCCATGCCCTGCTCTCATTCAAAATTGTTCTTAATTTCGCCCAAACCCCCACCCCGCCACTATGCACACGAAGCCACTGCAGATTACGTGGGACTTACTTTGCGCCGACTCTCTTCTTTATGATGCCGATGCTCACTTGCGGAAGGGATTCGGGAATGTCGTATTTCTTTTTCCGCCTTGTGGCCTCCTGGGAAGAGTTTCTGGCAGAGTACTGAGGACAGTGATAAGATGATCACGATCACAGAGAGGTTCCCCAGGGCCAGACCGTGTGGCGCAGGCAATAGAGACGCCAATCTCCAAACCCATATGCTAATCTCCACTTCCGCATCCAATGTATACAAATGTGCAGCAGCAAAACACTGAAAATAGTCCCCATCAAAATTGACTATTTGCTCTGTTTTAAGACCAAATAGTGGGGGGGGGGCTACCAGTTGGCTACCCTACGGACTGCACCACAAGTACATTGGTTTACATGATTTGATAATATGTTTTACATTTATTTTAGTCAAACATACTTGTTTTTTGTATTCCAACAGGACAGATGAAGAAGCTTTGAAAGTCTAGCTGCTGTACCTTGTGCATCCGGACTCCTTTTCTGATCTGCTGTTCCTCCCACAGAATCCGGTCCTCGTTTTCCTCATCGTCTGTTCCGTCTTCCTCACTGCCTCTTCCACCTAAAAAAACGAAACAAACTGCGTTCACCCAAACACAGTGCCCCAACAAGAGAGCGCTCCATTCCCAAACACAGTGCTCTAACAAGAGAGCGCTCCATTCCCAAACACAGTGCCGCAACAAGAGAGCGCTCCATTCCCAAACACAGTGCTCTAACAAGAGAGCGCTCCAATCCCAAACACAGTGCCCCAACAAGAGAGCGCTCCATTCCCAAACACAGTGCTCTAACAAGAGAGCGCTCCATTCCCAAACACAGTGCCGCAACAAGAGAGCGCTCCAATCCCAAACACAGTGCTCTAACAAGAGAGCGCTCCAATCCCAAACACAGTGCCCCAACAAGAGAGCGCTCCATTCCCAAACACAGTGCCCCAACAAGAGAGCGCTCCAATCCCAAACACAGTGCCCCAACAAGAGCGCTCCATTCCCAAACACAGTGCTCTAACAAGAGAGCGCTCCATTCCCAAACACAGTGCTCTAACAAGAGAGCGCTCCATTCCCAAACACAGTGCTCCAACAAGAGCGCTCCATTCCCAAACACAGTGCTCCAACAAGAGAGCGCTCCATTCCCAAACACAGTGCTCTAACAAGAGAGCGCTCCATTCCCAAACACAGTGCTCCAACAAGAGAGAGTTCCAATCCCAAACACAGTGCCCCAACAAGAGCGCTCCATTCCCAAACACAGTGCTCTAACAAGAGAGCGCTCCATTCCCAAACACAGTGCTCTAACAAGAGAGCGCTCCATTCCCAAACACAGTGCTCCAACAAGAGAGCGCTCCATTCCCAAACACAGTGCTCCAACAAGAGAGCGCTCCATTCCCAAACACAGTGCTCTAACAAGAGAGCGCTCCATTCCCAAACACAGTGCTCTAACAAGAGAGCGCTCCATTCCCAAACACAGTGCTCCAACGAGAGAGTTCCATTCCTAAACACAGTGCTCTAACAAGAGAGCGCTCCAATCCCAAACACAGTGCTCCAACAAGAGAGAGTTCCATTCCTCAAGTACACTGGGACATGCTGGCCAAAGAGGACCCTTGTGACACCGTTCAAAACACTGATAACTTAATTCGCCAGCTTCAATAAATGAACCTGACATATACATTTCAGCCACTTCTGGTGACAAATTAAAGCCTTTTTAAACAACATCAGGTTCTCTGTCTGAGCGACTGACATGCTTATATGCAGCTCACAGTCTCTTCCACACACCCTTGACCACGGCAAAACACGCAAAGGAATCACCAGAATATTACTTTAAATGCAAAACACCAAAACCCTCTTTGGCATTTTACACATCCCAGAAACACTGAGAAACCGTCGTTTATGTAAACAATACATCTTTACACAGCCCAGTTCTGAATGTGTACCGATAATGGGTACAGTTTCACAACACCGTTTCCGTTTTTGATACTCACTCATTTCCTCAGCTAGCCGCTCTCTAAGAGTTTTGAGCTTGGGGGCAAACTGGATTCGGCGCTCATGGTCATCGATGTCATCGCTGTCCCTCTCAGACTCCTCCTCCTCCGCCTCCTCCTCTGATAAACGAGAGCCCTCCTGCTCCCGGTCCAGGGGGATGTAATCTCTCCGTGCTTTGGCCTCTTTCCGCTGTTTCCTTGCCGCACGGATCTGCTTAGCATCAGGGATAGCATCAGGGATAGCATCTACATGGGAGCAAAGAACAAGAAAAGTTGACACGCTAACACCAGTGAGCTACAGTACTCCTCCGAGATATTGTGCCAAACAAAATATTGCACAGCTGTATGATTTGTGGTACCATGTACAGATGTTTGAGACAGTTCTCTGTAAAACGCGCGAAACAATTAAAATTGAGTTTAATTCTAGTGGAAAACCCACATATGCACGTTTACTGGCGCAGGACAAAATGTATTAAGATGTACTGTATTTTATTAAGTAATAACGTTTTATTTTGTAAAATTGTGCACCATAATTGCTTACACGGCTCCCCCACCTCCGTTTATCCACCAAGCATGTTGGTTACCTTAATGCTTAACATACACCTGCCAGTGTCACCCTTCACTCTGACACCACAACAAGCTAAATAAAAGTCACCAAGTGATAACCGGTTCTTTATGACACAAAATAATGATGTATAATACAAAATTAAACAAAACATCACATCTTTAAACGCATCAACTGCTCCGAAGTCAACAATATAAGGAAAACAACCTGTGGTAAGCTCTGCCAGTTATGGAGGCCTTATGTCTACGTTAGGTTACGAACGTTAGCTAATGTTAACTTCAATTACCTTAACGTTACCTTCTTTTTCGTCAGAAGAACTGGGCGTGTCATTCGTCAGGTTGTCCTGTTCAGAAAGCTGTAACAGTTTCCCGTCTGTAACGACCCTTTCTGTGACATTATCGTCGGAATCTTCAGCACTAACGTTATGCGACTCCGTCTTCGCGGTCGCCTTCTCCGGCTTGGAAGTACAGGAAATTCCCCTGCTTTGTGGCAACTTTGGCCGCCGTAGAACGGAGGCTGGTTTGATGCCCTTTTCTTCTCCCTCGTTAGTTTTCTCTTCGTCTTCCTCACTTGACTCATTGCGCCTTGTCCTGAAGTTTCTTCTAGGCTTTTTACTGAACATGATTCAATACAAATCCAGCGGGCTAACGTTAGCCAACTGAGCGACGCTTGTGTGAAGCGCACGCGCACTGGAGGGTCTTCTTCTTCTTTGTTTTTATTGGGGACTGTGGAGTACACAAAACTTTGGGTGCTTTACTGCCACCTACTAGGCTGGAGTGTGGTCTAGCTTATACCTTCTTTCATCGTTATCATCGTCATCATAATATATACAGTACATAACTGTATGTAAAATAATAATTTTGTATCCCTCCCTGCTGTAATGGGTATATTGTTTGTCGTGTATTATGTACCATTGGGCGGCAGTGTAGTACAATAGTTAAAGAACTGTGTTTGTAACTAAAAGGTTGCAGGTTCAATTCCCAGGTAGGACACTGCTGTTGTACCCCTGAGCAAGGTACTTCACCTGCATTGCTTCAGTATATAGCCAGCTGTAATTGGATACTATGTATAAATGTATAAATGCAAAAATGCTGTGTAAATTGCCCTGGATAAGAGCATCTGCTAAATGCCTGTAATGTAATTACATTGAATTATAGGCATTTAGCAGACTCTCTTATCCAGAGCGACTTACACAATTATTTAGCATTTTAACATACTATATTTTTACAGCTGGATATATACTGAAGCAATGCAGGTTAAGTACCTTGCACAAGGGTACAACGGCAGTGTTCTACCTGGGAATCAAACCTGCAACCTTTGGGTTACAAGCTCAGTTCCCTGCCACAACATGTCTTGTGTTTGAAGAGATAGACATAACACCAGTGCTGCACTTGAGTCTAAGCATAGGACTGCTCTATCTGGCCTATCTTCATTAAGGCATTCTAAATCCAGAAGTATTGCTATCAGCTCAGCTGTACAAACTGCCACATGATCAGTCACCCCCTTGCTCACTGCCAACTGGAATATAGGCACCCCAAATGCCACACCAGTGCACCCTGATCGGGGATCTTTAGAGCCATCTGTGTATGTAGGGAGGAACATGTGATGCTCTGTCCTCAACAAGACCCCTCTTCCTCAACAAGACCCCTCTCCACTTCACCTAGACCAGTGGTGCCCAATAATGTACCATAGAGGGCAGAGAGTATGCCGGTTTTCATTCCAACCAATCACTGCACCTGCTGATTTCACTGATTGGTTCCCTCCCCTCTGGTTGGAGGCGTGTTAATTATTGAAATCAGCAGGTGCAGTGATTGGTTGGAATGAAAACCTGCGTACTCCCAGCCCTCCATGGCACGATTGGGCACCACTGACCTAGACGGACCGTGTTCAAGACCCTCAGACCCAGTACTGGTTGTAATAATAACCATGGTGTGATTGCTGGCAGCAGGACCGTGTGGAAACATACCCTTTCCATTAGCCCCATTTCATTAGCCTGGGGGTCACTCATCCACCAAAAACCTCTAATATTGCCCTTAGAATGCTCCCAGCATGTATGCAATCCACTCTTCACTGGACGTGCCTCATTGTGCCCTTGCATAGTTACCCAGCATGACAGTGAGAGCTGCCGTCTTCTAAGCCAAATAACATCTCCCCATCTCCACCTGAACAGCTGGAGTCGGCGTGGACCGATACGCCCCACAGCAGATCCAGTGCTTGAGCTTGGACTCCATCTAGCCTACTTAACAACGTTTTGGTTGCTGATCTGTATATCACACCCATAATCTAACACTGATCTAATTAGAGCTGTATAGATAGTCTTAAGTGCCAACCTGTCTGCTCCCTAGTCCAGTCCTGACAGGATCCTGCAGGAAGATGAGACCAAAGAAAACAATCCACAGCCTCTTAGTAAACTTATTTATTCAATATATGACTTTCTGTCCCTGGCTGGTCATCCTATACCATGTGTCATCAAGAGACTAAAGTTTACAGGACACTGCATTTCAAATCACGTAGTAATTCTCTGATGTTCTTTGTAGAAACATGTACAAATTAGTTTAATGTCCAATCACAGTTTTATTTCTCGTACTGTAGTACCATAAATCCTTGTGTATACACATTTCCTGTAAACCATGACCCCAAATTATGAAAGAAATATTACTATTACAAAAAGATAATGCTTATATACCTTCTTTGCATAACAGTGCAAAACGTTTCAATTCACATTGCCTTCTAATGGCATCAAACGAGTACAGACTGTAATAGAATAACTACTGTCCATATCAACCATTAGGATATAGCAGTGAGAGGTCCAATCAAGGCAGAAACGGAGAAAAATAACAGAATACATAAAAGTTATCTTGGCACAAATGCTGTGACAACAGAATTCACTTTATATTGTACCTGTGAATGCAACAATAAATCCCCTCAAAACCTTAAAAGAACAACATTACATTTTACATTATAGGCATTTAGCAGACGCTCTTATCCAGAGCATTTCTTTTTGCATTTATACATAGTATCCATTGATACAGCTGGATATATACTGAAGCAATGCAGGTGAAGTACCTTGCTCAAGGGTACAACGGCAGTGTCCGACCTGGGAATCGAACCGGCAACCTTTCGGTTACAAACCCAGTTCCTTAACCATTATACCACACTGCCGCCCGAACAAGACATAATATGAACATAACAATTCTATTCATACAATAGGTTTTCCATTATACTACTACAAATTTACTGCGGCTACATTGGACAGCCAGTCACCAATGCATCGTACGTTTTACCGATATTTACACTATGGATTTCAACGGCCATTTAAACTTTTCGTATACTTGTGGTTCCTGCATTGAACTCTGCATATGAAGGATAAACTCCCCTCGGAAGTCGCGTACACTTGGTAAACAGTCACCTTTGACAGATAAGAGACGGTCGTCTTCTCTGAGCGTTTTTAGCTGACGATCCTTCGCTTGACTCGGCCCGACAGGATCGTGCCACCGCACAGAGTGGGCTGCACGGACACGCACAACAATCGCACAGTCATTCTGCGAACAGCCGGTCAGTGGAGTTCAGCCACACTTCAGTCGTCATGAAGTCCGAACGATAGGAGAATGGGCAGAGCCGTCCCTATAACGAGTGTAAGGCTCTCCAAGACACCCAGCCCCCCCTGCTGGTAGGGGGCTGCGCCTGCATGGTGGTGAAGGTGTGCGGAAGACTGCTGCTGCTGCTGCCCCCTGTTGCTGATCTCTGGTAGTACATGCACGGTGGCCACGTACAGGAATGTTCCAGCGGAGAACAGCATGCCGATTCCTGTGGCGGTGAGGCGGTACTGGGAGGAGCCTCCGGTCTGCAGTGGGAGGAGCCAGTGGGCAGCAGTGAATAAAAAAGGAAAAAAACACTTCATACATA
This sequence comes from Ilyophis sp. 1 JC-2022, assembly GCA_022702515.1. NCBI lineage: Eukaryota > Metazoa > Chordata > Actinopteri > Anguilliformes > Synaphobranchidae > Ilyophis > Ilyophis sp. 1 JC-2022. Next base: position 105,453,876 of record CM040396.1, on the reverse strand, counting down.
CTGAACAGCAACTATGCTTTAAAGAAAAAAATGTCAGAGATTCGTGATACTAAAAAGTCTGTCACTTGAAGGGATTTTTCATGTCTGACTGGGATGAGCTAATCACAAATTACACTACACAGCATCATTGGTTAGTCACCCAAGTATCAAGGCCAGTCCCAAATCAACATAAATTAATTAATGAATTATGTGTCCAAAAAACAATTACAACATCTGTGTACTTCCAGTGCAGCCCGTAAGTGGACAGTGACAAATGTTTGTTGTTTATGCTCTGTACTCCAGCACATTGGATTTGAAATGGAACAGTGACTATGAGGTTCAAATGCTGACTTTCAGTTTTAATTTGAGGGTTTTTACATCCATATTTGGTGAACCATGTACCAATTGTAGCCTTTTTTAGACATAGTCCCCCCCTTTTTAGGGGACCAAAAGAAATTGGACAAATTAACAGAAACTTAGAGTTCAATAGGAAAATGAGTAATGAAAAACAACTCTTAAAGTGATCCATCGAGATCTACTCCATATCTGGCAGCAGAGTGATGGTTTGAGCCATATTTAATACCTCAGACTTACAGCCATTTAGCCAACCATGTGTTCCATCCTGTTCCAGCATAATTTACAGCTAAATCTAGTCCCACCCCTCAATTCCCATAGAGATCCATTCAAATGCAGAGGTTATAGTATCGCTTGTAAGAGTACCAGAAAATAAAATAATTTTGATGTTCTTGTGTCACAGACATCAGGAAGTCATGGCATGCAAATGATATGCAACAAAATATTAAATATGATGACTTAATGTTAATTTGTCCAATTACTTTTGGTCCCCTAAATTGGGGGGGGGGGGGGGGGTTACATATAAAAAGGGCAACAATTGGTACATGGTTCACCAGATATGGATGCAAACACCCTCACATTAAAGGCAAACACCCTCACATTAAAGCTGAAAGTCTGTATTTTAACCTCATAGTCACTGTTCCATTTCAAATCCAATGTGCTGGAGTACAGAACCAAAACAAGCATACATAGTGATTGTTTTTCCTTTTCATCAGGTTTGGAATACTCAGAAGTACACAGAGAAATACAGACTGCCTTATTGGTTAGTGACGGCCAACAGCCAATGAAACAAGCTTTTTAAAGCAAGTTTGATTATATAGAGCTTGGGACGTTGACGTCATGCCTGATGCGTTATGAGGCGAGCCGCCATTATTGGAGGATAACCTGCTTGTGTATCATTCTAGATGATGAGCATTGCTGATCTTGCTCCTACTGTCTGTTCTCTACATTGCACATGTGTACCAATTACCAGCTGCTAATTTGCCTCACCTTATTTGCCATTTGGCTGTCTCACGGTCGTGAAATAAAAACCTCATGGTTTGCTACACTATTAAAAAAAACTGGTTTCTACAGGTTTTGCATCACATATCTCCCCATTTCCATTGGAAAGCTACTCACACAGATCATTAGTTTTGTCATTAAACAATATCAACTAACAACTGAGAATCACAACCGTGATGATGTCAGCGGCGCTCAGAATCTGTGCGCACGGGATAAGGGCGCGTGATTGGAGGGAGCGCCGCCTGTACTCCTGTCTCTTACCGCGATCAGGATGAAGTACGTACTGATGGCCAGCAGGGGCGCTGCAACGGAGAAGGCCAGAAGATGCTTCTGAATCTCCCTCTTCTCCAGGCCGGAGTGCATGAGGAAAGAGACCAGGCCGAACGCAGCGGGAGCCTGCAGCAGACAGGGGTAGGGGTGGGGTGTGGGGATAGAGTGTGGGGTGTGGGATAAGGGGCATGGGTACAGAGTTGGGGGTAGAGGTTATGGGATAAGGGTTTGAGTATAAGGGATATGGGATGGGGGTAGAGGGTAGAGGGTAAGTGTTTGGTCACTGTGCTGTCCTCATGCAGAACGACATATCCATACTAAACTGCTGCATTCTCCCACTCAGCCAGTTTGTTTAACCCTTTAAGGTGTGAGATCACAAATAAGGATGTGATTAGAATGTTCTTAACTGAACATTCTAATGCTGATGTAACGATCACTACTGGTGATTGAAAGCAATTAAGTTCTAGAACACTGATTAGAATTTTGAAGAAAAAAAATAAATTCTAAAAAAACCTACTCTTCAAAGGGCTAATTTTTACTTACAAGTATATCAATTTGTTTAAAACTACTGGTCTATGAGCATATCCATTACTGCGGACCATTGCAAATTTGAAAAAGCCTACGGGACGGCTGAGCTGAATTAAAGCGGTTCAGGAGTATTAATGAAAAATCTCCTGCTCGTGTGACGAACATGATTTGGCTATTACAATTTCCACCTTGTTATCGGAGCCGATTTGATTATCTCTGTGATGCCTCACAAGCTGGAACGCTGACCGTTGTCATGTGACCAGCGAACATGTGAGCTCAGGATGTCTTTGCCCTTGGCAGTTTGTGAACTTAGATCATATGCTCATAAGCTCTGCTGATTTCAATAATATGGTCTCTACCCAAACTCTGTAGAGACCATATTATTTAAATAGTAAAGAGAGATAGTACAAGCTCAAGTATTGCTTCTATAAAAAGTGTGTTTAATTGTGTGAACTCTGTACATCCAGATATACATACACATGGCTAGGCTTGCTTTTACTTTGGGCAAACTGCCAGGATTCTACAGAACATATTGTGCTGATTGTATTCTGCTGCGAAAATGGCCGTCAGGTCAGTGTTACACATTAGTGGTAGCTGAGGTAAGCCCCTCCCCCCTTCACTGTAAAGTGCTGTGACATCATCGTAGCTGAGGTAAGCCCCTCCCCCTTCACTGTAAAGTCCTGTGACATAATCATGAGATGACAAACACTATGTTTATGTCCAGTCTTTAAGAGCAGTCCTTTCTGCCCCCCCCCCCTCCTAATCTCACAGTAATTCGTTTTGTATTTTATTAGTTTCTCCAAAACAAATAACTGTATGACTCAGATACAGAGGGGAGGGGCGAGGAAGGACTGCTCCCAGTTTTTGACAGCTCTCCCAAAGACTAGAACCTACAGACAGACGCCTAAGGCTGACTGGATATGAGCCAAGGTGTGTCTCATTGCTTTAACCTGTGCAGATATGATGGCAAAGATTATTTTTCCTTTGAGAGAAACTTGAGACTTTTTGCGACCGACTTGCTTTGTTGTGCTCGTGTCTCTATCGCCTATTATCATTATCATTACATTACATTACAGTCATTTAGCTGGGGAGCTAGGTCTATTATCTTGGCACAACAAGCCTTTTTGTTGAGTTTTGTTGTAAAGTGCTTGGGTTTCTGAATTGTTTTTTAAACCTTCTGAATAAAAAACTGAGTAACACAGATATTTGAGGTTCTTCACAGTATTTTCGGACTTTCTTTTCACACACATACAGTGCCCTCCACTATTATTGGCACCCCTGGTAAAAAGGGTTATAAAAAATGTACCGTTTAGTGAATTAGCTTAATCTCACACTGAAAAAATTAGAAAAATCAAACCTTTAATAAAAGTAAATTTATTATGAGAAAATAATTTATGGGGGGTGGGACAAGATTTAGCTGTAAATTACACTGGAACAGTATGGAACACATGGTTGGCTAAATGGCTCGAAGTCATCAAGGGTCTGATCTATCAAATAAGCCTTAAACCATCACTCTGCTGCCAGATATGCAGTAGATATGGATGGATAACTTGAAGGGTTTCTTCTCCTGACTTATTCTTCCATAGAGTTCAATAGCAAAATTTGTCAGGAGAAACAACCCTTAAAGTGATCCATCCATATCTACTGCATATCTGGCATTTTACAAACCATGTATTCCATCCTGTTCCAGCATAATTTACAGCAAAATCTAGACCCACCCCCCAATTCCCATAGAGATCCATTCAAATGCAGAGACGTTATAGTATAGCTTGTAAGAGTACCAGAAAATAAGATATCAAGAGTCTTTTGATGTTGTTGGGTCACAGACACCAGGAAGTCATGGCATGCAAAGAATATGCGACAAAATATTAAAAATTATTATTTTATTCTAAATATAAATGCAGGGGTGCCAATAATTGTGACACATGTGGTTTTGTTAAAAATAATTATTTCTTATATATATTACCAAACGGTGAATTTTTTATAACCCTTTTTACTCATCTTTACCAGGAGTGCCAATAATAGTAGAGGGCACTGTATATAAAGGCTTATTCTATGGATGGCTTTATTCTTATGTAAAGTAGCCAGCTGGTTGACCCACAGGACACTCACCTTGTGTAGGATAACAGCGAAGAAGACGATGACCTGAACAGAAACCTGAGACGAGGCTACGGCCGCCCCAAGAGCCACACCATCAGCTGAGAGAACACAGAGTCCAGAGTCAGAGTCACACGCACACGCACACCATCAGCTGAGAGAACATAGAGTCCAGAGTCAGAGTCACACGCACACCATCAGCTGAGAGAACACAGAGTCCAGAGTCAGAGCCACACGCACACCATCAGCTGAGAGAACACAGAGTCCAGAGTCAGAGCCACACACACACCATCAGCTGAGAGAACATAGAGTCCAGAGTCAGAGCCACACACACACCATCAGCTGAGAGAACACAGAGTCCAGAGTCAGAGTCACACGCACACCATCAGCTGAGAGAACATAGAGTCCAGAGTCAGAGTCACACGCACACCATCAGCTGAGAGAACACAGAGTCCAGAGTCAGAGCCACACGCACACCATCAGCTGAGAGAACATAGAGTCCAGAGTCAGAGCCACACGCACACCATCAGCTGAGAGAACATAGAGTCCAGAGTCTCAAGGAAGGAACTCTTCAGGCCGAATGGACAGCCAGGCGATATCGGGTGACAGAAATTCGCACAGGAATAAAGGGGTGTCGAACGGGCGAAGTGGCACGTACCCGCCGCGTGAATGACCAGTCCCAGCGTGGCGGTGATGCTGGTGCTGGGCGACATGCCCGTCCGTGGGTCTGCGGTTAAAGACAGCGAGCAATCAGTCAGCGGAGGGGCTCCCAAACAGTGGTCCTAAAGCAACACCACCCGCCCCTGTGTATGCTGCTTTGTGACCAAAACAGAATTTAAATTCTTAAATATTTATTTGATTGAATGATAAAATATCGAGCTGAAATCAGCAGTCTTACATGAAAGTATGTAGACACCTGGGGCCTCATGTATAAAAGGTGCGTACGCACAAAAAATATGCATATTCCCACGGTCTAAAAAACGTGCGTACGCATGAGCCGTACTCTGCGAAAATGTGCGCATGTATTGACGTCAAGTTTGTTTTCGTAAATCCCAAATCAGTGAGGAAATTGGCCTACGCATCTTAGGGCTTATGCATTTTATACATTGTCTTTCCACTGAAATAGATTTGCCAGCATAAACGTCTTAGAGCACATTTTCATTAATTTACCTCACCATGGTTGTTGAATAAACATAATTTCTCATCCATCCGAAATTGAAGATTTTTGCTTATTTATTTTTTATTTTTTGCACATAAAACACATATAAGACAGTGTTATCAAACATAAATGTTATCAAACACATTTTTATAAATTTATTTCACCATGGTTGCTGAAACCCAGGACCAGGGTTGGTGTGTGTGTGTCTGTGTGTGTGTGTGCGTGCATGCGTACGTGTGTGTGTGTGTGTGTGTGTGTGGGGAGAATGCACCACTCACCCTGAATGGAGAGGTAGCTCCCAATCTGGTCCACCACGAACATGAGGGTGAACCCCACCACCAGAGACACCCCGATGAAAAAGTGGGGTGGCAGGCCTCGTGTGGGGGGCAGCGTGGGGGACGGGGTGACCCCACTGCTGTTCTCTTTGCCCCCGACGCTGGAGCAGGGAGGGAGTTGGCCTGGGGAGAACCAGAAAAACACACCATCTATACATGTACTGTACACACACGCGCATGCATGCACGCACACACACCCTCTCACATGCACACAGGCACGCACACATACCCTCACAAATGTACACACAGACACACACACACACACACAGTCTCATACAGAACGACTTATACAAAGTTATTCCCAGTCAAAAATCGACTCTGACAATGTATGTCTCACACTTATGAAGCACCTTTCATTCAAAGTGGACTCTCATCGGCCTAAGGTCAGATAGAGGTGAATAAACAGTGAAGAGTTTGCCGTGTACACAACTCACTTTTTTCCTTCCCATGCAATCTATCACACCGCAGTATTTACTCAATCAATTCACACTTGTGCACTTGTAAGGGAACAAGAACAGTGCCACACCTGGGAATGAAACCTGCAACCCCATTCCTTAACCACCATACCACTACACTGTCACCCTATCTCAGTCACATCAGAAGTAGGGATGTCCCATTCCCTAACCACCATACCACTACACTGTCACCCTATCTCAGTCCCATCAGAAGTAGGGACGTGCCGTCAGGGACACAGACAGTGATTTGGGGCTCAATCATTGAATTAAGTTATTATCCTTATATAAATACATTGTCCTTCTGTAGAGGACCCACCCCCCTCCACCCCGAGACTTATTACCACCTTTCTCGCCACTACAACGGCGCTGTGTGCTGCACACTGACCCTGGTAGAGACATAGGACCCAGATTACCCCACAAACACCACGCACCGTACCCCACAAACACCACGCACCGTACCCCACAAACACTACACACTGTCTTTCCAAGACCTCCCAATGGCATCAGAACATACTTCCTCACACCTACCGCAGAAAAGCAGCTTTTCACAAGTTCATTCAAAGAAACGGAAACCGTTCTTTCGCCACCCCCCACACTCCTCCCCTCCCCCAAATCCGAGACCCCTATTGGACTGAGGCAAGGGTGTGGGGGGGAGGCTGGGCTGCTGACAAATCACACAAGAATAAAGAGCCGTTGGCTCGGCAACACCATACTCAGCCCAACAACGAACACCAACACCATTGATAAAGACAGCTTTAAAGATGGTTGCATACCAACAGAAGGGAAGGGACTGTGAGCTGTCAAAACTCCAGGAGAAATCAATTGTGCGATAAGATAACTGACATCAATAAATAATCAAAAGGAAAACCTCCATTGAGCGCTGCCCTGAGAAAGATTTTCAGATGTAAATCAGGGTGGTTTGAGGTAAGACACTTTTAATTAGCAGATTCACCCAGCCCCACAGTTACCCCTCCAGGAATCTTCCAGAAGTTCTACGCCCTCTGGAATGATGATGGCGAGGGCCGTTCCGCACAGCAACCCTGCTCCCAACAGACTGACAAACTGGAGCTTTTGCTGAAAGCGAGAGACAGTGGGAAACACAATCAAACACAATTACTCCATTGGAAGATAGCATGGCTGGGGGTCAAGGCCATTTCAATTCAGTCAATCCAGTAAATGTCAGTGAATGTCAGCCATTCTTGCTCAATAAGGCTTTCAGTTCCCCCATTTCTTAGCAGACTGGAGACCGGAGACCACAGACAGGATTACAGAGTAAATCAAACGGAAGCATCTAGGGTTTTTAGTGGGTGAAAGGTCATAGAAAATATTTAGTGTTCATGAGATAGTTGCGGCTGTGGCTCAGGAGGTAGAGCGGGTCGTCCGCTGATCGCAGGGTTGGCGGTTCGATACCCGGCTCCTCCTGTCCACGTGTCGAAGTGTCCTTGGGCAAGACACTGAACCCCAAATTGCTCCCAATGAGCAGGCTAGTGCCTTGCATGGTGGCTGCCGCCATTGGTGTGTGAACGGGTGAGTGAGAGGCCATTGTAAAGTGCTTTGGATAAAAGCGCTATATAAGTGCAGTCCATTTACCATTTATAGTTAGTGTCCTAGTAAATACAGTATGCATCAATACCATTAGAAGCACTTAGTATACATATTCAAACGTCAGTATCATAGAGAAAGTATGCATAGAAAAATGTCAGCTGTGCATACTGCGTGAAACAAGAAGAGCTCCTGGCTAGTTTGTGTTATCAAGACAAGTTATTGATCATGACTAAAAATATTAAAATTTCAATACGTCTAATAACTCAATGGTGAAGGTCCATGAGGCAGTCACTGGTATACTGAATCCTTGTGCAGATTTACCCAAAAAAAACTACCGTTTCGTGCAGCTGAATGTAAAAATGATGTGATACAAATCAACAAACTTTTAAGTAACTGCTTAGGAATCAACACAATCTTTCTGGTCTAATTGTAAAGCCATTCTGACTGTTCCAGAGTCGAAGCTAAAAAGTTAGTTTTTAGCTTCGGTAGTTAGTTTTTCTGTTATTATCATTTTTATTATAACTAAGGTGCTTCTATATCTGTAGGACAGTCTTCCTGAATAGATTAGAGTATAAAAATCTGTTTTCTGTTTAGAAATCCCCTTTGAAGACTTTACACTGATGAACTTGCTTTTTAACTCACTTTTGTTTACTTGGACTTGTATCATTTTGATCTCACTTCTTTTATTGAATTACACTTTGTTGTAAGACTTTGGGTCTTAATTTGATTTTACGTTTTTAAAAATCTTAGTTTGTCCCCGTCTTCATCCATTTTGTAGGCTATTCATGCTTTTGTATTTCCATATTATGTCTGTTTTTTTTTATTCTGCAAAGCGGTTTGTGTGCGTGCAAAATAAAACGCTCAATAAAGTTATAATTATTATTAATAAATAATAATAATAATAATAATAACAAAAGCTATTTTACTGTATACAATTTTCCATTTCGGACATTTAACAGGCGATTTAATCCAGAGCGCATGACTTGTTTTACATAGCCTACAACACATTTACACTGCTGGATATTTACCTAAGTAGCAGCTCAAGGATACAACGTGCCCCACCAAGGAGCTGGAGATCTACAACCTCGAAGTTGCAAAGCCCAGTTTCCTAACCATTACTGTATAGCCTACATTTCTGCTCCTTCTTTAAACTCCTGTTGAAACTTTACGCAACGGTTCACTGTAGTTCAACTGAGAGGCAAAATCCAAACTGTGTTTTTGTTTACTCACTTGACTGACATACACTCGACACTTTAACGTGTTGATGAGTTTAACTGCATGCCATCGACAGATAACGGCAAACAGCTTTACGTTAAGTTACATAAATAATCCATTTTCAACACAAAAGTGACATGCTGAAACCGAAACGTCAAGGAATTAAGAGTTTTACATTTTAGTTAAAATGGCCAGTTATTTCATTCAGCATATACTGAATGTACAAACCTTAAGCAAACCTGTACAAATGTTATCCTACTGTGAAAATCTCATTTATTTCAGTAGGTTACTATGCCAGCGATCAGAAACTGCATTTGCTGTATATGCCTCTTTGAAAAAACGGAAGAGTAAAGCGGTAAATTCACTTACCTCTGACAGTTTGGCCATAAGTGGAATAAGTCCTAAAAGATAACATCCGACAAACATAGCCCCAGAAATCAAAAGAATCGCAATTGCTCCGTCCATGGTGTGCGACTTCAGGCAGTCTCCTATGATACATAGAAAGCGAGCTAGCTACGAACGTTAGCTAACCTTATAAATGCATTTCCCAACTTTCTCCACAAATACTTTCGTCTGGGAACCAGCTCAGCTGACCGTGGTTTGAGACGCATGGGAGTGTCACTTAAAATGCGCTCGGCTACTCCACAAAATATAGCAAATGCGTCGTTTATATAAAAACAACTGCACTCAAGAAAATGTGTATTTAATTGAAATTCTAAATGGGTAGGCTAACCTTTCCACGTCGCTACTTCGCGTCGCAATGAGGAGTTTAACAGCTTCTCGCTGCCTATTTTTACAGAACCACAGTGACTCTCAGAAATAACCTCCCTGTGTCCAGACGCAGAATTACAACAAAGCTAAAAACGACAGACCACAGAACTGTTCTGTACTATGCTAGGCCGCCAGGGAACATCAGTAGGCCTAGAGTGTGTCCCAATAGTGATGGGCAGTTCGGCTCTTTTTTCTGAGTCGGCTCTATTCGTACCATTCAGTTTGAAGAGTCGGAGTCGGAGTTGCAATTTTGGTACTTCCGGTTAATACAGAAGAGCCGTTTGAGCCGCATCTTTGAGCCGCATCTTTTTCTTTCAGCGGCGCGACTCGCGAGCTGGAATTAGAAGCTGTTTCAGACAGCAGACCCTAGCTGGTAACAAATTGGACAAAATAAGTTTGTAAACTAGCCTTGATATTTTATTCAGACCCAAATCATCTGAATGATACTCATTGCTAATATTCTCAATTTACAGTAGCCTACTGTCTCAAGCTAGTTTGCAATCGCAGGTACGTTTATTTACGACTTTCCCATCTCCGTTTTTTCGATCATAGATTGTAACATTAGATCTTACAGGTAATAAGACATTTAATGGTTATATTTGTATAAAGCTTTTTAATCTATGCTAATATTAATCTTTAAAAAAAAAAAAAATCAGATCCCAGAATCCAGTAGTCTAGATCTACTGAAAATGAGGTGGATGGATGGAAGACTGTATAAGAGAGATAGCCAGCCAAATTGGACAAACAAGCCAGATATTTATTGTGTGTGTCAGTGTGTGCATATGATGTACAGGAGCCTGTGTCGTTTATTTATTTGGACGCCATAGGGTTATTTAAATGTGTTTACTTTAACTGTACTTTATTTATATCATACGCAATTGTAGGCTATTTATTGCTATCACTGTTGTTGTTGGTCAAGAGTTCTAAAATAAAAATGTCACCACTTTAAATGTGTTTTCTGTCATTTTTTTCTGTCATTTTTAATCTAGCTGAACACAATCGCAATACCGCATATTTGGCCTAATTGTTTCATAGTTGACTGGAATTCGGTTGCAATTCTCGCAAAAAGTTTAATAATTTTGTAATATACAGTCGGCGTCTCGGAATATCATTAGATATAGGCTAACATAATTCCTTTGTCAATAGGGTTTCCGTTTGAATCACGCTGAGTAGTAAACTAATATTAAATTAATAGCTTAATGGTGTACTTCATTTTGCCCTTTGTTAAAACCACAGAACTCTATAAGAACAGTTTTGTGGTTAAAACTCGAAAATTACTTCGGTTTGTGTCACGGCTCTGGTTCCGGCTCTGTCTGGAGCCGTGGGATATTGCTACGGCTCATGGCTCTTAAATTGAGTCGAGTTGATTTCGTGCTGATCAGTTGGGTAGTATAGCTACTGTAGCTACGTATCTTTCTTTTAACCATTAGTAGTCATAATAACTTTGGAATGAGCTGGGGCGATTATTAACTTCACAAAAGTGTGTGCAATATTGTTAGATCAAAATAAAATGTATTCTTACGTAGGTTCTAAAGCAATCAGAAACTGCGCGCCGCGCATTAACCACTGCCGAGTGTCTCCCGGCTGTAGTAGAAAGCAGGCAGAGTCAGAGCCGAGAGCCGAGAGCCAGAGCCGTGGGTTAGCACGATTCACTCGAACTGGCGAGTCGACTCAGACGACTAAGCATAAAGAGTCGTTCTAAAATACCGATTCGTTCGCGAACTGCACATCACTACGTCCCAATACTCGAAAAATGCATCCTCCTCTCCTCCGTGCCCCGGAAACGGATCTTTGTGTTTTAATCTAATCTTGCTGATTACATCTTAATTACGTATAAATGGTTACATATTCATTAATGTCTCGCCGGAAATCGCAATGTCAGGTACATTGTATACTGTACATGCAAATACTTGTACTTGAAACATCCAGGCAGTTTTGCATGCTTCCGGGTAGGAGTGGTAGTGGGGGAGTGGAGGAAAGGAGGTGGGGAGTGAAGAATATTGGGACGCACCCTTAAGCCGAGTCCGAATCAGCACTCTTCCACACTGTTGAGTAGCCTTGGTGAGTAGATAGAATGAGAAAGTCGTTGAGTAGGTGAAAAAATTTCAAATGGCAGCATACTTGAAACACCCGGATGACACACTTACTTCCGGGCTTTCGCAGAGTACATTCAGGAGCACACTTTTCAAGAAGTACACAAACATTTTGGTCACATAAATATGACGTGAAGCTTTGTTCTAAAAAAAAATGAGGCGCAGCTTTGTTGACGTTTTCCTTCAAATACAACAAAAACAACACGTGACTTACACACAGACACGCAGACACACACTTACAAGACAAATGTACTTGAGGGCAATTTCCATTGCAGGTCGGTTCCACAGTCCACTTTAAGTATAGCTGTGTAAAGATAGGTTATCCATCTAATGGCCGTTCTTTTTGCTGCAACATTACACTTTACGACACTAGTTAACATGCTTAATTATTTTGTGCCTTGGTGATATCACACTTTTGTATTCCCGGGACTAACTCTGATGTTCTCCACTTCTCTTAAGTTGCTCTGGATAAGAGCGTCTGCTAAGTGACCGTAGCGTAATTGAAGTGCTGAAACACGCCAAAAACTAGCAGAGATTGTGGCCCTTCGTACGTGGAATCTTAAGTCCCTGCTCTTGGACCTTAGAAGCAAAGCAATAAACAATGTTTTGAGGAGAAATACCGATGTTTATTTAAAAAAAAAAAAAAGTTTGACAACCGTTTCTCCACACAGCCTTTAGACAAAAGTATAAATAAAAATACGGGTCAAAACTTCAATGTGGATATGATCACACTTTTAAATCTCCATATTTCAGAGGAGAAATATGACGGTTCTATCAACAAAACGGTTCTTAATATTCCAACAATCAGTGTACTCAAAATTATTAATGATTCACACAATGCTTGCATTAACATTCACTTACAGGACAAATTAACTTGGGGACAATGCCCGCACTAGGTGAGTGGACACTTGCTCATCCAACATCTCATTCTAAAATCATGGGCATTAATATGGAGGTGGTCCCTCCTTTGCTGCTATAACAGCCTCCACTCTCCTGGGAACGCTTTCCACTAGATGTTGGAACATTTCTGCGTGGATTTGCTTCCATTCAGTCAGAAGAGCATTAGTGAGGTTGGGCAGTTTTGTGGCTATTAGGCCTGGCGCACATTTGGCTTGCCAAAACACCATATGGTGTTTGATGGGGTTGAGTTCAGGGCTCTATTTGGGGGCATTGCCATGCAGAAACAGGAAAGGGCCTTCCCCAAACTGTTGCCACAAAGTTGGAAACCCAGAATCTTCTAGAATGTCATTGTATGCTGTAGTGTGAAGATTTGCCTTCACTGGAACTAAGGAGCCAAGCCTGAACCATGAAAAACAGCCCCAGACCAAGGGGTGTCCACATACTTTTGGCCATATAGTGTATCTTTACACACCTAGTGCGGGCATTGTCCCAAAGTTAATTTGTACTGTAAGTGAATGTTAATGCAAGTGTTGTGTGTATCATGAATAATTCTGCATACACACTCGCAGGATGCTAAGCAACTGAAACCAGTTCTTCCAATTAATCTTTATACTACGTAAGCAAGGGTCCCATAACTTTTCCGGTCCTTGAAAATCTGCCAGAATGTCACGATACAACTGCATCGGTGTGACGCGGCTGAATCGTGATGAAACACGGCTGAATCGTGATGACACACGGCTGAATCGTGATGACACACGGCTGAATCGTGATGACACACGGCTGAATCGTGATAACACACGGCTGAATCGTGATTAATTGTTCATTTACATGGCAAACCTGTATTTATTTTTACATTTAATTGAATTATAATTATTCACAAGGAAATTGCACTTTTAAAAATTAAGCGGAGTGTTTGTGGGAAGGAGGGATCTGTCAAATCTAATTGCCACATTAGTCACACAGTCACATCGCAGTTAATTGTATCGTATGGGCGGCAGTGTGGTATAATGGTTAAGGAACTGGGTTTGTAACCGAAAGGTTGCAGGTTCGATTCCCAGGTCGGACACTGCCGTTGTACCTTGAGCAAGGTACGTCACCGGGATTGCTTCAGCATATATGCAGCTGTATCAATGGATCCTATGTATAAATGCAAAAAATGCTGTGTAAGTCGCTCTGGATAAGAGCGTCTGCTAAATGCCTATAATGTAACGTAATGTATTGAATTGTATCGTGATTAATCGCATCATTATAAATGAAGAAAAATCGCATGGCTGTTCAGAGTATCATTACTGTAGCGTATCATCATCAAGTCAAAGGTTTACACCCCTAATGTCTACGCATGTAGGCTCTGCAGGTTTACACCCCTAATGTCTACGCAGGTAGGCTCCGCAGGTTTACACCCCTAATGTCTACGCAGGTAGGCTCCGCAGGTTTACACCCCTAATGTCTACGCAGGTAGGCTCCGCACTGGGAAGGCCTGCCTGTCAAAGCGCTCAAAGGTGGCGAGAGCAGAACATACCCATCGGACAAACGAGCTTTGTTCAGCAACACACAGGCAACATTCCAGACGGACAATCATCTTCACGGAATGCCGAAAATCCGAAACAAACTATTCGACCAGAGACAGTAAAAAGTAAAAATCTAAACCTGCAACAGGAAAAATCCTCAATCTGTAGAAAATGACGCAGAAATCACAAGTGCACTAAAACAGATTTATTTTCTCTCGGTACATCCTTATCCATACAAGATTGCAGTGCTCCTTTACACAAATTCAGACAAACATGTTTCAGTTTGTAGAAAGGGGGGTTTTGTAGACGTCTATATTTACAAAACCTCCTTTTGTTTGTGCATCGTTACCAGACACACATCAGTCCTCATTCCAGGCCTGGAGAACAACGGAGAGTCCCCTAGCGGACAGTGTCCATCTGGGATTGCAGCGGTCGGCACTTCCCCTCCAATGCAGCAGGGGGCAGTAGCACCGCCACCCCCCCACTCCAGAGGCTCCCAAAAAACCAAAAGGAAGCTTCAATTATAGCATACAATTGGTATATTCATACAGTTTATGGGGCACCACAAATCACAGATTTGAAAAACGTCCTGTACTTAGGATGCAAACAGCAGACGAAGGACAATTGGGAAGAATCCCCATTGGTCACTGGTGCTGTACACATCAAAAGGCGGATGAAGACGTAGCATTGCTTAAGCGTCGTTATTCAAAAAGGAAGATTAGAAAAACAAAATGGTATCAATTGTTATCATTTCTGTTATCACCAGTTATACAAACATGATATAACATTGTGGTACAATGACAGTCGGGTGGGGGTTTGGAAATAAATGCAATTTCAGTCCACTGAGTTTTCGGCTTTACGGTTAGACACTTTCCAGAGACTACGCACCTGA
This sequence comes from Ilyophis sp. 1 JC-2022, assembly GCA_022702515.1. Classification (NCBI taxonomy): domain Eukaryota; kingdom Metazoa; phylum Chordata; class Actinopteri; order Anguilliformes; family Synaphobranchidae; genus Ilyophis; species Ilyophis sp. 1 JC-2022. Next base: position 105,438,773 of record CM040396.1, on the reverse strand, counting down.
ACTAAAACAGGCTGCTATTTTTAAACTTAAAAAAATAATAATGATTAAATTTTTTTGCAAAGTGGTTATTCACAACTTCAAATCGAGCCTGAGAAATTAAATAATAACACATGATTAATGACATTATTGGGAAAGCATAACTGAGTCCTGTGTGAATGCAAACTGTACGTACCATAGTTCCTCCTCTTGACCTCAAGTATTTAGAATGTGTGGTTGGGTGCAGATGGAATCGGGTGCTTAAGCAATAATTTAGTAGCGTTATTATCATGATCTCATATAATCAGAGGAGAAAAAAAAGTAACGGTGTGACAAGTCCAGAACTTCTCTGCAGACAGACATCTGTAATTTTGTTAGTATTATAAAGAATATTTCGCTCTTGGGCTCACCCACAGTCAAGGGGTTATACACAGACCAAAAACTTGTTATTAAGGGGCTCTAACAACTCGAGCCTAAATGTAGATACGTGTGAGTGCTTGTGTAGAGGTCACTGAGAACTAAAATAGCAAAAATTGTCAAAATAAAATAGAACTAAATAAAATTTAAAAAACAAAAAAAAACAAAAACAAAAAAAACTACAATATTTAACATTACAATATCTCGCCCCCCCCACCCCCAACAAGAACAAGCCCAAAAAATATTAAAATCCATTTCAGCGCAATAGTTTACATCCATTATGGTAAAGGTGACAAAAAAAGAATAAAAATAAAAAGACCAAACACTGTTTTAACACAGGTTTACCCATCATACCACCAAACTAATGAACCTCCCATTGTGTGTGTGTGTGTGTGTGTGTGTGTGAAAACTCATATGGCGCAGAGAGAGCACATTTCTCTAAGCAAGCCACCCCCCACCCCCACACAACGGCATGGAACGGCCCACATGGTGAAGGTCTAATAGCCAACAGAGCTGGGGGTAATTCCATTTCAATCAAGTTCAGGGCCGCAAACTGCAGTGTGGAAACTGTGCTCTCCAAAATCAATAGTGGATGTTGTGGCAATGAATACAATGATTGAGCACAGTTTAAGAGGGGAAAGGGGAATTTTTTAAAAATGTATTTATTTTTTAATATATATGAGAAATTAGTTGAAATTCTGAATTTCAATTTATTACTTGAACAGTCCTTAAAGAGCACTACGGGCAATTTTCTATTCAGGGCTGGAATTTCAGTTTATATTGTAAGCTGAAATGGAATTGTACCCCAGCCCTGGTAGTTACACACCGAGAGCGTTTGTGGATGATGCAAACATCTCCCGATGTCTCCCATCCCCCCTACGCCGAGAGACGTCCATTTACAATCATTAAGTCGAAGTCTGTCCGCCGCTCGGTCCAAACGTGACCCGATTGAGGCGAGCGCTTGGACATGCGGAAAGGGGTCAGTGAGACACCGTGTTCCCGCAGAAGTGAACTGTGCAGTAAGGTTGTTACTGTGCAGTAGTGTACATGAAATAAGACACAGGTCAAAGGTCACAGAGTGTACTTAACAGTCCAAGAGTTGAGAAGTAATCAGGAAACCACTCCAGGTGCCAGATAACACAGGAAGAACTAATTTTATATTTATATATACAGTGTATATATATATATATATATAGTGTATATATATATAAACTTAAAATAAAACATGAATTCATTGAAATATGAGAATTTCCAGTTAGACGTTAAATATCAAATTAAATGCTGTTTTTCTATGCGTCATGGCTGCTACTTTTTGATGTCACTTTATGCAATAAACTATGATGATCAATAATAAATGAAAATAAATTTACAAAAAAAAAAAAAAATCACTCAATTCATTACTACGAATGATCAACATATAAGAATGACGAACCAGGCGGCATCGACAGCACAATTTCTAGCGATTTAGTGACTGGGAACCATGTGTACACTAGTGAACTATACTGGGATACTGGGAACCATGTGTACACTAGTGAACTATACTGGGATACTGGGAACCATGTGTACACTAGTGAACTATACTGGGAACAGAGTGTGGGCGCGATGGAAAGCACAACTTTGACATGTCGCTCACACGACAGAGACACTGGACTTTCAGAGTTCTGCTTTGTTTATTGGGCCAGTCTACGACTCGGAAAGCCCTCAGTGATCCCAATCCTTCCGCTATCACAGGGAATTCTGCACAGTCCGCCTCTCCAGTGCATCCGGGAATGTGGTCTTTCCAGAGGGAAAAACTTCCAGTGTGTAACACCTGTGTGGATAATCCTGAACCATTGGCTACAGTGTTTATGCTGAGCAGTGTGTTTCAGTAGAACAATCAACAAGTTTTCTTCCATTTTTCTTATGGTAGTGTAATAAAAACCACCATGAAAACCATGATAATTTTAACTTTTCTGCTTCATTCCAAACAGGACAGATTAAAGCGTGGCGGTATTGCTGCTGAAATCAAAAAACATTTCAACAGACAAAAATCATAAAAGCTTCAGAGTTGGAAGAGGGTGCTGATCACTGATCTCTGTTTATCGTACTGGATCAATGCCACTCGTGGTGCTTCGCTGGAGCTAAATGCACCGCTAACCCGCTTCTGGCTACGTGTATTTATTTATTTCCACAACCTTGTCTTTATTGTTGAACAACAGGATATTATAAAGCCATTTAAAAAAACTGAAATGCCAAATTACAAATGAGTACTAGCCTAGTATAACATACACATGCAGTCAGCCTGGAGTAAGGCTTCACCCGTGTGTCCGTCGAATCGGATCAGTGGCGTTAGCTCGTCCACGTGAGGAATGCGAGCTGGTGTTAGCTCCTTGGCATAAGGAACGCAAGCTAGCATGAGCTCGTCCATGTGAAGAACAGTAGCTGGCGTTCGCTCCTCAATGTGAGGAGTGCGAGCTGGCGTTAGCTCTTCGACATGAGAAACATGAGCTAGTGTTAGCTCCTCGACGTGAGCAACACGAGCTGGCATTAGCTCTGATGTGAGAAACACAAGCTAGCGTTAGCTCCTTGACGTGAGGAACACTAGCTGGCGTTAGCTCCTCGACGTGAGGAACGCTAGCTGGCGTTAGCTCTGATGTGAGGAACACGAGCTTGCGTTAGCTCCTTGACGTGAGAAACACTAGCTGGCGTTAGCTCTGACGTGAGGAACACAAGCTAGCGTTAGCTCCTTTACGTGAGGAACACAAGCTGGCGTTATCTATTCAACGTGAAGAGCACAAGCTAGCGTTAGCTCCTTGACGTGAGGAACACTAGCTGGCGTTAGCTCTGACGTGAGGAACACAAGCTAGTGTTAGCTCCTTTACGTGAGGAACACAAGCTGGCGTTATCTATTCAACGTGAAGAGCATAAGCTAGCGTTAGCTCCTCGACGTGAGGAACACAAGCTAGCGTTAGGTCCTCGACATGAGAAATGCTAGCTGGCGTTAGTTCCTCGACGTGAGGAAAGCTAGCTGGCATTAGCTCCTCTGTGTGAGAAACACTAGCTGGCCTTAGCTCATCCACATGAGAAACGCTAGCTGGGAACTGTTGAATGGACGTCTCTCCATGTTTTTTTTGCCGCTCGGCCTGGGCCCTCTGCTTGGGGCGTTCACAGGCGTGAGCACGTCATCGAGGAAATAAATAGTGTGCACGATAGTCATAAACAAACTCGTGGAACTGGAGGTGTCGCTGAAAGCGTAGTTCACAGAGCCTCCAGGAGGGGGTGTGAGGGGGCAGTGGAGCGTGGGTCCTGAGGATCGCCAAGGAGGAGGCAACCATCTCATGTCCTTGTTTCATTATTATTTTTTTTTCTTTACAAAAAAAATAAGAAATAAGAAATCCACCTGGATTTAATTTTTTTTTAAAAAAAGGACCCTTTGCCTATGTGCGTTTGTGGGGACTGATGGCGGTAGAAAAAGAGCCGGGTTGCCAGTGGGAGGGGCTGGCCGAGCACCCTGCCACTGCTCGTGACTGCACAGGTAAATGTGGGAGGGATTAGGGGGCAGGGCTTCGGGGCCAGGCGGTTGGTCCTCAGAATTGTGCAGAGCAGTTGGGTCAGATGTGGTCTCTCGCTGCCCCCTGATTTGTCCTTTTCTCTTGTGGCTCCACCCACTTTCTCTCTCCTGCCTCCCCCATCTTGCTCCCCGGGGGGCGGGGGGGGGGTTGGTTAGTGACGAACCTCATTGGCTATTAGGCTGTCCTCGCCAGACTGGAAGTCGGCCTCGTTGAGGCTATTGCCCGTGTTGATCATCTCCTCATCTTGCGAGGACCCCTGGCTGTCGTCTTCCCCGTTGCCTGTTCCCACCTCGTCCGAGTTGGGGTCCTGCAGCACCTGGGCGATGTACATCTGCTGGGAGGGGCGAGAGAGAAACTGTGAAACTGCGAAACTGTGAAAACTCATCTTTAAGTCCCAGAGCCCTCAAATCAACTAATCAACCAACAGCTCTACAGAGAATGGTGGTGGAACATATCAATGACTGGAAAACTGCATTGATAAATTCAAGGTTTTCCAGGACCTGCGGGAATGAAATTGTTCATTAGAATACCGGGGTGGGGGTGGTGTTGTGGAGTTGTAGCAGGGAGCATTAGAATACCGGGGTGGGGGTGGTGTTGTGGAGTTGTAGCAGGGAGCATTAGAATACCGGGGTGGTGTATTAGAATACCGGGGTGGGGGTGGTGTTGTGGAGTTGTAGCAGGGAGCATTAGAATACCGGGGTGGGGGTGATGTTGTGGAGTTGTAGCAGGGAGCATTAGAATACCGGGGTGGGGGTGGTGTATTAGAATACCGGGGTGGGGGTGGTGTTGTGGAGTTGTAGCAGGGAGCATTAGAATACCGGGGTGGGGGTGGTGTTGTGGAGTTGTAGCAGGGAGCATTAGAATACTGGGGTGGGGGTGGTGTTGTGGAGTTGTAGCAGGGACCTCTCCTACTTACTGTAGATTTGTTTGAGGGAGATGAGCGCGCTGGGCGGCCATTTTCCATTCCGTCCGGCTCCTGGGAGTCAATCTGCAGGAGAGATGAGAATATGGTGAGGGCGGGGCGGGGCCATGAACTCTGCACACGCTCACTGCGACGCAGTGCCACACTCCAGACCCAGGGGGTCTGTGTGCGCACTGGTTCTGTCCTGCACATTATACTGGCTCTAAACAGCTGTACAGTACACACCAGTGCTGTTCTATAGCACTGGTCAGTAAAGTGTTTTATTTCACAGGATACAGCACAGGGCCCTATATGACTGGGCTAACAAATTAAATTATGTCACGTGGCGCTGTAATGGCGACATGTAGTCCAGATGTCTCTCGTGTTCGCGTTTGTGAATTTGAATGCGTTTCGTTGTGTCGGGCTTTTGTCTTTTGTTTTTTTCATGCGCTGTGTATCTGTTGTGGGACGGGGAAGTGGGCTGGAGATTTTTCAGGGCACTGCTGTTCATTTTTATAATATTGACAAATTTGTGGTCGTCATCATGGAGACGCATTCGCATTATGCTCGGGAATGTCCTCTTGGATCTGCAGCCACAAAGTTTATCATCGGTCTTCACCGGAGTTGAAGATGTCGGGACTAATTGAGGACTGCAGGCAATCTTCTAAAGGCCACCAGGGAAGGAGAAGATAATGCGGGGGAGGAGTGAGGCGGCGACGGGAAAGTTTTTCAAAATTCTAAGTCAGCGTTCTAGAACTCGTTTGTTACATCATCATTAGAATGTTCAGTTAAGAATGTTCTAATCACATTTATGATCTTACACCTTAAATGATTAAGAGCGGAAGTTGACGTGGAATCCCAAAACGGATCGGACCTGACAGTGCACCCCTGTGAGCTTGAGTAGGTAAATACCTGCTTTACCTTGTAGTTGTGAGCGCTGAGGTACTTGAAGTGGCCGAAGCAGACGTGTGACAGGCATATGACTATCGTGATGATGAGCACCACAAAAGTGAACATGGATGTGGGAGTCACAAAACCTGTCAAAAGAAGGAGAGAAACACACTGGGATTAAAGACAGCACATACCTGCTGAGCAGGTTCACAGTGTGTGTGCGTGTGTATGGCTCTGTGTGTGTGGCTCTGTGTGTGCGTGTGTGTGGCTCTGTGTGCGTGTGTGTGGCTCTGTGTGTGTGGCTCTGTGTGTGTGGCTCTGTGTGTGTGGCTCTGTGTGTGTGGCTCTGTGTGTGTGGCTCTGTGTGTGTGGCTCTGTGTGTGCGTGTGTGTGGCTCTGTGTGTGCGTGTGTGTGGCTCTGTGTGTGCGTCTCTGTGTGTGTGGCTCTGTGTGTGCGTGTGTGTGGCTCTGTGTGGCTCTGTGTGTGCGGCTCTGTGTGTGCGGCTCTGTGTGTGCGCGTGTGTGGCTCTGTGTGTGCGCGTGTGTGGCTCTGTGTGTGCGCGTGTGTGGCTCTGTGTGTGCGCGTGTGTGGCTCTGTGTGTGCGCGTGTGTGGCTCTGTGTGTGCGAGTGTGTGGCTCTGTGTGTGCGAGTGTGTGGCTCTGTGTGTGCGCGTGTGTGGCTCTGTGTGTGCGCGTGTGTGGCTCTGTGTGTGCGCGTGTGTGGCTCTGTGTGTGCGCGTGTGTGGCTCTGTGTGTGCGCGTGTGTGGCTCTGTGTGTGCGCGTGTGTGGCTCTGTGTGTGCGCGTGTGTGGCTCTGTGTGTGCGCGTGTGTGGCTCTGTGTGTGCGCGTGTGTGGCTCTGTGTGTGCGCGTGTGTGGCTCTGTGTGTGCGCGTGTGTGGCTCTGTGTGTGCGTGTGTGGCTCTGTGTGTGCGCGTGTGTGGCTCTGTGTGTGCGTGTGTGTGGCTCTGTGTGTGTGGCTCTGTGTGTGCGTGTGTGTGGCTCTGTGTGCGTGTGTGTGGCTCTGTGTGTGTGGCTCTGTGTGTGCGGCTCTGTGTGTGCGGCTCTGTGTGTGCGGCTCTGTGTGTGCGGCTCTGTGTGTGCGGCTCTGTGTGTGCGGCTCTGTGTGTGCGGCTCTGTGTGTGCGTGTGTGTGGCTCTGTGTGTGCGTCTCTGTGTGTGTGGCTCTGTGTGTGCGTGTGTGTGGCTCTGTGTGGCTCTGTGTGTGCGGCTCTGTGTGTGCGGCTCTGTGTGTGCGCGTGTGTGGCTCTGTGTGTGCGCGTGTGTGGCTCTGTGTGTGCGCGTGTGTGGCTGTGTGTGCGCGTGTGTGGCTCTGTGTGTGCGCGTGTGTGGCTCTGTGTGTGCGCGTGTGTGGCTCTGTGTGTGCGCGTGTGTGGCTCTGTGTGTGCGAGTGTGTGGCTCTGTGTGTGCGAGTGTGTGGCTCTGTGTGTGCGCGTGTGTGGCTCTGTGTGTGCGCGTGTGTGGCTCTGTGTGTGCGCGTGTGTGGCTCTGTGTGTGCGCGTGTGTGGCTCTGTGTGTGCGCGTGTGTGGCTCTGTGTGTGCGCGTGTGTGGCTCTGTGTGTGCGCGTGTGTGGCTCTGTGTGTGCGCGTGTGTGGCTCTGTGTGTGCGCGTGTGTGGCTCTGTGTGTGCGTGTGTGGCTCTGTGTGTGCGCGTGTGTGGCTCTGTGTGTGCGCGTGTGTGGCTCTGTGTGTGCGCGTGTGTGGCTCTGTGTGTGGCTCTGTGTGTGCGCGTGTGTGGCTCTGTGTGTGCGCGTGTGTGGCTCTGTGTGTGCGCGTGTGTGGCTCTGTGTGTGCGCGTGTGTGGCTCTGTGTGTGCGCGTGTGTGGCTCTGTGTGTGCGCGTGTGTGGCTCTGTGTGTGCGGCTCTGTGTGTGCGCGTGTGTGGCTCTGCGCGCGTGCGGCTCTGCGTGTGTGTTGTGCCATTTCTCATATTAAATCAGGTGAATACGCTCATGTTTCTCCTGCATTACACGTCATTCTGGAAGAGCACCTGCTGAATGTAATGTAATGAGAGAAAAAGAGCAAGGGGGAGAGAGAGAAAGAGAGAGTAGGGGAGAAGAAGGGAGAAAGCAAGCGAAAGAGGAAAAAGAGAGAGAGAAAGAGGGCTGGCAGGTACGGTCTCACCTGTGCGTACGGTGGAGAAGAAGAGCAGCCAGAACAGGCAGAGGATGGGCGCAGCCACCACCTGGTTGACGGCGCCTGAGTGGATCTTCTTGTCCAGCTTGGAGGGCAGGTAGGCGTAGTACATGTTGTACCTGTCCACCAGATGCTTGAGCAGCATGTACATCAGGCCTGGAGCAGGGATAGCAGTGAAGCATTATGGGTAGGGAAACTGGGCTTCTAACTCAAGAGATTGCAGGTTCGATTCCCAGGTGGGGCATAGCAGCCATTCCCAAAGCGCTTAATCTTAATTTGTGAAATAATCCAGCTCTATAAAAGGACTGGATGTAAGAGTGAGCTGTGAAAGTGGCCCTGGGTCAGAATGCCATGCAAAGGTTTCACTTTTCAGGATCACAAACCTTTCGGTATCGACCAGGTTGACACTCTGATGTGAGATACGTTTGAACAAATTCCAGGAAAGTGCTTTGCTAATAAACCATAAATCGTCAGTTGCGTCTTCTGACCAATCACAAACTTGTGTAGATGGGGCTCTGATTCACGGTGGCGATTCAAACCGACAAATTCCTTGGTATTCCCTGGTGTCAATTAACTCCTTTACCAACCAATTTCATGCTGGAAAAACGTGAAACAATAAGGTGGCAGGACCTTTAGCAGTAACTAATCTCACAAACTGTAACTTTCCTTTCCAGTTACCAGGGGTCAGCGCCTGTATGAGTCAGTACCCACAATGCCCTGCAAACAGTCCCTACACTGCTGGATGCTTCTCTTTCTCTGCAGTGTGGATTTCATGGTCTTGTGACTCATTCAGCTTTTAAACACCAGGGGGCAGCATTTCACCAATACAGACTCATTCTGTACATTACACAGCCACATTATTATGTGTGTTGGTCTGGAATGCGTGCGGGACGGTATGAGCAGAGTTTAGCGAAAATGAGCCCGGCCTGAGGGGAGGTATTTACAGAGAGGTTTTAGATCCTGAGAGGCGAGACTTAGAGCGGACGATGTTGGGGTGGATGATGCTGTAGATCCAGTCCTGGAGGGCCACAGTGCCTGCAGGTTTAACCCCAGTCCTGGAGGGGGCGCTGTGTTTGCAGGTTTAACCCCAGTCCTGGAGGGGGCGCTGTGTCTGCAGGTTTAACTCCAGTCCTGGAGGGGGCGCTGTGTCTGCAGGTTTAACTCCAGTCCTGGAGGGGGCGCTGTGTCTGCAGGTTTAACCCCAGTCCTGGAGGGGGCGCTGTGTCTGCAGGTTTAACCCCAGTCCTGGAGGGGGCGCTGTGTCTGCAGGTTTAACCCCAGTCCTGGAGGGGGCGCTGTGTCTGCTGCTTTTTGGTGTGTTTCAGCACTTATGTGCTCGATTTAAGTGATTGAGTCGAAGGTCTACGAGGTCAGAGTAGCCCTCCAGGACTGGAGTTAAACCTGCAGACACAGCGCCCCCTCCAGGACTGGAGTTAAACCTGCAGACACAGCGCCCCCTCCAGGACTGGAGTTAAACCTGCAGACACAGCGCCCCCTCCAGGACTGGAGTTAAACCTGCAGACACAGCGCCCCCTCCAGGACTGGAGTTAACCTGCAGACACAGCGCCCCCTCCAGGACTGGAGTTAAACCTGCAGACACAGCGCCCCCTCCAGGACTGGAGTTAAACCTGCAGACACAGCGACCCCTCCAGGACTGGAGTTAAACCTGCAGACACAGCGCCCCATCCAGGACTGGGGTTAAACCTGCAGACACAGCGCCCCATCCAGGACTGGGGTTAAACCTGCAGGCACTGTGGCCCTCCAGGACTGGAGTTAAACCTGCAGACACTGTGGACCTCCAGGACTGGAGTTAAATCTGCAGCGGCCGTAGCCCTTTGGGAGTTTGAGAGCAGTTGTAGGGGGTGACATGACTCACCGAAGGGGACGATAATGGGGCAGGTTATGCTGTAGGTCATGACCACAGTGAAGACGGACATCATCCAGGCGTAGGCAGCGCCAAACTGGAACTCATACGCCTGGTGCTGTGGAGGAAAGTGTCATTATTTCACAGAGAAATGGAAAAATTACCAGACTGGAAGATATTTACAGGACACATTCAAATACCACAAAAATTTTCAGTTTTACAAATATTTCATAGGAGACAACTGAACATAATTATTAATAAAATGAACGTATAATGATTGTTAAAACCTGTTTCACCACATCTTACACTACTGCCCATTACATTACATTACATTATAGGCATTTAGCAGACGCTCTTATCCAGAGCGACTTACACAGCATTTTTGCATTTATACATAGTATCCATTTACAGCTGGATATATACTGAAGCAATTCAGGTGAAGTACCTTGCTCAGGGGTACAACGGCAGTGTCCTACGTGGGACTCGAACCTGCGACCTTTCAGTTACAAACCCAGTTCCTTAACCACTGTACTACACTGCATTACCACATCTTACACTACTGCCCATTACCACATCTTACACTACTGTCCATTACCACATCTTACACTACTGCCCATTACCACATCTTACACTACTGCCCATTACCACATCTTACACTACTGCCCATTACCACATCTTACACTACTGTCTATTACCACATCTTACACTACTGCCTATTACCACATCTTACACTACTGCCCATTACCACATCTTACACTACTGCCCATTACCACATCTTACACTACTGCCCATTACCACATCTTACACTACAGCCCATTACCACATCTTACACTACTGCCTATTACCACATCTTACACTACTGCCCATTACCACATCTTACACTACAGCCCATTACCACATCTTACACTACTGTCTATTACCACATCTTACACTACTGCCCATTACCACATCTTACACTACTGCCCATTACCACATCTTACACTACTGCCCATTACCACATCTTACACTACTGCCCATTACCACATCTTACACTACTGTCCATTACCACATCTTACACTACAGCCCATTACCACATCTTACACTACTGCCCATTACCACATCTTATACTACTGTCTATTACCACATCTTACACTACAGCCCATTACCACATCTTACACTACTGCCTATTACCACATCTTATACTACTGGCCATTACCACATCTTACACTACTGTCCATTACCACATCTTACACTACTGCCTATTACCACATCTTACACTACTGTCTATTACCACATCTTACACTACTGCCCATTACCACATCTTACACTACAGCCCATTACCACATCTTACACTACTGCCCATTACCACATCTTACACTACTGCCCATTACCACATCTTACACTACTGCCCATTACCACATCTTACACTACTGTCTATTACCACATCTTACACTACTGCCTATTACCACATCTTACACTACTGCCCATTACCACATCTTACACTACTGCCCATTACCACATCTTACACTACTGCCCATTACCACATCTTACACTACTGTCCATTACCACATCTTACACTACTGCCCATTACCACATCTTACACTACTGCCCATTACCACATCTTACACTACTGTCTATTACCACATCTTACACTACTGCCTATTACCACATCTTACACTACTGTCTATTACCACATCTTACACTACTGCCCATTACCACATCTTACACTACTGTCTATTACCACATCTTACACTACAGCCCATTACCACATCTTACACTACTGCCCATTACCACATCTTATACTACTGTCTATTACCACATCTTACACTACAGCCCATTACCACATCTTACACTACTGCCTATTACCACATCTTATACTACTGGCCATTACCACATCTTACACTACTGTCCATTACCACATCTTACACTACTGCCCATTACCACATCTTACACTACTGTCTATTACCACATCTTACACTACTGCCCATTACCACATCTTACACTACTGCCTATTACCACATCTATTAAAGACTAACACACTGTGGTAACCTATGAGGCTAGGCAGTCAGAACAGAGTGAAAAGCAGTGCTTCTTAAAGGAGTGTAAACTCTTCCAGCGTCCAGCAGAGGGGGCTCACGCGTTTGACGTTGCGCCGCTCGGCGGCGGACCGGGCCATGCACAGGCGGATCATATACATCAGCAGGCCCGGGATGCGCAGCAGATCCATGGCGTTACCGATGAACGCAGAGGCGATGACGTAGTTCACGAAGAAGGCGCCGTTGTCCGGGAGGAAGACACATCTACGGCGGAGAGAACAACGGGCTGAGAGAGGCAGATACTCGCGTGTGCTTCTGCTGGCGCACTTGGAGCAGGCGGTGTGTGTGTGTGTGTGTGTGTGTGTGTGTGTGTGTGTGTGTGTGTGTGTGTGTAGTGTTTAAACGGCAAGAAACGGCTTTTCAGAGCGCTGCGTGGCAGCCCAGAGGCATACTGTCCTTTAGCGTCATTTAGCACTGAAGCAGTTTAATCACAACTGCCAAAGGTCAGTGATCATGATTAAAGACTAACAAAATAAAATCGATGTTTTAAAATTCGATACAGAAAATCGTATTACTTACTCAAATCTGATGGCGGCATCGGCCAGAAACTTCTTGTCAAACAGCCAACGGAAAAAAACGTCCAAGCTGAATAAAAAAATTAAGAAATTGCACAGTCAGGTCACAGATTTAACAGGTTCAGTAAGTGCTACATGTCCACACAGGGCTGTTAAAGATGCACAAATCAGTAAAAATATACTATCACTGCATTGCTTTTCATTTACATTACTAAACTGCCCTCATGGGATCTGCCATCGCTCATAAAATGCCATTTAGATTGATCACTTCGCAAAACAAATGCATGAAAGTATCCAGGAACATTAGAGTGGCAAAGCTACAGCCAGACCCCACAAAGATCAGCAACTTCGCGACCATCTCCATTACGCCATCCATGCCTGAGGCCAACAGGTGAGCAGGTGTGCAGGTGAGCAGGTGTGCAGGTGAGCAGGTGAACAGGTGAGCAGGTGAACAGGTGCGCAGGTGAACAGGTGTGCAGGTGAACAGGTGTGCAGGTGAGCAGGTGAGCAAGTGAACATGTGTGCAGGTGAGCAGGTGAACATGTGTGCAGGTGAACAGGTGTGCAGGTGAGCAGGTGAACAGGTGTGCAGGTGAACAGGTGAGCAGGTGAAGGCGTACCTGCTCAGCCCGAGGGAGGGCAGTAACAGGACCATGAAGATGAGGAAGGTGTAGCACTTGTGCATGGTGGTCCTGTTCTCTCCTGACCTGGGGACAGAGAACACAAGAACACTGAACACTACAACACAACCTAAGAATATTTAACAACAATGACAATCCATTCAGCCCGTCTAGGCTCATCATTTATCGACAGCGCATCCAACGCTCTTCATCAGAGTACCCACCACTCAATCCAGCCAGCGCACCCAACGCTCTTCATCAGAGTACCCACCACTCAATCCAGCCAGCGCACCCAACGCTCTTCATCAGAGTACCCACCACTCAATCCAGCCAGCGCACCCAACGCTCTTCATCAGAGTACCCACCACTCAATCCAGCCAGCGCACCCAACGCTCTTCATCAGAGTACCCACCACTCAATCCAGCCAGCGCACCCAACGCTCTTCATCAGAGTACCCACCACTCAATCCAGCCAGCGCACCCAACGCTCTTCATCAGAGTACCCACCCACTCAATCCAGCCAGCGCACCCAACGCTCTTCATCAGAGTACCCACCACTCAATCCAGCCAGCGCACCCAACGCTCTTCATCAGAGTACCCACCACTCAATCCAGCCAGCGCACCCAACGCTCTTCATCAGAGTACCCACCACTCAATCCAGCCAGCGCACCCAACGCTCTTCATCAGAGTACCCACCACTCAATCCAGCCAGCGCACCCAACGCTCTTCATCAGAGTACCCACCACTCAATCCAGCCAGCGCACCCAACGCTCTTCATCAGAGTACCCACCACTCAATCCAGCCAGGACTTGAACACCAAGTGGCTCTGGCTCTACTACATCACCTGGTAAGCTGTTCTATGCATTACTGTGTGGATATTTTACTGAGAATTAAACCTGCAATCTCTACATCACTGCCGACCAAGTCTAAGTTTTGGACTGATGCTGGCTGAATTCCAGTGTGTACGTATGTGTGTGCGTGTGTACGTGTGTACGTGTGATGTGTGCATGTGAGTGTGCGTGTTAGCACGAGGGTGAGTCTGTGTTTAGTGTGTCTGTGCGTGTGCATACATGCGTGCGTGCATGTGTAGTGTGCATGTGTATGTGTGTGCGTGTATGTGTGTGCGCATGTGTGAGCGTACGTGTGTGTGAGCGTGTGTGTGCGCGTGTGAGCGTACGTGTGCATGTGAGCGTACGTGTGTGTGAGCGTACGTGTGTGCGCGCGTGCACAATGTGCCATACCTGGTCCAGTGGGCCTCAAAGAAGGCGGAGTAGTACACGATGGTGGGCAGCAGGGATGAGAAGGCCCACAGCAGCAGGGTGGGGAAGAACTGAGTGATGATGGGATTCTGGGGTGGGAGAGGGGGGCAGAGTTATCAGATGTCATACTATCTCTCCTAATATAACAGCGCATTTCTGATTGCAAAACAGAACTGAGGATTTAAAGTTTACGGGGAAAAAACGGCAAGCAAAGAACTTAATTTTGGCTTGAGATTCTGAAGCAGTGAATATAAAATAGTGATATCAGCCCGAGGGGGGCGTTACACAGGTAAAAGAGCCCTTACGTTCAGGTACTCCACTGGCTTGGTGACGTTGAACTTGTCCATGGTGGAGATTATGATGGCGGGGGTGGTGAGGAAGAAGAGCAGGAGGAAGAGGATGCAGTTGATGACGAAACAGCGAAGCCACCAGGAGATACCGCCCAGAGACAAGTGTTCCCTGTGGGGGGGGGGGAGGAGATATTGCTAAGTTATGTTTATTGGGGGGGGGAGGGTTATGTATAAAACGTGCAGTTAGTTCTACATGGTGAAACTAAACTGTATAAATACCCTGTAATAAAAGATGAGAATCTGCACTTTAAAGGGGTAACATGGTGGTTATCTTACTTTCTGGTGTTTTGTATAATATTGGTACATAGGGCCATTGCGGGAACACCATGGAACTATCAAATTCGTTTCTCGTGTGACGTCACATGAGATGACCACTCTCCAGTGTCTCAAAACTGTCTATGGAACACTCCCCCGTCCACGCCCACAAAAGTAAAAAGACGTGAATTTGAACTTCACCAATTTGCGGCGACAAGCTAATGTAAGTTATTCGCTTTCATCTGATTTTACTCTAAAAATGTCTTGGCTTTTACGATCTGTGTGTGTTAATGTCATATTCAGTTTTTAAATATAGTTTTGAAGCTTTTAAACGTAGCATGACAAATTAGCGCCGTATGGTGTAACGTTAGCCAGCTTTCACCTGCCCCCACCAGTCACACAATCACATCGGCTGCCTTCAAAGCGACAAGCTAATGTATTGGGTTTCACCTGATTTTACTCGAAAAATGTCTTGGCTTTCATAGTATGCATGTCTTAATGTCAAATTCGGTGTGAACATATAGCTTTGAAGCTTTCAAAAGTCATATATCACAAGCTAGCACTGGTCCTTTGCATAGCTATCTTGTAAGCAGTCACACAATAACTTTCGCGGTGACAAGCTAATGTAAGTTATTTGGTTATCATCTCATTTTACACTAAAAATGTCTTGGCTTTCATAATCCGTGTGTGTTAATGTCATATTCATTTAAAAAATATAGTTTTAAAGCTTTTAAACGTAGCATGACAAGCTAGCACTGTAGCTTCGCATCGTTTTGTGTAGCCAGCTTTCAGCTACCACCACCAGTCACACAATCACATCGGCTGCTTTCAAGGCGACAAATTCATTGGGTTTCATCTGATTTTACTTAAAAAATAACGTTAACCCTCCTGCGCTATGGCAGTACCATGCACAGCGCACTCGATTCGACCATACTCTAGCCTTACTTTATCGAACATACCCTTCCCTGGCATTAAACTGCGCTGTAAGGTTTCCGAAGTGATAAGTTAACGTCAGCTCGGTGAATCAATCCTTCCCAGCATGCTATCGATAGCGTGGCCAACTGCAGTGGAGGCGCATCATCGTTGTGCTTTTATCATACTTTTTTCGAAATTGCGCAAATTCGGGGATATGGCCTGGTAGGTAGCGTGTACCTTAACAATGTTCTGGAGGTTAAAAGCTGGTGTGACATCTCACATTGCTTATATTAAAGACTTTGTAAACGCCAATACACTTCCTAGTATATGCAGTCTCGAGGTAACTATGGTAACTATCTGACAGACAGTTCTCATTTTTACGCCTACAAAACGAGTTTTATAGTACTTAAAAATGACTGAATAACAACATCGATGGACACATTCACTTTGATGTTACCTAAAGATAACTGGCATGTGTCACATTCAACCACCATGTTACCCCTTTAACCACATCTAAATTTGTGGAGCACAGAGCCAAAAAAATACGTCGGAAAGGTATACAGTGAGCACAATGGCATGCAAAAAACATGCGACCAAATATTAAAAATGATTACTTTATTCTACATTATGTTAAACTGTCCAATATTTTTTGATGCCTGAAAACGGGGGAGACTATGTACAAAAGGTTCTATAATTTCTGAACGGTTAATCCGATATGGATGATAATACCCTCAAATGAAAGCTGACAGTCTGCACTTCAACCTCATTGTACCCTTTCAAACGCAAAGTTCTAGAGTACAGAACCAAAATAACAAAGAATGTGTCACTGTCCAATGAATTATGGCGCTGACGGTATATATGTGTGTGTAGGAATACATAATGAATAGTACTGGAGCAAATTCGGGGATATGGCCTGGTAGGTACTGAACACTGACTTGCTTTACTAAGAGTAGCCCCACAAAGGTGTAATTTTAATTGTCTTATCCATTATTGTTTTTATTCAGTTACTTCTGTTTTCTGCTGCAAATCTTATTGTCTTATCTTTTTATTTATTTATTTATTTTTAGATTCTTTATTCTTTTATTGCCTTATCTTTTTATTTATTTTATGAATTTTAATGATTTCCTCGTTTAATCTTGTTATTGTATATGTAAAGCACATTGAATTGCACATGTGTATGAAATGCGCTCTATAAATAAAGCTGCCTTGCCTTGCCGCAGACGAACACTCCCTGACCAATAAGCATGTTGCACTAAAGCACCAATGCAAATTAAATATGCCAAGCAAGAAACTAAATACTAATTCTGAATACATACAGATTGTATCCATAAGTCAGTAGAAGAAAAAACATAAAGCTGTAAACATACGCACAATAACCTCAGCAAAGTGGGCGTGACGGGGTGGGGGGAGGAGCCAAGATGCAGTCTGAAGAGGCGGGTCTAACATTCTGTGTCTGAAGAGTCAAAACTCGATTCTGCTGCCATGACAACCATATGAAGTTTGTTCCGGAATCAGGGGGCCAGTACAGACAGGTGCCAGTACAGACAGGTATATGCGTTCGCCTCTGCTAATTTTGGCATCCATCTAAAACGTCGCAGTGGAGGGGAGAGGTTTTTGAAAAACGGAAGGTTCGAGGGGACGGGAACGTGAACAGGACGTTACGGACGACCACATGTCCAGCGGCCTGGGAAAAGCTAAGCCTCTTCCGACTATATACGGAAACACTGTGGAAAAATCTCAGAAAAAGCTAATAAGCACATCAGGGCAACGGCACGATCCTGCAGGTTCCTCCTGTACAACATCAGGAAGATTTGACCGTACCTGACCACTACTCCACCCAGCTTCTTGTCCAGACCACGGTCACCTCACGCCTGGACTACTGCAACTCACGGCTCACAAGCCGACCAGACTGCGCTATTCTGCCTCTTCAACAGATCCAGAACGTAGCTGCCCGGCTTGTGTTCAACCTCCCGAAATTCTCGCATGTCACCCTCCTACTGATGTCAGTCCACTGGCTGCCGGTCACGGCCAGGATCAGGTTCAAAGTTCTGACCCTGGCCTACACTGCAGCCAATAGGACAGGCCCCGCCTACCTGCAGGACTTGATCCAGCACTACGCTCCTGCTCGACCACTTCGCTCTTCTACAACAGGGCACACCCGCATGTAATGTAATGTGCTTTAAACTATTCATGTTTGTGGGTGGATAGCCGTTGTCCTGTCAGCGTATGAGCCACACAGGAAAAAGCAGGGGCATGGTCCGTTTCTGATGGACAAGAGAGCTCTGTGTGGTTGCTCCCCTCACCAGTACCAGTGGGTCGGGGGCGTGGGGGACGCTCACCTGTAGGCCTGGGTATCAAACTCCGGTACTTTTTGAGCACCGACCGAATCATGTTCGTGTAGCAACGAGTATCGAAAATTGTACAAGCATTTGGTGCCAATTTTCGGTAATAAAAATAAATAAAAATGATATGCTAAGTAACCAGCTGGCAACATTAATCACTGAAGCATTTGAGAAGTTTTGGCTTATTTTGGAAAGTAAGAAATTTTTGTTGATAAATTATACAAAAATGTGTTTCTAAATCGTTTTTGGTGTCGGTATCGAATCTTCGAATTTTCAAACGATACCCAGCCATACGCACCAGTAGACGTTCTGTGGGTCGGGGGCGTAGGACACACTCCAGTTGTGCACGTGTAGAATCTCGCTGAGCTGGGAGGACTTGGGTTCGGGTCGGCAGTTGCACCCCTGGCACTGACAGGCATTAAAGTCCTTCAGGATTCTGTAGAGAAAGGATGAGGAACGATATGAACACGGCTCAAACACGCATGCACACGTGATTTCATACGCTCACGCCAACACCTACGTGTACAGTCAAGTGCTTGTAGAAGCACACATCCACGTGCGCACACACACACACACACTCACATGGACGTCATGGTCTCATTCTGGAATGTGACGAAGGCCATGCCCAGGGGTTTGGTGTTGACTTTCTCCTTCTCCTTCCTGTACTCCTCCTTCAACCTGGCCTCCAGCTTGGTGTAGTAACCTACAGCATCCTCCTGCAGACACACACACACATTACATCACCCAGGGGAAAAACACACAACCCGCACAAAAACCATCAAAGCGTTGGGTGAATCCCCTCACAGCGTGGGTGTGTGGCTCAGTGTCTTCCACAGGCCACCATGGAATACCAATTATTTAATGTTATATAAGTGAGCGTAGTGAAGAGACACATGAGCTATGCGTCATCCTCCAGGCACAGTATGAGCCTGTCGTACAGCTGTGCGATCTCCCAGAGGTAGCCTTGCATAACCGCTTAGTTCTCTTTTCTTATGCTTTTTCTCCACTTTTTCCTCTTCAGTTGGAAAGGCTGTTGCTTCTCCCAGCAGCCCTTGAGGTGTTCGTTTTTGTAACGAAGTCGCATGCTGCTGCTGCAGCAACGTTCTGGATGCGAAGCTTCAGAGCTTCCCCCCCGTCCCCGGGCCACGTTAGCAAGAGCACAGAGCGTGCCTTTTTCTCAAGGGGTTGTGACTGCTAACGTGCAGCACTTCATCACTGAGGAGGACTGAGTGGGGAATATACCTAGAGTGAAAAGGTGAGGGTGATGGGCTAGGGTGAGAGAGTGAAGGTGAGAGGGTGATGGGGTAGAGTGAGAGGGTGATGTGGGAAGAGTGAGAGAGTGAGAGAGTAGAGGCAGTAGAGTGAGAGGGTGATGTGGGCAGAGTGAGAGGGTGATGTGGGCAGAGTGAGAGGGTGAGAGTGAGAGAGTAGAGGCAGTAGAGTGAGAGGGCGATGTGGGCAGAGTGAGAGGGTGATGGGGCAGAGTGAGAGGGTGATGGGGCAGAGTGAGAGGGTGATGGGGCAGAGTGAGAGGGTGAGAGTGAGAGAGTAAAGGCAGTAGAGTGAGAGGGTGATGGGGCAGAGTGAGAGGGTGAGAGTGAGAGGGTGAGAGTAGAGGCAGTAGCGTGAGAGGGCGATGTGGGCAGAGTGAGAGGGTGAGAGTGAGAGGGTGATGGGGCAGAGTGAGGGTGAGAGTGAGAGAGTAAAGGCAGTAGAGTGAGAGGGTGATGTGGGCAGAGTGAGAGGGTGAGAGTGAGAGGGTGATGGGGCAGAGTGAGAGGGTGATGTGGAGAGGGTGAGAGTAGAGGCAGTAGCGTGAGAGGGCGATGTGGGCAGAGTGAGAGGGTGAGAGTGAGAGGGTGATGGGGCAGAGTGAGGGTGAGAGAGAGAGTAGAGGCAGTAGCGTGAGAGGGCGATGTGGGCAGAGTGAGAGGGTGAGAGTGAGAGGGTGATGGGGCAGAGTGAGAGGGTGAGAGGGTGATGGGGCAGAGTGAGAGGGTGATGGGGCAGAGTGAGAGGGTGAGAGGGTGATGGGGCAGAGTGAGAGGGTGAAGGCGGTACACACCTGCTCACAGCCCTTGATGACGCAGCAGCAGAGATGGCCGCAGGGTTTGGGGTTTATCATGGTGGGCATGTGCTCCTTCGCCATCAGGTCTGTGTAGAACTTCTTACTGCGTTCTGTCTTCTTCCTGGAGGAGACACACGCACGCACGCACACACACACACACACGCACACACACACGCACACACACACACACACGCATACACGTTAAACTAAACACTACTTACAAACACAGTGCCGTGGCAATTAATTCAATCAATCGATCGATTACGAAAAAGAACCCACAGCACCGGCGGGGGAGGAGGCGACGCTCACCTCTCTGCATTCAGGGCCATGAGCCGGGCCACGTTGTAACAGATACGAGCCTCCAGCACCGTGCAGTTCTCATAGGCCTGCCTGAGGGGCGGGTTAAACCAGTGCAGTGGGGTGAAAAAGAGCACACACACACACGTACACAGAAGTATATCAATCAATCAAATTATATTAATTTAGCACATTTCATACAACAATTGCAACTCAGTGAAGCTTCACATAGAAACAAAAGGAATGAAAGAAAAGGGGTTCACCCCAAAAACACCTTCAGTGCGTCCTGAACTCTCACTGCGGCACGCCCCAGCTCCCATAACTGTATAACTCACACCAGGGTTTTCCCAGGACAATGTAGAAAGCACTTCGCGACAACCAGGATTTATTGGACAGTGTTGTGAGTACACTGGCATAATGACAGAAGTGCTAAATCTTCCCAAGCTAACACCGCACACGCTTCACTAACGGCCGCAAGGGATTATCCACAACAGAATGTGTATCAGCATTGAGGAGAACCTTCATCTGTGGAAAAATGGCTTTCTCCCCGTGAATTCCTGTATCTCGCAGAATGAATCCACACCCGTAAAAATCTTTTTAAAAATCTTTTTAAACAAGGAGGGGACAGTTCACAAACATCCCCCCCACAAGACGGGGCCAAAATCAAGGTGTGTCAAAGACGCATGTCTGCACACCTCAGACATAAACTGCTGTTCACGGAGGCGTTTAATTAGATTTTTATTTATGTTTGGCCGTGGGGGAAAAATGCTTATGGAATGGCAGGTTCGAGCTGGAGAAGCAGACTGAGGTTGCGCGCTTGGTTTCCCGGCAACAAATTACCACCCCCCCCCACACCTCACATTTCCGCCTTTTTTTCCAGCCTCAACAGTAGTGCCCCCCTCCCCCCCACCACCTAAGCTCACAGGGGGCTTTGTCTCTGGAAAGAAACACATTCACGGACTAATTCAATTACAACGAAGGCAATTTTTGGTCGGGCAATTGACTGGACTCCACACGGGGTCCTGAGTGAGACAGCCCCACAGCAGCCGAGACATCTGGAGCTCATTACCAGCCATTAGGCCTGAGAGGCCTCTCCCTGTTCCAGCTCGGAGCACGGGCAGAGTAAAGGGTGAAAGGTCAGCTCGGAGCACGGGCAGAGTAAAGGGTGAAAGGTCATAATGTCTGAGCATACGGCACCTCTAACACACACTTTAACACACTGCACAGAGAATCACACTGAACGCATCGCTTCATTTCCGCAACGTCCTTCCGCTGCAATTATCTAGGGTTTCGTTAAAAGCAGGGTCCGAAAGACATCCCAGTCATCTGGATTCACCCTTGTTTTCACTTTAGACTTCAGCTTAATCGCTCTTAAAACCAGGTGCAGACGGCACATTCGTGACAAGTCCCGCCCACGTTTAAAAATGCACTTACTCAAAATGTTGCTTTATTTGGTTTTCTTCAGCGTACTTGGAGATCCCGTTGATAAATAAAGTGCGCTTCACCTACAGGGAGGGGAAAAAAA
Organism: Ilyophis sp. 1 JC-2022; assembly: GCA_022702515.1. Classification (NCBI taxonomy): domain Eukaryota; kingdom Metazoa; phylum Chordata; class Actinopteri; order Anguilliformes; family Synaphobranchidae; genus Ilyophis; species Ilyophis sp. 1 JC-2022. The sequence goes on along the minus strand of CM040396.1, from coordinate 105,416,801 downwards.
AAAAGGCTTTACCGCAAACAGCATTCAAGCTTTTAAAAGGAAAAAGGTGTCTGGAGTCAAAAACAAATAACTGGGTTGTGTTCGTCACAGTTGCAGTTTAGCGGTTTAGTTTTGACGTGAGGCTGTGTGCAAATGGGCGTTTGCACACCGATCCATCCGGCGCTCGAGAAGCGAGGCCCCAGCTGTGCCGTCATTTATTCTCTGCGACGACGGGACGTTAATTAAAACCTCGTTCTTTTCAGCGGAGAAATGCTGACACTAAACTGGCGAGTCACACAGGCCAGAGAGGAGACTGCAGTGCTGTCCAATCAACTCCAAGAGCAAAAAAAACTGGTAGAAGTAAAATTTGAAATACAGAAAATACAACCTGGTATCTAAGCATGGGATCTTAGCGAAGCAGGGATCTCTGTCCCGCCTTTGAGAGGGGTGTGGCTCATCCTCTACCAGCTCTGAGAGGGGCGTGGCTTATGTGTGACGGACGCACTCACCAGGTCGTCCTCTTTGTAGTGCATTTTTGAGGTATGTCTCCTCATGCTGTACACAGTCAGTAACAGGTAGATAAAAGCGAAGGAGGTGTGCAGCCACAGCAGGTTGTTCCTGTGGGAGAAACAATGAGGAATATCACCTGCATATCACCTGTATATCACCTGTATATCACCGGTATATCACCTGCATACCACCGGTATATCACCTGCATACCACCTGCACATCACCTGCATACCACCTGCACATCACCTGCATATCACCTGCACATCACCTGCATACCACCTGCACACCACCTGCATATCACCTGCACATCACCTGCATATCACCGGTATATCACCTGCATACCACCGGTATATCACCTGCATACCACCGGTATATCACCTGCATATCACCGGTATATCACCTGCATACCACCGGTATATCACCTGCATATCACCTGTATATCACCTGTATATCACCTGCATATCACCTGCATATTACCGGTATATCACCTGCATATCACCTGCATATCACCTGTATATCACCTGCATATCACCTGTATATCACCTGCATATCACCTGCATATCACCTGCATATCACCTGCATATCACCTGCATATCACCTGCATACCACCTGCATACCACCTGCATATCACCTGCATATCACCTGCATGTCACCGGTATATCACCTGCACGTCACCGGTATATCACCTGCATACCACCTGCATACCACCTGCATATCACCTGCATATCACCTGCATGTCACCGGTATATCACCTGCACGTCACCGGTATATAACCTGCATATCACTGGTATATCACCTGCACATCACCTGTATATCACCTGTATATGTGGACTGCTGTACAGTCACATTCATTTTGTTTCAAGATTATCTTATGTAAACTCTTGGTTTGATTGATGGTAACGTGGCAGAAACAGGATGTGAAGTTAACTTACCCAGACTTCAGGTTGGCTATAGTGGTTCGCCCAAAGCTGTAAGCATTATTTTCTGGCGTGTGTGAGAGAGAGAAAGGGAGAGGGAGAAACTCAATTCAATCAACTGATTATATATCATATTTCACATAACTCTGGCATATTAAATCATGCCAAATCACATTAACTCTCTCTGTAGCCAATCACAATTACAAGAACGTGACTCCTCCCACCCGAGGGGAGCAGCAGCCTGCAATAAGTAACCGCAGTAACAGAGTGACGTAATAACGCAAATCCACACCGCAGCTACACGGGCGAACGAGCGAGCCAGCCGTCCTGGATCAAACATAAACTCTTTTAGACCCCAGTAAAACATGACAACACTCTTCAAGAACTTTAGGTTACTGTCGTAACCCCGGTTCTTTGAGTAATATGAGCGAGATGTCTCGCTATGGGATGTGACCCTCCGCAGCCCTGACAGAAGTACCTATCTCAAATAACCAATCCTGATTGGTCAGAGAAGCGTGTCCCTCCGCTGCGTGATGTAGTCCCCCCCACTACAAATACCGCAGCAGGAGGACACGCCCGCCATTCTAAAGCCCGAAATTCCTTCTCACCGCCCAGCAAGAAGGGTTGTCTGGCGAGACATCTCGCTCATATTACTCAAAGAACCGGGGTTACGACAGTAACCTAAAGTTCTTTTTCATAATATGAGCTCGATGTCTCGCTATGGGATGTGGTTACTCCCGAATTGCCAGACAGCTTTATCGAACAGCCACCAACCGATGGGAGGGTCCAGATGTCCAGATGCTAGGCCTGAAGGACCGCGCTGGCAACGCACGGGCCCGACACATCCAGCATGTAGAATCGAACAAAAGTCAGAGGCGAAGTCCAACTCGCCGCCGCACAAATGTCCTGAATAGACACCCCCCTGAACAAGGCCCAGGATGCAGCCATGCCCCGCGTAGAGTGAGCGCGCAACCCCTCATTAGCGTAGGCCAAAGTTATAGCTTCCACCAGCCAGTGTGAGAGGCGCTGCCTCGAAACAGGCTGACCTTTCCTGGGATTAGCCCAGGAAATAAAGAGCTGATCGCTCCGTCGGAAGCACTGAGTCCTGTCCACATAACAACGTATGGCCCGGACCGGACACAATGTATGAGCCCGCTGGTCAGCAGCTGGAGCTGTGAATGCAGCGAGAGTAATCGGGGAGCATGAACCCACCACCTTAGGCACAAAGGCTGGGTTAGGTCTCAGCGACACCCTTACGTCCCCTGGGGCAAACTGAGTGCATGACGGATGCACCGAGAGTGCATGAATATCGCTGACCCGCTTCGCGGAAGCGAGCGCCAGCAACAACATTGTCTTAAGAGACAAATGCTTCAAACTAGCACCCTGCAAAGGCTCAAAGGGGGGACCCTTAAGCCCCTCCAAAACCACCGTCAGATCCCATGGGGGCATAAGCGGCCTGGAGACTGGGAGCAGTCTACGGGCACCCTTCATAAAGCGGCACACCAGAGGGTGCTGACTCACTGTTTTGTCCCCAAAGCCCACGTGACTGGCGGCAATGGCCGCCAGATACACTTTGACTGTCGAGAAGGCTCTGCCATCATCGATGAGGCTCTGAAGAAATGATAAGACCACCGGAACAGAGCACTGAAAAGGGGTGTGTGATTCCGATCATGGCACCACCGCTCAAACACCCCCCACTTACCAGTGTACAAAGACCTGGTAGAGGGGGCCCGAGCATTCTGAATAGTGTTAATCACACTCGGAGGAAGGCCCGCAGTGGTCATAGAGAGCCACTCAGGGGCCACGCCCACAGTTGTAACCTGTCCGGGTGTGGGTGGAACACCGTCCCCCCCCCCTGTGACAACAGGTCCCTGCGTATTGGCAACTGCCAGGGCCGGGCGCACAGCAACTGATAAATCTCCGCCAACCAGTGCATCGCCGGCCAGTGTGGAGCTATCAGGATAAGAGAGTGTCTGTGTTCCCTCACCCTCGCCAGGGTGGGAGGAACCAGCGCCAGAGGGGGAAACGCATAGAGCAGCTCGTGAGGCCAGTCGTGCGCCAGAGCGTCCAGCCCCAAGGGGGCCCCCCGACTGTGTAGGGAGAAGAACAGCTGACACTGGGTGTTCCCCTCCGACGCAAACAGGTCCACTTTGGCGCGGCCATAAATGGACCAAATCTGAGTCACCACGAGAGGGTGTAAAGTCCATTCTCCGTATACGGGCGCACCCCTGGACAAGAGGTCCGCCCCCACGTTCAGGGTCCCCGGGACATGCGTTGCCCTCAATGACAGGAGACGCACACTGCTCCACAGGATCAGTTTGCGTGCCAATATGTGTAATTGACGTGAGTGCAAACCCCCCTGGTGATTTATGTACGCCACCGTGGTCGTATTGTCCGTCCTCACCAGGACATGATGACCCCTGAGGAACGGGAGGAAATGTTTCAGAGAGAGAAACACTGCCGAGAGCTCCAGAAAATTTATGTGATGTCGCTGGAGACCCAGGCTCCAGCGGCCCCTCACAGATCTGCCCTCGTGAATGCCGCCCCACCCCTGGAGGCTGGCATCCGTAGTGACCACTTTCCTGGACAGGACGGTGCCCAGGGGCACACCCTGAGTCAGAAAAGAGGGTGCCCGCCAGTGACGTAGGGCCAACACGCAATCCGACGTCACCAAAATCCTCCGTGCGCCATGACGCACGGGGTCCAGCCTGAGCGTAGCAACCCAGCGCTGAAACTCCCTCATGTGGAGGCGACCGAGGCGTATTACGTGTATAGCCGAGGCCATCAGGCCCAGCAGGCGCAGACACACCCTGAATGGAACGTAACAGTGTCTCTGAAAAAGAGCAAGACACGCCTTGAAACTGTTCGCCCTCTCCTCCGAGAGGCGCGCAGTGAACGGCATTGATAGCAGCTGTAACCCGAGGAAGATTATTTCTCGACCCGGTGAGAGATTGCTCTTTTCCGTGTTTATCACAAAGCCCAACTCTGACAGATGACGTGTGACAAACTCCGTGTGCGACCTGGCCTCCTGCTCCGAGCGCGCTAGGAGAAGCCAGTCGTCCAAATATGTGGCCAGGCGTATTCCCCCCCGCCGTAGCGGGGCGACCGCCGCGTCCGTACACTTCACGAACACCCTCGGGCTGAGGGAAAGTCCGAACGGGAGCACTCGGTACTGATAACACACTCCCTGAAACGCAAACCTCAGATACTTTCTGTGGGCAGCGTACACTTTTATATGGAAATAAGCGTCCCTCAGATCCACTGATGTGAACCAGTCGCCTGGTTTTATTAGACGCAACAGTGATGCCTGTGTCAGCATCCTGAACTTGTATTTCCTTAAGTGACAGTTCAGAGCCCTGAGGTCCAAGATAGGGCGAATTCCCCTCCCTCCCCGTTTGGGGACGAGAAAATATCTTGAATAATACCCGGATTGACTCTGCTCGGGAGAGACGATTTGAATAGCTTTTTTGTCTAAAAGAGACATTATCTCCTCCTTTAGCACGCCAGCTAAACGTCCCTGTGCTCCTGACTGTATTATGCCGGAAAAACGAGGCGGCACAGTGTTGAACTGCAGCCGGTAACCCCGCTCTATCGTGCGTAATACCCACGGATGAGCCCCTATTTCTCTCCACTTTTGAATGTGTAAACACAGTGAAGGGGAAAATATCGGCTGGGGTTCTGCCAACACGGGAGGGCTCATAAGTGGTGGTATGGCTCCCTCCAGTGGCAGAGCGAGAGAATGTCCCTCTGGCCGTACTGCGCATGCGCGAACTCGCGCCGCAGCCTGGGTAAATTCCTCCGTAGCCGGAAATGGGATGCCCATCGCCGGCAACAGAGGGACAACATGCCCGGCGGACATGTTGCTTATGTGCAAAGCATTTATTTTGTTTGTGCTTGCTTTGTTTTGGGTATTTTTCACACATTTTGTTTTCAACTTTATTACCTTGAATAAAGGCAGAACATTGTGTGTATGCGCTCAGCTGAGCCGAAGATACCCTCCGGTATGACGGGCGCATCCAGGATGTCGTCTCGCTCTCTGTCAGTCAGCCTGGCGAGATTGAGCCACCTGGCTCGTTCCTGGACCACGAGAGAAGCCATAGCTTTCCCCGTGGCGAGCACAGCCACCCGCTGGACATGAAGGCACAGGTCGGTAATCACTCCCGCCTCGCGCCAAACCGCGGCGCTAGGTGCACCGTGGAGAATGTCGGCTTGGTAAGCGGAGAGAAGCGACAGCACATTCAAAGCCCTCATCGAGAGCGCGGCTTGCTTGTACGCCCTCTCGGTCAAAGCAGACTGAAGACGCTCCGATTTAGCGGGGAGGGACGGACGTCTGCTTGAGCCAGCCATGGCGCCACCCGGGTACAGATGCGCTGCAACCGGGGACTCGACCGGGGGCATGGCGAGGAGACCCAGGGCTTCCATGTTCTCGGTGTCGAGGACGGAGGCACCCGGGATCTGGTTCCTTCCACTGTACGGCTTGTCGCTCCACATCTTGGTGAGCTCGAGCAGTAAGTCAGGAAAGACGGGAAGAAGCTGCTTGGCCGTGTTACCGCCCGGTGCTAATAGCCTGCCCTCGTAGCGCGAGCGCGAGGGCTGTGTCACCGGAGCGGGCCAGGGAATACCCATGCTCGCTGCCGCACGCTTGCACGTGTCGAGCAGGACCACAGGAACCAGGGACGAGGGACGTGCGTCCTCGCCGTCCTCCGAGCCCCCGGAAAGCAGCCCCGGCTTTGCAGCCGGCACCGGAGTGATTAAGGCATCATACTCCTCCTCGCTCTCTGAAATGAGAGGGGGATCATCGGAGTCGGACTCTACACACTCCGGCTCTAACACATCGTCGGAAGGAAAGGCAGGAACCGGGGACATCACGGACAGGGCGGCCCAGTCGGTGTGCACCTCGTGTACCTCCTCCACCATGGGCTCCTCTTCGTCAGCGGCTACCGGGGCAGCGGCGGTCAGAAGCGGGTCCTGGTCGGACAGGCTGGCTTGGCGAGCCAGGCGGCGTCTCAGGCTTTTCGTCGTGAACATTTTGCAATGTACACACGAACCGGGGACGGATAGGGACAGCCTGGCGTGGTCAGTCCCGAGACAACCCATACACACGGGGTGCGTATCCTTCCCCGAAATCCGGGCACCACAAGGGCAGGGCCGGGAGTCTCCTCTGGCATGAGGAGCAGCGGACGCCATGGGGGCAAAAAACACCGGCTGGTGCGCGGGTGTCTTTCACGGTAAGTGCTAGCTAACTGGTGTGTTAGGAGCAGGTAGCTAGCTAACTGGTGTGTTAGAAGCGAGAGGCTGATAACTGGCGTGTTAAAAGCAAGATGCTGATAACTGGGGTGTTAAAAGCAGGAGGCTAACTGGTGTGTTAGCAGGAAACGTCGAGGGGAGCTGGCGTGCAAACCCTCGGCGAATAGTGAGCTGAGTTAGCGTCCGTCGACAGAAGCTAATAAATTAATTCCGTCTGTGGACAGTTAAACTAACTAGGCTCGGTGTGAGATAATGCTTCTAGGTGAGAAGAATTTTTAGAATGGCGGGCGTGTCCTCCTGCTGCGGTATTTGTAGTGGGGGGGACTACATCACGCAGCGGAGGGACACGCTTCTCTGACCAATCAGGATTGGTTATTTGAGATAGGTACTTCTGTCAGGGCTGCGGAGGGTCACATCCCATAGCGAGACATCGAGCTCATATTATGAAAAAGAACCCTGGACATTTACAAGCAGACACACTATCATCCAAAACAGAAACCAAAATGAAAATGCACACGTTGTCGGCCAATATACTGTACATGTAAATCACGGGATATGAGAAAACGTTCCTCATCTTCCAAGCTATTTATTGTACTGTAGAGGTGTTTGACCTCTATCCTGTAAGTGAATACCTAGGATTTCATCCGTCTTGTACACAATTTAGGAACGGGCTGCACTGCGATATAATGTGTATACATACAGATATGTACCTTGCGCATGTACTTGTTTTTTTTAAATTAAATGTTCATGTATAGTGTCCTATAAGTCCATGTGGGCTGGGTACCAAGGGTGTATGACACTTAAATAAAGGCAATCAATCAATTAATCATTAAAGAGGAATTTTGTTGTGAATATTGGTGCAACAGATATTCTAAAATCTTCAGTAGCTTTACTGGTACCTAAAGGATTTTGGGTATTTAAAACGAAGTATTTGGGCCAGGTCCATGGGTGAAGGGGGGGGTTCCTGTAAGGTCCGCTCTGGCTGCCTACAGTGGGGGGGGGGGCTCCAGAATTATGGTCATGTGACCGCTATGACCGAGGAACAAGGCCAATGAAACGGAACACTCTTAATGACTGTGCACTTCCCCTTGAACCAATCACATTTGGTCCAGCGTGATCTCAGGCAAATAATTGGCCGATTATTTTAAGCAGAGTACAAGATACCTGAATTAACTTGTTTTGCTTAGTCACAAAGACCATGATAATTATCGGTAACTGATAGGAAATATTTACAGAAAATGACATCACACACTGCCTGAAACTTAGTCTACTGAGTCCGTGTTTCTAAAAAAAATTAAATAAAAAGGGCGGCTAACTACTCGGTGAATTAAAATGTTTAAGAGCAGGATGCAATAAGCGGAGAGGCCACGCTGTGAACGTTTTTTTTAACGGCATGTGCCACATCGTCCCAATCCCCGGAATTAATCTCGGGACACGGCAAGGCAGATTTAACCCTTTAGCTGAGGGTGTAAAATCACAAACATGCGATTAGAACGTTCTGTTGAACAGTGGAGTTCTAGAACACTGACTTAGAATTTTGAAAAAACATTCAGGAAAAAAAACAAAACGTACTCTTCAAAGGGCTCAAATAAGGACGCAAGGAAGCAGAAAAGAGCTGCAGTGTTAATGCAGTCGCTGTTCTCTTACGAGGCCGTATCAAAAGCTGCGGACAGGAATCCGGTGTGGAATGCAATCGCGTACAAAACTCATGGTCCTGGGAGTAATAACATTTCCAGCAGGGGACGCCAAGAAAAGATGGAGGGATGCCAAGGAGGGGTCCCAAATGGAGAACGACCTGAGGAGCCAGGTCATGTTCTTGGCCAGGAGCACAAAGCCTGATGTCAGAGGGCTTGTTGGAAAGACGGCGCAGAACCGCAGTGGTTTTCTGGGTTCCTGTGTAATTGCCTGACTATTGTTCCATGTCTGGGGGTCTGTGTGTCTGTGGCCTCGAATGGGAAATTAGTTTGAGTAACACTGGATCCGAGTTGGAGAATTAACTGTCTCGCGCATGCACGCACGCACAGGCACATAGGCACTCTCTCACACACTCACCCAGCAGATCTCCAGAGAAGTTGACGGGCAGGACGATGCCGACAGAGAGAACGCCCACCACCACCAGCAGGCCGATGATGTGGCGCTGGAAGGACAGGTAGTGCACAGCGTCCTCACCACACTTCTCCCGAATCTCCTCATCCCTGGAAAAACATTATACGAACGTTACACTTATACTAACGTTACACTAACATTAACCCCCTGAATCATCACTGCACAAACCTTATACTAACGTTACACTAACATTAACTTCCTGAATGATCACTGCACAAACCTTATACTAACGTTACACTAACATTAACCCCCTGAATCACCACTGCACAAACCTTATACTAACGTTACACTAACATTAACCTCCTGAATCATCACTGCACAAACCTTATACTAACGTTACACTAACATTAACCTCCTGAATCATCACTGCACAAACCTTATTCTAACGTTACACTAACATTAACCCCCTGAATCATCACTGCACAAACCTTATACTAACGTTACACTAACATTAACCTCCTGAATCATCACTGCACAAACCTTATTCTAACGTTACACTAACATTAACCCCCTGAATCATCACTGCACAAACCTTATTCTAACGTTACACTAACATTAACCCCCTGAATCATCACTGCACAAACCTTATACTAACGTTACACTAACATTAACCTCCTGAATTTTCCCTGCCCAGTTATACAGTACTAACGTTACACTAACATTTATCTCCTGAATTATCCCCGCACAAAGGTTAAACTAATGTTACACTAACAGTAAATGTTATAGTAATGTTACACTAATATTAACCTCCTGAATCTTTCCTGCACAAACATTAAACGAATGTTAGACTAACATTACATTAGCATGAATTTATCCAGAATCTCATCAGCCCTGCAAATAAATTACATTACTATAACGCCCTGCAATAATGGCTTCAGAGATCGTAATCATAAGGGGAAAGTCAAAGCCTATAGCACCATTTTAATCTCCACCTTCACCGGTTTGACTCGCGGTGTTAAAACAAAGAGGTCGTGACCCCAAGCCCCGTCACCCAGGGCAACAGGCTGACTCACTTTATCCTGAAGATCGCGGTCAACCAGGAACAGAAGCCCTGCAACCAAGAAAGAAAAACCGGTTTGAGTGGATCCGATGAGGAAGCGCGCCTGAGGCTGGTTTCTGTTGTTTTAATGTCGTGCACACGGCTGGGGGTGACCGGGCATGTGTCAAACTGAACACTGGTAAAAACTAAATTGTGATGTCACCAAAAAGGCCCACATATCGTTAAGGAATGTAAAGGTAAACGAACAAACCAGCAAATAGTATTGGAGACAAAAGTATACACCACGGTGCAGCCAACTTATAGTTACTAAGTCCGTTATTGTCGTCATTACTGTTCAAAGGGAAAGAAAGAGGATAGCTAGAAGGTCGGGGAGCCATAATGCAGGCATTTCGGGGGGGTGGGGTACATTTTATGTGAGTAGATTTTGTCTGCAAGTCATCAAGGGTCTGACGTATCAAACAAGCCTTAAACCATCACTCTGGTGCCAGAAATACAGTAGATATGGATGGATCACTTTAAGGGTTTCTTCTCCTGACTTATTTTTCCAGAGTTCAATATGAAAATTTGTCAGGAGAAACAACCCTTAAAGTGATCCATCCATATCTACTGCATATCTGTCAGCAGAGTGATGGTTTGAGGCTCGTTTGATACCTCAGACCCTTGATGACTTACAGCCATTTTACCAACCATGTATTTCCATACTGTTCCAGCATAATTGACAGCTAAATCTAGTCCCACCCCCCAATTCCCATAGAGATCCATTCAAATGCAGAGACATCATAGTATCGCTTGTAAGAGTAACAGAAAATAATATATCAAGAGTCTTTTGATGTTGTTGGGTCACAGACATCAGGAAGCCATGGCATGCAAATATGTGACCAAATATTAAAAATGTAAAAATTTAAAGGCACAGTCAACTTAGTGTATGTAAACTTCTGACCCACTGGAATTGTGATATAGTGAATTAAAAGTGAAATAACCTGTCTGTAAACAATTGTTGGAAAAATTCCTAAAAACAAAGTAGATGTCCTAACTGACTTGCCAACACTATAGTTTGCTAACATAACATCTATGGAGTGGTTAAAAATGAGTTTTAATGAGTGTACCTAAGTGTATTTAAACTTCCGACTTCAACTGTACGTGGAAACTCCGCCCCTCCCCCTGCCAGACAAATGCAACGTGACCAGTAAGTCACATGATATCCTGTCACTTACAGCATCAGTCCCACAGGATGGCAGTGTCGTATAACGGTTAGGCTAAAGAGTTCAGAGGGTGCAGGTTCAACACCCAAATTGGGCACTACCACTGTACTCTTGAGCAAGGTATTTCACAGAACTGCTTGGATAAATACCCAGGTGTACATTTGGACTGTGTACAGTTATACGTTTAACATGCGCAAGGTTGAACAGGGGCATCTGCGAAGCAAGACAATAATGTAAAATAAATATGACCCGAATGTCATATGCAGCCGAGTCACACGCAGCCACTTTCAGTTTATTTACTCAGATCAGGTTGCAGCCATTACACAGAAACCGGCCTATTTAAAGCAGACCTCCTGCTCGACTGCCTACTTTTCTATTCTGGTTATGTCTGACGTCGGCCAGGGAGTTCTCAAAAACATACTCCTTTGTAAGCAGTCTGCGTTGAGGTGTGCCCACGATTTCAGAACTGCTGATGCAAAGACGTTTCTTCAGCACAGGAACGAACGAACAGAGGCCTCTCTTCAAAACCCCTTTGGGGTCACTCCTTGTAGGCCAAATTTTCCATTTTCCATTCACAATACATTCTAGATACAGTTCATTCTCCTCACACATCTGTCCAATCAGGACACCGACTTCCTTTCATATGATTGCTTCTAGCAGCTTTGAGGCAGTGTTGCGTCATAGGTCAAAGGTTGGGTTTGTTTGGTTTATTCACAAAGCAAAGCCCTGGAGTTATTTGGACTTATCTCGCTTCAGATTGTCAACCTGGCCAGTACTGTAAGGTCATCAACAACGTAGTCAGGCTCATAGTGCGGTAAGGTTATCAACAACATAGTCAGGCTCATATTTCAGTAAGGTTATGGACAACGTAGTCAGGCTCAGAGTACTGTAAGGTCATATGCAACCTGATGAGGCTCATAATGCCTATGGTTATGAACAATGTGCATTACATTACAATTATTTGGCAGACGCTTTTATCCAAAGCGACGTACAATACGTGCATATTGAAGGTCATTGACGCAACTACAAAGCAAATCCGACAAAGCACAACTTTCTCAAAACACACCTTTCTAGGAGCTATCCCTAGTAATGAACATAGAATACAGTCAGCTATACGTTCTTAACTATAAAATAGCAAAAAACACAAATAGAAAAACCAAAAAAAATGTAGTCAGGCTCATAGTGTCGTACGGTTATATGCAACCTGGTCAGGCACATAGTTCCATAAGGTTATGAACAACGTAGTCAGGCTCATAGTCTCATAAGACAAGGTTACGATTAACCTGGTCAGTCTCATAGTACAGAAATGTTATGAGGCTAAAAGCAGTCATCTACGGATGAAGCAACTTCATGAGTTCTAGCCCCTCTCAGCACTTCAGCGTTGCTGTGGAAACCAGTCTGGTTTCTGTTCCACTTCTGCTCTGCTGAAACACATGCGGAGCCCCGCTGGTCAAGCAGAGAGAGAAAATGTGCAGGGCAATGCTGGAATACACACACGCTTTACGCATGTTAACACAGGGAGCCGTGGAGCCAAACCGCAACCACCACAGCAGTGACTCAGAGCCAGGAGGGACATGACGCGTTTCTCTGCCTCTCTGTACTCAGTTTCCCATAATCCTCTACGGCCGATCACCCTCTGCTCCACTCTTACAGAATCCTGAGAGGTTTATGGTACCATGAGCCTGACCAAGTTGGAACTCTGACACAAGGCAAGCCTGCCTAAATTCCTGGAACGTGCGCCGTAGGTCGGGCTTCAGACTAATTCAACCACTTACCTAAATAAATGTGTTTGTGTTGTGTTTTTGATTCTATCTCTATAAACTTTTATAATTCCAATGTTATCGCAACAATGTTTCCTTATTTTGTAACATGACACAAAACAGACTCAATCAATACAACACGCGCTCTGGAAGTCCACAGACGACACAAATCACGGTAAAGTCAATATGGGACATGCCTCGCCAAGCCGTAACTTTGCGGATGCCATACCTGCATCCCAATATCCTTTTCCGGGCAAAAAATAAAATTTCTTCTGGCGAGAAAAAAAAAAACAAAAAAAACTTTGTATTTAAACTGTGTTTGAGCTTCTATGACTTTGTTTCAGTAATACTTATTCTGATTCAGAGTCCAATTCTGATTCCAATTCTGATTCTAATTCTCCAGCAGTGCTGAAATTGAGGAACTTGCATTGTAGAAAATGAACTGACACACACACACACACACACACACACACACACTGAACATTGAGGAACTCACGTTGTCCCGCTGCTCGAAGTCCACCGAACTGGAGACGGAGGTGAGCCGTTCGTAGCGATCCGGCGTCTCGGAGTGCATCGCCGACGCCACGCTAAAAACCACAGACCACAGAAAAGTTAGCTCCGCCCACCCCAAGAGGAGGGAGGGGCCTAAGGGTGCACGCTCCGTTTATCACTGTAGATATCAAAGGCCAGGGGGGGGTTCATTCCATTTAAATGTCAGTCAAGCATTTAGGGAGTGAATTTGAATTCAATTCACTAACATCAAAATAGATCATAGATCACTGTGAGCATATTATCAATTCATGAATTGAATTTCAATTAATTAATTAGTTAATATCCTAAAATGACTGAATTGAAATGTCCTAGACCCCCAAACCCAGAGTCCCAAGAGACAAGGCCAACTAGTAGGCAGTGAAATGGACTGCAGAGGCTAGAGTAAGCTCACAGATCCTTATTTTCCATAAATCTTGAGGATTATCTTTAAGAGCCGAGGTCACATTCTCCTCGGGAAGCGTCAGGAACGCCGTGCTGGAGGGAGACTCCCAGGCTCAGTGTTGAGCCAAGCCTCATCTCCATGAGGAACTTGACCGGTGAGCTCAATCTAGGCCTGCGCAGAAGCATTTCACGCGATTTTAGCGGGACTAAAAACCATAAACGCTCTCTCTCCGAATGGCAGGGGAGCGCACAGGCCTATCGCTGGAGGTGGAGACGGTCCTCTTCCCCGCTACCGGCCGCCAAGCGGAAAAACGATCATGCTTCCCCATCACCGCTCAACGGGCCGGGACTCCGGAAGACGACGTGGTGTTAGTGGTAATTAGACATGCCCAGAACCACCCGACGGAACCGCTACCGACCCAACCAGAAGGCAGCAGAGTCCAGAGTCAAACCCAGAGTGCAGTGCAGCTCTAACACACGCCTGAGGCGCAGTCACAGCTGAACGTTACGCGTTTAATTTTACGAGCCTGTGGACTCGATGTTCACTTCGAGCGCCGCCCGTTTGGATCCGTGCCAAAAAGGGATGCTTTTACTGAGGGGATGAAAGACGGTCGATTTGCACTGCGCTACTGAATATGACACAGGACCCGCTGAACCTGAAGTCAAAGGGGACAGCTAAATCACTGGACTACATTACCCACAGCTCCTCAGGATCAGCGGTCTGTGCTGGGTGGGGCTTGCGTCACCCTACAAAGGTAGCATTTGCAGCAGGGGCGTCAATCTCCAGTCCTGGAGGGCTGTAGTGTCGGCAGGTTTTTGTGGCTTCAGCCAGCAGCCAATGTAGGCCTTGGTAACAAGACGAGTGGACTCTTTAGCCAATCAAAAGTGCTGAAACACACGAAGGCTGCATCCCAGTTCTCCTCTTCCCTGCAAGGCCTGGGGATGACCCAGGCTCACAGGAAGAGAGCAGTTGAGGGGCACAAAGAAGGGGGCACAGGCGTGTTGGGGCCAGATTGGAGTGCAGAAACCCAGCGAACACTACTGCCCTCCGGGGGCCTGAGACGAACGCCCCTCCTGCACAGCGACTCGGATCCTGAGCGAGCTCGAGTCAGGCGGTCCGCACCGACACCGATTACAGAACCACAGAAACCCTGGAGAAACCCCGGAGCCCTGTTACCTGTCCACATAGGCATCCTGCCTCAAGGGGTCATTCGGTGAACTCACACAGGCAAAAAAGTGCATGCTTGTCAAAAGAGATCGGACGCAAGAGTTAGGGCGGCGCCCAAACGGTGTGTCAGTCAGACCGCGGAGCAGGACAGACCGTTAAATCAGAGACAGAAACACAGAAAACTGGCACGCACTGGCGCTGAGGTCAAAGGTCAGAGGTGAGGACGGCGTTCAGTCAGAAATGACAGCAGAAATCAGCGTCAGAATCCCAGAAACCACACCGCCTAGTCTAGAGCCAAGAAGAGTGTTAATTCACTGCAGAAGAGTTGGTGGCAGAACAGAGAGAGAGAGAAAGGGAGAGGAGGCCAGTACACAAAAAGAGAACATACTATTCCCGTTCTTCAAAGCTGAATCGTCCCTTGTGTCTTCATTGGGAAAAACAGAAAAGGGGAAAGACATGAGCTTGGCATGAGCGGGGGGTTTACAGGGGTTATGGGGGGGGGGGGGGGGGGTTAAGGCCAGCAGGATTCCAGCCCAACTGTCACACTGGTTCACAAACAGAAAGGCAAAGTCATGTGGATATAAATTACCCGCAGCTGAAAGAGGGGACATGAGCTAATGGTTAATTGGTGGATGTTGTGTGCACCATGTTTTCGACACTTTACAACCATTTCTCTCACAGAACTGTGGACTGGAAACTGGAATAAAATGTGTTAAAAGGACTAACAAAGAGCGGTTTGCTAACGGGCAAAACACAACACACATCTGCTGCATTGAGCGCTCTGGACAATATACCTTTGTTTTCATAAACTAAGGTGCTTGGCCTAAAGCAACCCTTGTTTTTGTTTTTGTTTTTTTAAACAGTATTCTTGCTTATTTGGAGAACAGAAGGCCAACAAGGTCACACACATTGCACACACTGAGCACACACATTGCACACACTGACAATCCGTCCCATTTGCCAATACACCCTTAGTTTTTTAAAATAAGCTAGATAGAAGATGTGGAAGATAGCAATGGGGATCAGGGTGGAGAAGGGGAGGATCAGCTACCACAACCCCCAACGGCAGCCATTTTGTTAAAAACGGCCGAACCTGCTCCAGACTCAGTAGGATTTTGGAGTAAATGCGAGTGTACCCAGAGTTGATGGTGTGAGCACAGCTGTGGACCGACCCCCTACCCCCCGGGTACCGCAGTGACAGCCCAGATCTGGGAGGGGGCGGGAACAAAGAGCCCTAAGATACCCCCCACCCTGGGCAGAGACAATGGCAGGAGGAAGAGCCAGCTGTCAGTGTGGTGTTGGAGGAAAAGCGTCCAGTCATCCACACACAGCTGAGAGGCAGGCAGGCAGACCGCTCTCCTTCTCTCTCTCTCTCTCTCACACACACACACACACACACACACACACACACACACACACACACACACACACACACACACACACACACACACACACACACACAGCCGTAGCAGAAGCTCTGTATATATATATATATATAAATAAATAAACAGTTGTGTCACTGAGTCAAACACTGTCAGACGGACTCTACGGTGTCACTGTCAGACGGACTCTACGGTGTCACTGTCAGACGGACTCTACGGTGTCACTGTCAGACGGACTCTACGGTGTCACTGTCAGACGGACTCTACGGTGTCACTGTGAGTCAAGCACTGTCAAACAGTCACTGTAAGTCACAGTGTTGAGTCAAGCACTCTCAGTTCTTGTTAAGTTTTTTTCCGTGTGACTTTGGATTTCATAATTATATATTCAAAGACTTCACTTCTTACAATATCTTAGCTTTTCAGTCTGCTACTCAGACAGGTCCGTAAGACCAAAGATATCTTGCTAAAGCACGTTTGATCATCTAGCTTTAGTGACATAGAAGGGCAGGGCTATGCTGAACAGGCCTCTGGGCCTTGGAGTTCATTCACTATTTAAATTAGAGTTTGGTAAGAGGTTTTTGTCTGCTCTTAAGGCGTTTCCAAACGCAATTTTCAGGAAGGCCGATGGAATGCAACTGCTCAAACAAATAGCATTCAGCATTCCTTCTGCATATCTAACGCCCCTGGCATCCTTATGGGAACACTAAGTAAAGGCAGACTGTGTTTAGTCTTCTTTAAGGCCTGGAAACAGGGGACAAAACGGCAGGAAAGATGAAGAAATGCACCTCCACATGCACCTTCTTTTCATCTTTATATATACAGGGTAGGTTGACTGAGCACACATGCTGTTTTACAGCAACGCCCCGTTCACACCTCCTGAATTAGCCTAACCTGCGTGTCTTTGGACTGTGGGAGGAAACCGGAGTGCCCGGAGGAAACCCACGCGGACACGGGGAGAACGTGCAAACTCCACACAGAAAGGCCCTCGGCCAGGACTCAAACCCGGGACCGTCTCGCTGTGAGGCGATGTCCCTGTTAACCTGGAGCTCGATCTTCACCTCGCGTGACCGAGCAGCGAGTTGACAGACGTGAATCGTTTAGCTTGCGCTCAGTCCCTCACCACTGGTACATGAAGATCACCTTGCAAGGGAAACAAGGGAATTGAAACCTTTGGTTTTTGGCAATCGAGGGAGGGGGGAGAGGTGTTGTTCATCGCCGGCGATACAGGCAGCAGAAATTAATAAGGCTTCACAAACCCTGACAGCCAAGTGTGTGTTCCTTTGGAGAGCAAAAACATTTCGGATCGACTCAGACAAGTCAATGACTGACAGCTCATTGAAGCTCCACCCATTCACAAAGCCTCACTGTCCCCATTGCTAGTATGGCGTAGCAACACGTATTACTGTAGACTACCTGCTGGTCGACACCAAAGATCCCGTTTTGCTTAAATAAAGGAGGTTCTGGTAAGTAAAAGGTTTTCGGCAATCCAAATTGAAACTATTGTTATTTTCAGAAAAAATTGGAAAATTCCGGACATCTGGTCCAGTCTATAGTAATATGTGTGACAGTAGAGAATGGAAACTGTAATCAGCTGCAGCAGAACAGATACAAACTGGACTCATCCAGCACACTGCAGACAGCAGCTGGCAGGTCTCCATGGTGCCCTAGAACAGAACATTTAAGTGACTCAGGCAATAATGAAATAAAAAGATAATTCTGCAGTGAGGGTCACAGCGCTCACTGCTATAGAGATAAATACAGAGCTGCGGGGCTTCAGTGTAGGCCCTATAGCCTTGGGTAGCTGACCTGTTTTTACTGAGAAAGAAGCCAAGCTAATGCTAGTCTTTAGCCCTGCCCTGGGCCATGCTGGTTCTACATGGAGAATACATGTTAGGGAACATCAGCCTTTGAACGGCTTCACTAGGATACCACTTCATCCGCCATCCGCCTCTCATCTATCAGTGACTGAAGGAGGCCCGGCTCTTGGGATAATAGGCAGATAGATTCCTCCTGATATCCATCAGTCTATTCTCCTACTTTACCGTTTGCGTCGCGCAATTAAAAGCGGAGCCGAAATGGAGGAAAGACGCAGAGCCGTGGCCATTAGCCGCACGGAAAGCAACGCTGGGACGAGCGACCCAGCCCGACGGAAAGCACGGGTCGACGCCTCGACGTCAGAAAGGCATTTCATCCCCCGTGTGCCCTATATAGTTCAGCCTGGATTCACGCAGGACTGCGCGAGAGGGGAGGGGCATCCAATTATGGATCGTTTGAGTTAACCTACTTTTCACATGAAAAGACAGACGCCACGGGGATGCACGTCCCTGCCTCCGTCTATCTATATCCAGCGAAGCCGGAGACCCCAGCGAGAAACTTCAGAGGCAGTAACAGCCAATCAGGACTAACCAGCCGCGTGGTGGGAGGGGTCAGAGGGAGCGGGGGGGGGGGGGCTTCTCAGACAAACAGCCTCATGTGGAGCTGGTTTACCATTTGCTTTCAAAACTGACAACAATACAGTTAGTGTACTGACAGTACAGGGGGTGGGAGGCGTTCCAAAACTGGAGATCCTAAAGAGAAAAAGGAGTAATTCAACAAAAATACATTGTACAAAAATAATATCGCTCATTTAATCTGAACTATAATTAATCTAAACTATTATTAGTTCAATCAATTGACATATACTGCAATCCCTGGCGTGGAAACAGTTTGGGTCTCGTTGAGAAGAGAAAACGTGTTGCATTTCATGAAATATTTTAAACCCCTTCGGACTGCTGAAAATTTTTACATGAAACATCCGTTTCCGTCAAAACTCTCAGCAGAAGTTCTTTCATTCTTTTGTGCACTTTGGAAAAGAACATGCGCTTCATAGTGAGAACAGACATAGTGATGTACGCAAGCACATTTTCTGGGGCGGCCCTCTCGTACTCAATCCCCGTTGATCTTTGACATCTTTGAAGTGGATCCGTCACGGACTAAGCACACCGTCCTCTTAAACCTTTATATCAGTCAGAAAACTAAGCACACCGTTCTCTTAAACCTTTATATCAGTCAGAAAACTAAGCACACCGTTCTCTTAAACCTTTATATCAGTCAGAAAACTAAGCACACCATCATCTTAAACCTTTATATCCGTCAGAAAACTAAGCACACTATCCTCTTATATCAGTAAGAGAACCACACCTGAGAACCACACCACACTCAGAATTTGTATAAACCTTTTTCAAAAGTTTTTCCAGCATTGAACACATTGATGCATTTCAGACGGCTCTATTTGACGCAGGTGTTTTTGGTCACACGCCGCCCCCCAGGTGTCCTTACCTGTCTGCGTCGGTCACCAGCGCCAGTCGGCCGTAGTCCCAGGCCACCTTCCGCAGGATGGAGAAGACAAAGAGCAGCGCCTGGAGAACGCAAAGCAAAAGCTGGTGTATTGTTTACTGTATACCGTTTAGTACGTGACATGCAGTATGCAAAAACCATCCGCCATACTCTTTTTCCAGTCGTAGTGTGGACGTGTCATAGGACATCCCACCCTTGCACGGCCATGCTCACATGTCGTTGTTGAAGAATAAAAACTTCAGCAAAGCTGCGCCTCATACATATGCAACCAATTTTTTTTTTGCTTACTTCTTGAAGTATGCTCCTAAATATACTCAGCAAAACTCCGGAAATAAGTATATAATCCGGGGAATTTTAAGTACACTGCATGTAGAGAAAATTTTGCCTACTTAACTCAACCAGTGTACCCAACAAGCATACTCAATAGTGTGAGACGGCGCTGGTTGGACACAGCCCTAGAGGGCCTGTATTTTATTACATTACAGGTCTTTCTTTCCTCTAGACCAGGGGTCCTCAATCTTATCCAGTAAGGGCCGGTGTGGCTGCAGGCTTTTGTTCCAACCAAGCAGTAACACACCTGATTCTACTAATCAAGGTCCTTAGCAAAGACTCTAGTGATTGATCCGTAGAATCAGGTGTGCTACTGCTTGGTTGGAACAAAAGCCTGCAGCCACACCGGCCCTTACTGGATAAGATTGAGGATCCCTGCTCTAGACAGCCAATTAGCTGTATGCATACCTGACAACTCTTTTAGAGACTTATCCCAAAGCTTCCAAACTCATGAATTCAACATAAATCTCATGGATATCTAATCACAGCACACAGTTTCCTCACTATAGTATAGTCAACATGGCCCACCTTAACTAAAACAAGAATAACATTATAGGAACCCACTCTCATACTGTCAAAAAGGTCCAGGAATAAACTACCTGAAAAATAATATTCTATGCTTTGACTGACTATTAAAAACAACTAAATCTATTATCAGGCTTGATTTCCGGTATCTCATCCACGTCTGCCATACAGCTCAAAAATACTGGAAAAAACAAAACATTTAAAAAATTGATTTTACGCAGGCAAATCCTGGGTTGACAGGTATGTGTATTTCAGGGTCCTTTCACTTGTACATTAGGTCACAGTAAAATGTTTCACACGGGATGAGCACTGTGTCCCGTGTTTGCCCTGACGGGACAGTTCCTCTTTCCCACAAGTCTGTGATTTCAATACCTTAAGTGCAGGTCCTGGAGGTCATTCTCCATTTCTGGTTTTTGTTTCCACCAATCACCTTGGCTCAATTAGCTAATTATCCATTCAAACAACAGTGCCAGTGTTCACTTGTAGATCGGACCACAGTAAGACCTTTCATACAGAGACACATGAGCAGTCTTCAGCTGTCATAAATGCGGCTAAAATGTCACGGCACGCAAGTGATTCAGCCGATTAAATAGTTATGGGCAGAAGTGTGGAATGAAATCCAGAAACGGGTTTCTGGGAGTTCCCCCGGCATCGAGGTTTTCAGCGCATTTAAAAAGCAGGATCAGCAATATTTGTTCATTCTCTCCACACTAAACACGTACAAGGACCACAAAACTACACAGAAATAAGTGCATGTGCTATAGCAGCTGCTATGCACTGCACTGCTACCTGCGGTCACAAGCCTGTGACTCAGAGACTGCAGGTTCAAATCCGGGGTGTGACACTGCAGCTGCATTTTTCAACGTGGTAAATAACGACTTTTTTCAGCACATATGAAGTTGTATAAATGGATAGTATGTAAAAACAAAAAGTAAGCTGTCCAACTACTTCCAGTATTTTCACTCCTGTTATAGTTACAAACCACATTATTCCCCAGCACATTTAAAGCCCATTCAGTGCCAGGGTTTTATAAACCCCCATCATGCACTACACGCCCAGCCATGCCTGCTGTCTGCTACCCCGCCCACCCTGAACCCATCAAAGATACTGGGAAAGACTCAAATCCTCCCATTATTAAATATGAGGGCTCTGACAGGCCTATCTGTTAGACCCACTGTTCTCAACACCCCCCCACTCCGCCCCCACACACCTTCCCACCCCTTCCCGTGTTCGTGCCGTGATGGTAATCGCAACCTCCAGCTCTGTCGTTGATAGGACAGAGCGCAGACAAGCATTAGCCCCTCCTCTTTCAACATCAGGTCACTTAATAAGGTCAAACTCAGGTCACTTAATAAGGGTGTTTGGGCACAGCGCATGGCCAATAAGGCCTGGGTGCGTACCAATAGTCGAAAAATGCACCCTCCCTTCCTTCACTACCACCTCCTCTCCTCCGTGCCCCGGAAGCTGATCTTTGTGTTTTAATCTAATGTCGCTGATTACATCTTAATTACGTATTCATGTTTACATATTAATTAATGTCTCAACGCAAACCGCAATGTCAGGTACATTGTATACTGTACATGCAAATACTTGTACTCGAAACATTCAGGCAGTTTCGCATAGTTCCAGGTAGGAGAGGAGTGGTAGCGGGTGTGCGGAGGAAGGGGGAGAGGAGTGGTAGTGGGGGAGTAGAGGAAGGGAGGGTGCATTTTTTCGACTATTGGGATGCACCCAGTGTGCATTGCGGAACGGAGCGTCTGGAATATGACGCAGCTCCTCCACGTCTGTCAGTGTCTGGAATTCTGCAGGAGGAATACCCGCCCCGCTGCTCCTACACGAGAAAGTCTGCCAGCGCGCGCGCTTGGTTGACGGAAGTTTAAAACCCCGTCTCTGGTGTCGTTCCAGAACATTCCATAAATGCTTAATTGGTTTCCGTTCTGGCAACAGAGAAGGGCCTGACTAAACGGGTCAGGTATGTCATGCGCCAGAGTACCCACGCTCTGCGGATACGAGGCATCGTCCTTCTGAAGAATAACCTTCACGTGAGGTAATATGATCCCTCGGCACCATCACATAATGATTGTCATTGACCTTGGGTACAAGTGCATCCAAACCCAATCCATACAATGCGCCCCACACCATCACAGAACCACCAGAACCATTCACTGTTGGTACACTGCTGCGTTTCCATTATTTTGTCCCCTACCTGTAGCTACGTACGTGCGCTAGTTATTCTCATCACCCTTACTCATTAATTTAGCCGACTGGCAACTGTATTTAGCTAGCTTGACATTAGCCTAAACATTGTTTCTCACACTGTAACTAGCTAGCAACATTTAAAAGGAGATATTTCACACATAGCTAGCTAAGAATCTGCCAAATAAATGTAATGTAATGTAATGTAAGAAGCTGCATATATTAGCATATGTATTAGCCGCTACAATGAGAAATTGAGGCACGCGAGCTAACGATAATAGCTCTCTTTCGATGGGATTGTGAGGCGAGGCAGGCGGAGTTTTTACCAGGAAGCACATGAAGTCGAGGGCGAGGACGGTGGGCACTCCACCGAAGGGCAGGCCCTGGAGCACGGTGCTGCGGATTCGGGCGGTGTAGCAGTAGTCCCTGGAGGAGTTGCCGGAGGCCTCGGCCCCGCCGAGCACGCCCATCGTCACCAACATCACGGCGAGCATCTTCACTGCCGCATCCTGAACACCTGAGGGGAGGGGCGAGAGAGCGGAGGGAGGGGTCAGGGACACGGCCCAGCATGCACTGCGAACCACACACACTGTACGCCACGTGCGCTCAACGCCAGGCCACACACTCCTCGTGAAACACAGCATAAAGCTCTCCATGCTACACGATGCCTGTGCAGTGTGTGCAGGTCACAATGTCGATTTTTAACATTTCTTCCATTTACCATTTTCTTTTGGAAGAATTCAGTGCACGAAAACCACAAAAATATTTGGGGAAATTACGCATCCGGCACATGCATAATTTCAGTTATGGACCTCAAAACCATAAGAAACAGCCTTTATTCTCCCTGCTTTATCGCAAAACATGTGCACATTGGACCGTTAAAAATCATGAACCGCACAAAGCACTATCTGTCTGTGTTTGGGTGTGCGTGTACTCATCTACCAGTTCCACACATGTTCAATAATTATCAAATAAATAAATTCCAAAATCAGAAGGGGGTATTTAAGTCTGCCGTGAAATTACAAATAACCATAAACTTTTTTTATATTTGTAAAATTTGTGCCGTGTGAAATCTTCATCGGTTGTGCGTTTCTCGAGTACGTGTTCAGGCAGTGATCACTACACTGTGGGTTTCTATTGCACTGTTGCTGCACGTCTTTAATTATGCAGAAGCAGGGTTCATTTGAACACAACAGGAAAATGAAATCCGATCAGCCCCACAGCGTCTCGCCTTTCGCAACCAGCGCCGCTCTGAACACGGTGTTCCACAGTTCCGCGGCTTTGTTTCCTGCCTAACCGGAGAAAGACGTGGTCTGACAGAGCCAAAATGGCCACCCGCTGCCACAGTATGGAATCTTCCCTGTCTGGCAAACCAGAGGCAGACGTAGCCTTACAGAGCCAAAATGGCCATGGGCTACACGTGACCACAACATGAAGGCTAAGCGCAAGCTTCCATCTGCCCTGCGAGGAAGAGGAGGGAAGAGTTTCCAAACTGGCTTTACTCTGTAAAGCATCACCGGTGGGGTTTCTGTCGCAGAGCGGAAACTACAGCCAGCTGTATATATACACATTAGCCTCAGCAGCGCTCGTCTTTACTGTCCTATTGTTCAGTGGCTCCCAAGACTATGGCGTTTAAACTGGAGCCAGCAGTTGCACTGATTACAGTGAGCTGGGCCTGGAAATGCCGCTTCCAACCTGGAGCCTGGCAGCGAGGGACATCCTGGAGCCCGGCAGCGAGGGACAACCTGGAGCCCGGCAGCGAGGGACAACCTGGAGCCCGGCAGCGAGGGACAACCTGGAGCCCGGCAGCGAGGGACAACCTGGAGCCCGGCAGCGAGGGACATCCTGGAGCCCGGCAGCGAGGGACAACCTGGAGCCTGGCAGCGAGGGACAACCTGGAGCCCGGCAGCACGAGTGCGAGGAGCGAGATCACGGGGACATTTGAACCTTCTGAGGGCTCGTACCTCTGAATCCAACCGAGGCCCCACGTGCGAACGAGGCAACCACCGCGATACGCCACATAATCCTGTCACGTTTCCATGGAAACAACAGGTTCGGACCGTGGGGAAGGAACCTGCTCACGGGCTGCAAACCGCAGACTGACACTCAATCCTGCTGTAATGAGTAGATTTAAGACGTTATTCAATATCCTCGCATGAGGAAATTGCCTCTCACAGCTCACATCCGTAGCGATATAAACAGAGATAATAAATCCTATGAGCTCCACAGTGTCACGCCGCTCTGAACACCATGTTCCACAGTTCCACTGCGTTTCCCCCTGCCTAAATGGAGAAAGGTGGTCTTACAGAGCCAAAATGGCCACCCACTGCCAGAGGAGGAGGTCTTCCCTGTCCGGCAAACCAGAGCCAGACGTGGCCTTACAGATTCCAAAATGGCCACCCCTGCCACAGTCTGGGGCCTTTCCTGACCAGCAAACCCAAACCAGAACTCAGTCCCAGTAGCGCCCCCAGAAATTTTTCATCGGGGTGGCCAGATGGGGCCACTGAAAATCTTGTGGTGGCACACCAAAACCAAAAGCCGTAACTGAATTTCAAGAATTCTATTATGCTGTTGTAGTATATAGGCTAGTTGAAAACTATGTCAATATGAGAGTTAAGGAATTGCATACTAATATAATAGTCGAAAATATAATAATGGTTCCTTATTTTACAGTTAATGTTACTAATTATCTGATGTGCACAGACTAATACTGGTACAGTTAATATTTTGAGTTCTGCAACAATCCTGTTTTAATTTGTTATGTATCTGTATATACATAGGCGATTCATTGTTCTTCAAATAGGTTAGTAGTTGTCCTTTTCCTTAAAAAGACAAATATACAGCTTTAATTTGAAGAAGTAGCTACATTGATTGTAAGGAACAAAACATTTACTAGGAACAAGCCTACTAGAGTTTAAAAACACCACACAGAGGCCTCCAATTCTTTTCAATACAGCTGTATTTGGCTGTTGCTGTGTCTTTTTGTAAACAAAAATATTATATTACATATGTCCAAAAATGAAAAATAAAACAAAAAAGCATAATCATGGACAACAATATACATTTTATTATAGCCTACTCACAACCTACTTATATCCCTGCTTTATTAGGCTACATTCTTCTCAGCCCGCTTCATCCACAGTTATCATAGGCTAGGCTATGTGTAGCCTACGGTTTTTATTGTTTTTTTTAAAGGGTTTCCGCGTTGTTATGGTTTTGAAAGCTCCGCGCAATGATACAGCTTTTGCAAAAACTGGTATGCAGTAACAGCATAGCCTTTTTCTTTTATTTCTTTTTTTCCCCCCAAAGAGGGCATTTCCGGATATAATTGCAGACTTGTGGCGAAAGTGCCTTCGTGGTGATAAGATTTACTTTAACATCTGTCCGAGAATGTAAACAAGTTGTCCATTTTCACTGTAAGAAGATATTTTATGACAACGTCACCTCTATTTCACTAGCTTAGCCTACTTGAACAGTTACAACCTGCATGAGAAGAGTAGCTTACCCATTGAAAGCTGATTGCTTTTTCTTTGTCTCACCGTTTGTTTGGAATCTACAAGCATACAACGATGAAAAATTATCGTTCTTTGGATGCCCACAACTTTTTTGTTAGAGGTTGATAATATTTTGCACTTGCAAATATAATACTGTAATGTTATAGCACTCCGATTTATCCACATTCCACTACAAACCATTTGCATATGGTCAAAATGTTTTAGCGTTTCTTACAGCAATATTAGTTAGTCATAAATTGACAATTGGATAACTTATTTGACTTGTGAAACAATGCCTGCTGCACACATAAGCATGTGGAGTTTCAGGGTCCCACATTTTCCCCTTTCTTCCTGCCGACGCCTCACG
This sequence comes from Ilyophis sp. 1 JC-2022, assembly GCA_022702515.1. Taxonomy (NCBI): domain Eukaryota; kingdom Metazoa; phylum Chordata; class Actinopteri; order Anguilliformes; family Synaphobranchidae; genus Ilyophis; species Ilyophis sp. 1 JC-2022. Next base: position 105,390,349 of record CM040396.1, on the reverse strand, counting down.
TCTTATTGCTCGGATCCACTTTTCTCACTTATGGGCTCCGTTTTGCGTTTCGGAATCTTATAAAACTGCAATTCTGGGTTTTTTGCCTTGCTTGTAGTGCATCCCACCAAACAACAACTTTTAGGCATTTTTATGCTGTTGGCTAACGGATCGAAATGACAAGAAGGCACCGGCACGTCAAGTCAATGGAGGGCGAGAGCGGGTTGTGTTTTAGTCCGGGCCTATTTGCGCTCAGTCTCCTGACGGACGGTCAAAAGCGGCTGGCTAGCTATACATTTGTTATTTTCTTTCAAATGCACGAACTATTATAAAAAATAAAATTATTGATTTAAATGAATAGTACCTAATGTAAAATATTATTATGCATGTGCGACTCGCGAGGGGGGGCCAGTGGGGGGGCTGATTGTATCGGGGTGGCCGTGGCCCCACTGCTCAGTTCTCGCAGAGGCCCCTTACCATCGGAGCCAAAACAGTTGAGTGGAAAAGTACGGATATCTGGGTGCCATCATAGATTAAAAACCTGACCTGTGAGGCAAACTGTCCTCGAGTGCATGCAAAGTGTCAGTCAAGGCTGTATTTCCTCCAGAAAAGATTTCACACTGCACGCATTTTACACCTGCTTCCCTGAGTCAGTGCTGACCTTTAGCGTAACAGCTTGGTTTGGCTCATTAAGTGAAATCAGGCAACAGAAGCTGAAGAGGGTGACAGTACAGGCTACTAACATCATAGGGAACCAACAAAAACCGCTGAAACATCTGTATGAGGAGCGTACAATTAAAAAAGGAAAGAGGATTATGGCCCTTCCATCACATCGCCTGAACTTTCTCTTTGAGACTCTTCCATCAGGTCGAAGACTAAGGTCCTTGCCCCTTAAAGCAAAAAGAGCCCAAAACAGCGTTGTCCCTACAGCTGTTAGACTGCTTACTGACATCTCAATACAGTAAAGGCGGATGAGGAACTGTTATTGCTTTTGACGGTCAATTTTTAATCATAATTAATATTAAATATATTAATATCATTTTGACAATACTAATAATAGTAGTAATTTTAATTATAATAAATTCCACACCACACATACCTTCACTATAATGTGAAACATCTGATTCTATTGAATGTCTTTATTTAACATGTTTGTTTGTGTTTGTGGGTCTGTCCCACTGTCTATGTCTTTTCTACTGCTGGTCACTACAACTGAAGTTCCCCAACAGGAAAATAAAAGTTATTCTATTCTATTCTAAAGCCAGACAAGAGGCCCGTCACCCATCCCAAGTAAGCTAAACCTGACAGGATTACACAGAAACACATCTGACCATTCATACCAGCACATTTAACTGTTCTTTCCAACACATTTAAAACAAAGTTCCTTCTCTACGGTCACAAAAAATCCACAGATCTAGCCGTGTTGTATCTGCGCTCGTTTAAAATGACTTTCCCTTGTAAGAGCCATTGGGGTTGGCTGCTGGTGCGCTTTGATAAACCTTCCCCGGGTTCACTTTCAGACAGGACAACTTATTGATTTCTTCAGGAAAAAACACCTTCTAATTATGCTCATTTCAGGCTCCCAGTAGACGAAACCATGAGAGTAAGCGTTAGGTATGGAAACAATGCGAAAAATAATGCTAGTGAAGGCCTATATACACAAGGAGGTCTGGGTATAGAATCTAATTGTAGAAACAGCATGTTTGTGAGAGCTGTCCAGAACAATTTTCTCCTTTAAACTCAATTACCAGCCTTTGGTTTCATTTTGCATCTCACAGTGAATACAATAGTCAACCACTCCCATAATAATAATAATAATAATATAATAATACATTTTATTTGTATAGCGCTTTTCAGGGACCCAAAGACGCATTACATAGGTACAAAAAACACATAATGAACACATATCACGTAATCACACATAACATAACAGATAACATAGCAACAACATATGGGCAGTAGCAGTGGGGAACTAGAACATAACAGAACATGAAAACAAATCATAACAGCATCAAAGGTAGGGGGGGACAACAGTAGACAGGCAGGTGACAACAGTACAACAATAACAGCAGTAGTGAGTGGATGCAAGAGATGACAAATGGGGAGGGGGATGAAGTGCATGGTTAGGGGTAGGGGAGGTTGTAGGCCTGGGAGAAGAGATATGTTTTTAACCGGGATTTGAAGATTTGTACTGTGGGTGAGTCTCTGATGAGCTGGGGGAGTGAGTTCCAGAGGCGGGGTGCTGTACGTGAGAATGCTCGGTCACCGTAGGTTTTCAGTCTGGATGGGGGGACAGTGAGGGTGAGAGTGTGAGCAGATCGGAGGGCTCGGGTGGGGTGGTGAAGGATCAGGAGATCGGACAGATAGGGGGGGGCCAGGGAGTGGAGAGCTTTGTAAGTGAGGAGGAGTACTTTGAAGGTAATGCGGAATTTGATGGGGAGCCAGTGGAAATTAAGGAGGACAGGGGTGATATGGTCACGGGATCGGGTGTGGGTGAGGAGGCGGGCAGCAGAGTTTTGAACCATCTGGAGTCTATGGAGGGAGCGAGAGGTGATGCCGGTAAGGAGGGAGTTGCAATAATCCAGACGGGAGGAGATGAAAGCGTGAATGAGGGTTTCAGCAGCAGAGGGGGTGAGGCAGTGTCTGATTTTTGCAATGTTGCGGAGGTGGAAGTATGAGATTTTGATGACAGAGTTGATGTGGGGCTCGAAAGAGAGGGTGGGGTCCAGGATGAAGCCAAGGTTTCGTGCCAGGGGGGAGGGGGTGATGGTGGAGCTATCAACAGTGAGAGAGATGGGACCGGTTTTTTGAAGAGTGGATTTTGTGCCGATGAGGAGGAGTTCAGTCTTATCAGGGTTGAGTTGGAGAAAGTTGTGAGTTAACCAGGTTCTTATTGCGGAGATGCAGTTTTCAATGTGGGTGAGGGGTGGGTGGTGGACGGATTTGGTGGTGAGGTACAATTGGGTGTCGTCAGCATAGAAGTGAAAGTCTAGGTTGAAGTTGCGGATGATGTAACCAAGGGGAAAGATGTAACAGATGAAGAGAAGGGGACCAAGGACAGAGCCCTGGGGGACACCCTGCGTGACAGGGGAGAGGGTGGAGGTGTGGCCGGAGAGAGAGATGAACTGTTGTCTGTTGGTGAGGTAGGAGGTGAACCAGTCCAGTGCGATGCCCTCAACACCCAGTTGGCACAGCCTTTGAAGGAGGATGGAATGGTTGACCGTGTCAAAGGCTGCGCTGAGGTCTAGTAACAACAGGATGCTGAGGGCACCGGAGTCTGCAGAGATGAGGAGGTCGTTGATGACTTTAACCAGGGCTGTTTCGGTGCTGTGGAGGGGGCGGAAACCAGACTGGAGGGGTTCATAGAGGAGGTTGGACTGTAGGTAGGAGTGAAGTTGGGCAGCGACCAAACGTTCTAGGGTTTTGGATAAAAACGGGAGATTGGATATGGGACGGTAGTTGGAGAGGTTGGCTGGGTCAAGGGTGGGTTTTTTAAGGATGGGGGTAACGGAGGCAAGTTTGAAAGCAGAGGGAACATGGCCGAGGGACAGTGACTGATTGTAGAGGGTGGAGAGGTGGGGGAGGAGAACAGGGAGGCAGGCCTTAGTTAAGATGGTGGGGAGCGGATCCAGGGAGCATGTGGTGGTCTTGGAGGCGGTAATGATGTCAGAGATGAGGGAGGGGGTGACGGGAGAGAAGGCTATTAGTGGGTGGGTGGGGATGGGGAGAGTGACAGAGGGGGGCGGGGGGGGGGGAGGGGGGGGGGGCGGAGGGGTCCGAGATGGAGGCAGCCAGGGAGGTATTGATTTTGGAGATTTTGCTGTTGAAGGCGAGAAGGAAGGAGTTACAGAGGTCAGTGGAGGAGGGTGGGCTGCTGTCCGGGGGCTGGAGAAGGTACTTGACAGTGGAGAAGAGGGTACGGGGGTTGGGGTTGGTGCTATTGATGAGAGAGGAGTAGTGGGCAGATTTGGCAGCTTGAAGTGCATCACGGTAGGAGGAGAGGTGGTGCTTGTAGGCTTCTGCGTGGACGGTGAGGTGAGTTTTCTTGTAAAGTCTTTCAAGTTGACGGCCGGTTTGTTTCATGGTGCGGAGTTGAGGGGTGTACCAGGGGGAGGAGGTGGTGAAGGACACAGTAGCGGTTTTCCAGGGGGCCAGGGAGTCAAGGGAGTCAGAGAGAGTGGAGTTAAGAGTGTTGGCATAGTCATCTGGAGAGGAGGGGGCAAGGTCAGGGGGGGGAGGGCGGAGGATATGCACTGGGAGAGGATGAGTGGGTCAACAAATTTAATATTGCGGAAGGAGATGGAGCGTTTCTTGGGGTTGTGGGGGGAAGGGAGTGGGGCTGAGAAGAGGATGCAATGATGGTCAGAGAGGGGAAAAGGGACTGGATGGGGGTTGGATATGGGTAGGGAAGAGGAGCAGACGAGGTTGAGGGTGTGGCCTTTCACGTGGGTGGGGAAATGAATGTGCTGAGTGAGATGGAAACAGTCCAGTCCATAAACACAGGTAGAAAGCGCTCTAACCCTAACCCTAACCCAACCACTCCCATTCCCATAAACACAGGTAGAAAGCGCTCTAACCCTAACCCTAACACAACCACTCCCATTCCCATAAACACAGGTAGAAAGCGCTCTAACCCTAACCCTAACCCAACCACTCCCATTCCCATAAACACAGGTAGAAAGCGTCTTGTGGTACGAGAGCAGACTGTGACTAACGGCAGGAATTAATAACCCCGGCAGTGGCCCTTCCCCTCCCTGAACATCCCAAACACCTGGCCTCTGTGGGCGGCCTACTCCTGAACAGATCAAGAGGTGTATGAGGACGAGGGGGGGGGGGGGTTCGTGGCGATCCCCGTTGGGGGGCAGAAGGCGCTCTCAGCTCTGTGCAACGGTCTGTGGTAACTGGGCAGGGTGGGGGTGTTTTATTTAAAAAAAAATGTATTACTATAAATTTTAATTATAATTTTTTTATCCCGCCGCGTTTGTGTGTGTGCGCGGGCGTGTCCGTGACTGTATGCTTGTGTGTGCGTGTGTGTTTGTGTATGAGTGTGTGTGTGTGCGTGCGTGCGTATCTAGATCAAATGAAGCAGGATGACAGATGACAGAGGCACTGTACAGCCATGCTGTGTGAAAGTGCTAGAAGCTGTAGACTTAGGAGTAAAAACCTTTACACAGGGCTGTAGGCCTGTCCACCATTTAAGACTCCAAGACACCAATTTAGGACGTTAGGTCTGCCAATCATTTAGGGCCCTAAAGCGAACCAATTCATTTAAAGCCACTAAAAAAAAGTCGCTACCATCATGAAACCACTCTCAGTCAGGATGAGCTTTACAAACACAGGTTTTCAGATCCAGCTATGGTGTGAGCGTGAATGTCTTACCGAAATTCAGAGCCGATGTATTTGGTCAAAAAAGGGACGGAAACAATTAAAGGCGTTCACAAGAGGGAATCGTGAAACCACTCCAGAACATTCAAAAATGGAAATTACAATTACAATTTTCATTTTAGTATGGCAGACTGCTTTGGCTGGTATGGTAAAACACCTTTTTTTGGTTACTAGGGCTAGACAATTAATACAAATTTTATTGTGATATCAATATTGGCTTTCCACGATTACTAAACAAGAATGACGATTCTGAAGGCACAGTCTTTTAGAAATTAAAACTCACTTTACTGGACTCTCTGCTGTTCTATATCAAATAAAGCACCTATTTTACCTCCCTCACAGTAGAGGGTTAGGGTTAGAAAATGCGAAAAATATAAGCACAATTCATTCAAAATGTGAAGGTGCAAAGTATTATGTTCCGAAAACCAATTAATTACCGTGTTAAATAATCATGATGTCAATATTGACTAAAATAATCGCCATAATCATGCAGCCCTAACGGCTACAATAAAATAAATGCCACTGTCGAGATATAACGATAAAAGCATTCCAGAATGTTCAGGAATCGCGCATCTCTCCTCCATTACAGGTAAACATCGCCTCAGTCTCCTTCCGCATTGCTCAACCTTCCCCCACATCCAACAAAGCTTCCCGCCAGCTCTCTCAGTCTTGGGACGCCAGATCGATGGAAGCGTCCAGCCCAACGGCATTCTACATGAGTAGGCGGGGCATGCGAGCGTCCGTCCGTGGACAGCCAACCGCACACAGTTCACTCACAGTTCGCCTTTGTAGCTTTTGACGGTGCCAGTATTGTGACAGTACCTTGCTGCGGAGGGGAAGTTCCCCTTGCTCAGTCCCGTGGGATTATACCTGCTGAGACAGTGCGTGATGCAGTGTGGATGGGAAGAGGCAGGCGGCCAAGAGCTTAACGCGTTTAGAGAAACGGATTGCGTCTTTCACCGCACCCACCAGGTCTCTTCTGCACCTGTTGGAATGGCAGGTGAGAGAGGGGGCAGGTGAGAGAGGGGGCAGGTGAGAGAGGGGGCAGGTGAGAGAGGGGGCAGGTGAGAGAGGGGGCAGGTGAGAGAGGGGAGATTAAATCACCGTGCCAGTAAGGCAGGCCTGAGCCAGGCATCCTGTCGCCATTGGTTATAATCAACGTTTCTGGGCATGTACTACAGCCGCTGGATAGCAAGGAGACAAACAATCACTGGTGTGTGTCTGCGTGTGCGTGTGTGTCTGCGTGTGCGTGTGTGCCGTGACAGCTTTCGATAAACCCCAGACAGGAAATACTAGTTCTGAGTCCACATGACACCGCATGTGACATGACAAAACCACAAAGACAGGAGCAGTACCTTCTTTCAACGCTTGTTACCAGGAGAGCCACGTACGGTGGATATAAGCTCAATATGGACGTAAAATTACCTCTAAGATAACTGACGACCAAACTGACTTGGATTTAAAAAAATAAATAACACAGAAGTGAACATTTTAATTTGCGATTAAAGGGTTTTTCAGGAGCATTTTAACAACTGATGTTTTACAAAGTAAAAGGGAAATCATCATGTTTGGATTTTGTACTAAAATACATAATTCAACTTTGAGTTCATTAATAAGACTGGATTCATTCAAATTTTCACCTGTTACTAAATAAGGCATTTCAGAAAGCATTTCCCAATATAAATTATGCTTGGTCATTGCCCCGCAAATCAATTTTGAAATAACAAACTACATTTTATCAAATATTTTATGTAAATTACTTTATGCAAGAGGTGCTAGTGCTACTTTCATTCGTAGCTTTCCAGTCCAAGATATTCTCACTACATATAAAGTACGTTGCAAAAGTAATCAGAGAACTCAGTGTTCACATATCCACATATGACAGAGGAGAAAGTGTGAACGTCATTTATAGTGGGGAAGCACAATATGGAAATTCTTGAGTCAGTAAGTCTCTCAGCCAGCACTGATAATTCAGTTATAATGCGCTTGATCCGGACTCAAGAGAAACTGATATATGGTTCAGAGGTTTCAGCGTTTAAACATTTCAAAAGGGCTGGTGTCACGTTCAAAGACGGCCGTCTTTCGAACCTCACAAACCTGCTGGAGCACTGTGCGTTCTGCCCTGGGGAATCCCCATATTCCGCGGCGCGTGGATCTAGTCCAGGTCTATCCAAAGCTGCTCTAGGCTTTTCCGTTTCGACCGCTCCGCATTTCAGAAGCGGAGCTTTGAAAACAAATATCGCACCAGCGCCGAGGCCCAGATATACTGCGAGTCACTGTCAGTGATCACTGGGGCTCTCAATGTGGTCTTTTGGGGAAATTCAGGGAATTAATGAACCCAGGGCACGTGTATAGTTTGGCGTACCATAGAGAAAACTGTGCTTACAAGGCAGGTATAATATACGTTGTACAGTAAAGCCAAACAAGCAACAATTGTGTTCTCTATCACAACAGCATTACGGAACTACTTTTTACATTTAAAAAAAACAACTTTTTCTTCTCATTGTCCCAGTGTTTTCGAAACCATCAGGAGGCCAAAACCTTTAATTATTCATTCACAAGATGCTGATCTAGACCGATACGGCAATCAGGTCAACCAGAAAAGAGAAAGCGGCCAGAGTACACAATGTAGAATCCAAGCCTACTGGATACGAGAGCATAGGCTCTTCTCGAAATATCAAGCAGCACAAACATTAAAAAAGGGGTACGGAGCCTAAACGTGTCATTTAAGAAACGGAGAACTCAAAAACGGTACTGCAGCCCCCACTTACCCGCGATCGGAACCCTTGTGCGTCGACTACGTCGGTCGATCTACTGAAAAAATGATTCTTGTCCAGACCTTTCCAAAACTTTGAGAAGCGAATGGTTAGCAGTTATACCCTCAGGTGATGGGGAGTGATCCCAAAGCGCTGTCGATCATGGGCCCTGGCGTGTGACCTGTGAGTTGGGGTTCGTCTGCAGACGGGGATGCTGGGAGAGGGGGTAGGCGGGGCGCAGAACAGTCACCGTCCCAAATCCGACTGCTCTCTGCGCGGGCCGACACCCCTCTCTCTCCAACGGGCCAGACCTCGCCTACCACTCCCCCCCTTAAGCACCACTGATGAAAGGCTCGAGGCCTGTCTTGTGAGACACACAAATTAAATTACCGCAGCCTGCCTCCTGCCGTTCTCGTGTAGGGCGTTTCTGTGCCGGGAGCTTCGCAAAAGAATGACACATTTATGCCACCCCCCTCCCCCCCCTCCGCCCCAAACCGACATGAGCTGACATCATCGGGATCAAACAATAAATAAACAGATGCTGTTGCCGTTTGCCCCAAAATGGACACCGTAATGTACACAAGCCAGCCTATCGACTGCCCAAAGCAGCGGATGTCCAACCTGATTAGTTCCAGGGGTGATAAATACACTTGCTACACAAAGAAACTATGTGGCACTTTCAAAATAATTAAACTGCTTTTCAAAAAAAAAAGTCCATATAGTCATTCAAACCGAGTGCGCACGGAACATGGCTTTCACACGGAACAGAGATATGCCAGAACATGTCTATATGCGGTACAATAACTTCCACCATCTGAAAAAAAGCTCAAAGACCAGTAATCCCATGAGAGGAATCTATTCTAAACTAGCAGACCACAACAAGAGAAGCACAGGCAGGAACTGCTGTTCTTACCGTCGTAACCTACACACTTACCCAAAGAGACAAGCACAATGCACTGCAGCTTCACTCCATCTGCGCGCAACAGTTCAACAAGTGCACGGTTCAGCGAGAACCTTCTTACTTAGGCTATGGTGCAGTTCTGACCGCGGTGAACCGTATAGCTTACGCAAACACTAACAGACAGCCACACAAAACCGCTGTATCACGGGGAACATTTTTCAAAAGCAGACTCATTTTGATGACCCATCAAAAACCGTGGTCACGAGAGTCTTTTTAACTTGTGTTTTTATGTCGAGTGTTTTATGTTGCATTTCCTTTTTCTGTGTGTTGACTGTCTGTATGCTTACCACACAAGAAGTTGCCCGTCTGTATGCTTACCACACAAGAAGTTGCCCAACCGAAAAAATTAAGAATAAAAAATATTTATTTGATGAAACCTGATTAATAAAATAATCTACAATTTTCATGTGAATTATAGGATGAAATAGGCCCTGTATACATTTCTTTCAGTTGCACTTGCCAGCTTCCCAAGGATATTTTCTGCAAACAAAAACAACAGTCTAATCTGAGATAGCCTGGCATAATTTCACTGGGACGCTGTCGACATGGCTTTTTGTACAACAGCTTAGTGTAATACCAAGCTAGGCTTCTTATGGACACCACAGTCACCACAGCGCTGGAACAAAAGCTCAACAAGAGAGCCGTGTGGTGCGGTCCATAGGGTGGCCAACTCTCAAGCCATATATCCACCCCCTGCCCCTGTGCGGCTGGGGGTTCGATCCCCTGCCATGTAATCCCATCTCTACTGGTTACCCTCAGTGCTTTTCCTGATAAAGAAAAAAATACAGAACGAGAGACGGTGAAAACTGCATGAGGAGAGACAAACATTATAATAAGTCAAGTTTTTTTGTGGCTGTGTGTGTGTGTGTGTGTGTGTGTGTGTGTGTGTGTGTGTGTGTGTGTGTGTGCGTGTAAAGCTCTGAGCTGCTCGGATTCAGCCTGGCGGTTTTTTCATTTCCGGTGTAAGGGGCGGGCAGCACTCTTACACTCTCAGAAATAAAAGTAGACTGAAGGTACATTTTTCTTCTGTAAAAAGCAAATCTCACAAATCTACCCTGAAAGTACAATATTGTTCTATTTGGGTACTGACAAGTGCCTTTTCAAGAAAAAACTAGAAATAACCGCCTTGCGGTTGTATGCCTCCGCCAACAAGTCAAGTTGCAGTTTACATCCACGTCTGTCCAGACTCATAAAATATATGTAGTGAAGCAAACGTAAGTAAACGTAGAAAACGTTGTCACTGATGTCATAGTGAAATGGACCTTTGAACTTTTGGATATAAAATGTCATCGCTTCATCATTTTATCCTATTAGATATTTGTGTGAAATGTTGTCATAATTAGCGTAGGAATTCTTGAGTGATGGCCAAAAAAACATCTTTTGTGAGGTCACAGTGAGCTTGACCTTTGACCACCAAAATCTAATCAGTTCATCCTTGAGTCCAAGTGGACTTTTAGGCCAGATGTGAAGAATTTCCCTCAAGTCGTTCCTGAGATACGGCGTTCACGAGAATGGGACGGACGGACGGACAACCCGAAAACATGATGCCTCCGGCCATGGCTACCGCCGGCGCGGGGGCATAAAAAGGTATAGATTAATTATGTATTGCTGGTTGGGGTACAGTTTTATGTACCTATAGGGTACCACCCCAGTGACAAGCATAGCTTTTTAAGTACTTTTTGTACCTTTTTTTTTCCCCCTGAGAGTGTACAGGTCCGGAGTGACCGGGCTCTTTAGGCCCAGAGTTCTCCCCACAGTTCTGCACGCGGCCCAAGGTGAGGAAGGGGGGGAGGGGGGGGGGGGCGTGGGATGGCTGCGCTCTCATGGGTCTGGAGCAGGAGCAGGAGCAGAGACGAGGAGCAGGGAGCGAGGAGCGAGGAGCAGGGAGCGAGGCAGGAATGCCGTGCCGAAACAGACCGACTGACTCATGAGTGAAAAATTGTGCACGGCCTCTCCCGCTCGATGCAGGGTCGCCATAGCGCCAGGTTCCGTCATGCCTCCCCAAACACAAACAAAATACGGAGCGCAGAGGTGCTGGTGGGGAAGAGAGAGAGAGACAGGAGAGAGCGAGAGGGAGATAAAGAAAGTGAGAGAGAAAGAGAAAGAGACTCCTTCCTCCACTTAGGCACCATTCTCAGACCACTGGCAAATGAACACGTCCACCCCAATACACATCAACACCCGTCTCCTGTTCATCAAACTTAATTCAGTGTAAAAGTAGCGCAGGGTTTATGACAGATGTAACAGTTTCACAAGGCTGTTCTGACGTCAGCCCAGTGTGACGTGGAGCGTTTCCCCCAGGAAACGTAGACGCGGTGGTGAGACTGCATGACCGGGAGGGGGGCCACGATCGTTGACGGGGGGGGGGTTTATTTATTCGCTTTCCTGAGTTGACATGACCTAAAAAAAAAAACATTCTTCTGTGCGTGGCTAAGCAGCCAATCGTAGTGAGATTACAGCGAATCGAAACACTAATTTCACAGGCTACTTTTGTAGAGTTACATCCACAATGATGGATTGACATGCCATGCCGTATGTCCAAAGCCCCCTTCAAACAATTTACTGGACATCGGTCAACTTGATGAACACAATGAATGACACCGACGTTTTATTTGATTTTACCAACATCTTAGTGATTTCGTGTGCAGAGTGATTTGTGTGAATTAACAAAAAAGATTTAAATTGTGGCTGGTAAGATCTCAGGTTGTAGATTTCTACTCTAGCAGCCACTTTGGCAGGTAACCAGCCAGATTTGTGTTATACTGTAAAAGGTTATGTGGCTGATAAAATGTTGAAAATGGCTGGTGATTTTTTGAATCCACAAACCACTCTGGCCAGTGGATGAAAAGGTTAATTTCCTACCCTGCTAGGGTCAAAAGACGACCAACGGATGTTTGGGTTATTTAGTGGCAGAATGCGTTTGGAAACACTTCTGAAACAACCTCCAAAGTCTGAGTGTTTTCCATTTCATTTTTAATCCCGAGAGGCCTGAACTTTGAAGAGAGCCGACGGAACAAAGGGCCCATAAATCTGCTTCATAAAATTATCACAAGTCCAGCTGTGCTGAAAATATATCTCAAGCAGCCCTTCAGACCAGCTAAATACAAGCCAAAGATCAGAACCGTGACGGTCTGGCATCAGGGTGTGAAATGAACACCTGCCATCAGCCAAATCACTGTAAAAGTTTTGAACGTGGCTGGTAAGATTTTCTACTTTAGCAGCCAGTCTGTCAGGTACCCAACCAAGGGATATTGTATTAAAGGTAATGTGGCTGGTAAAATGTAGAAAATGGCTGCTGATTTTAAGAATCCACAAGCCCCTCTGGCCAGTGGGTGAAAACGTTAATTTCATGCCCTGTCTGGCATACAGTGACCTATCATTGCTTCCCCCTCAACTGCCAACCATTAAATCACCATGATAAGACTGGCACACATTTATCAAGTGCCAGGTCAGGAGAGACTGGAGTCTGCCAAAAACTACTGAACTACTGAATACTGAGAGAGAAACTTCAGTCCTCCGTTACACAGGCCCGTGCTGTCACCGCATGACGGACTGAGGGGCATTGTCCAGGTAGAAAAGACCCCGTAAAGCCTGTACAATGCTCTGCCCAGTCCTCACCATTATTCACCAGCACTTGGAAGAAAAGGCTGCTGGGAAATGTAGTTTTTAAAACAAAGCCCGTCTCCTTCAGTTATCTCTGCACTGCAGCCGCACATCGTCGTCAGCCAGAGGCGAGCCGCATGACAACCAGGAACCCGTGGCTAACGGCAGCTCCAGGTTTTCAACAAACACGCTGACGCAAGAGATTTCTTACCTCACCCGCCTTGCCCTTGGGGGCCTAAGGAACATCCTGGCAGTACAGCTAGAGAGTAGAGATTAATGTCGTTTCTCTCTGTGTTTGAGTATGTTAAAGTGCTAGCAGGACGTACCAAACACACAAAAAAATCCTCTTAGGTCCGGCGAGGTTTGACAAACGTCAACTATTCGCTGCTCTCAATACTTTGGGTTTGGGTAGGAAGTCAATTTGTAAAAGGGGTTTACTACAGAAAAGGTCTGAACATTTATAAATAAATAATAATAATAAAAGAAACATGAAATATGCAGATTGCAGAGTATGTTTTTGAACATATCTCCTGGGTCTGAATTGTTCCAACCCAAGTGTGCTTAAGTGCAACAATATTAGCACTCGTGTGGTTAAATGCAGTAATATTAGTGCTCATTGGTGGTTAATGCAGTAATATCAGAGCTCATTGGTGGTTAATGCAGTAATATTAGTGCTCATTGGTGGTTAATGCAGTAATATTAGTGCTCGTTGGTGGTTAATGCAGTAATATTAGTGCTCATTGGTGGTTAATGCAGTAATATTAGTGCTCGTTGGTGGTTAATGCAGTAATATTAGTGCTCATTGGTGGGTAGTGCAGTAATATTAGTGCTCATTGGTGGTTAACTGCAGTAATATCAGTGCTCATTGGTGGTTAATGCAGTAATATTAGTGCTCATTGGTGGGTAGTGCAGTAATATTAGTGCTCATTGGTGGGTAGTGCAGTAATATTAGTGCTCATTGGTGGGTAGTGCAGTAATATTAGTGTTCATTGGTGGGTAGTGCAGTAATATTAGTGTTCATTGGTGGGTAGTGCAGTAATATTAGTGCTCATTGGTGGGTAGTGCAGTAATATTAGTGTTCATTGGTGGGTAGTGCAGTAATATTAGTGCTCATTGGTGGGTAGTGCAGTAATATTAGTGCTCATTGGTGGGTAGTGCAGTAATATTAGTGCTCATTGGTGGGTAGTGCAGTAATATTAGTGTTCATTGGTGGGTAGTGCAGTAATAATAGTGCTGTTAGCAGAGAGGCATGAGATTAGCCCACGCTATGTATTCTGTTTACTCCAAAAAGTTGCCCTCATAGCCACCCTGCACCTGACCGCCAGCACGGACATGTAGCGTTTACACCGTCAACAACCTGGAGGCCCAGCTGTACCCGCCACAGCCAAACAAACTCCTGCCGTGACACGCCAGCTTCCCGTTCCTCAACACCACAATAACTAATTAAAGAGCTACTCTTGTGTTCCTAGCTTCCTCCTTCAGTCCAGCCTGAAAAACAGCAGCTGAAAAACACCTGTGCGTACAAACCGATATTTAAAAATCAGTTACGCATACTGTCAACACAGCATTTAAAGGCCAGCATCGACCGGGATTTCAACGGCGCAATAAATCAATCATTTAGCCAGATAAGCCAGGGACAAACTACGTTGTGGTCAGCTGTATTATGGAAGGGGAGTGCGAGCTTGTTGGCCTTGCAGGCACACACGGCGTTAATGATCGACTGCATTACACGCCATTAACGGGGCCTTACAAAGAGTAACCTTTGGCGACAGCGGAATTATGTCACAGTCGTGTCGGGGACAGTTTCACCCCACTGCACGACGTGTGCAGAGGGCAAGACTGGAATGTGTCACGTGACCAGTAGTCCATCCTCATCCCCCTTGGGGAGAAGACTATTTTCCTAACAGACAGAGCTAGTGGCAGTTAGTGAGGCAAACTGAAGCAAGCAAGAGCGGAACACGTACCCAAATGAACGAGGCACGCACCAACAGACACTAACAAAAATTAAAACGGCACACTCTTCTCTCTGGCAGTTTAGATTAATTCAGAATTATAGACATTTTAACTATTGCCTTTGGTGAAATGGCAAAAAAAAAAGAAAGAAAAATAAAATAGCAGGAAGGCAAATTGCTGGAATTGCAAAGCAACAGCTCAGCCCTGGAGGAGATAAGGCCCCGCTGAACAAACCAATCAGGGTCATAAACATCGGGGCGGACGAAGAGGGAGTGCTATGGAATGCTGGGAAAAGCGCACGCTGGGAGGTTGAACTGAGCCGCCACCAAAGACTACCCAATCAGTGCTCTGCCCAAACGCACAGCCGCGCACATCTCGGATTCAATACATCACACGGACAGGCGCATCTCTGATTCCATAACCCAACCTGAGGCTCCACAGGTGGGGTCCATGCCAATTCCTCCAGGACCTGAAAAATACGGAAAGAGCCGGTGCGCGGGTGCAGGCTTTTGTTTTATCCCACCATTAAAAATCCCAACTCAAATAATGAACTAATCATGGTCTTCAACAGAGACTTTGATTGGTTGAGTCAGAACAGAAGCCTGCTCCGTTTTCATATAAGATCAGAACGCCCTTCATGAATATGGTGACCTGCAGCCCATCGCGTCTAATGGGATGAGAAGCGCAGGTAGCAGAAGCCGTTTGACCTTGTACAACCAATAATGAAACACAGCGTTTTAACACCAGCAACCGCAACCACAACCACATCCGCTATGAAAGCCCAGGCTAACACCCTGGTAAGACCTCGCAATCAGTGCTAAGTGTGAAGAGTGAGGCTAAGCCAGGCCCGGTACAAAATATATAATCCTCAAAATAATTTAAGGGTCAAAGGAAATTTTTTGATCATTTTTGTAAGCATGTCTTTTTAAGCCAGATAGGGTTAGAATATCCCCCTTTGGGTTGTCATTTGGACTATAGACATCACGTTATTATGGGACATGCATTCATTGCACTTATCTTTAGAAACTTTTTAAGTTAACCCAGATTCCCTTTTCATGGATTTGAAGCACGAACAGAATCAGTCTAAACTGACAAACTGCCTCGAAACACCCATTGTGACACCTCATGCACCATTTGCACGTGTTTTGCATGAGTGTCATTCCATGCATGCCAATTTTAGCAATAACGGTGGCTACACCAGTTACTGAAGCTTCTGCGACTTGTGTGAACATCATTTTGGGGGGTGCGTGACTTTTTTTCATCAGGGTGATAAACTGGTGTCTAATCAAAAGTTTTTTGTTTTGTGTTTTCTGTTCTTGAGCAGTCAACAAATTATTTTGTCATTAGTCGTGACCATTTTAGCTCGTTAGCTTATATTTATATGCACAAATATTTTTGACACAACTTCTTTAGAGTAGTATATATATATGCTACTGGTTTCACTTGATATAATGACTATACAGGCCGCACAAGGTCATTTTCAGAAAGGTAGTACTAGTCGACACAAATCGCAACGCAAACAAAGGGTTGAGAGGCAAATAAACGTCACTTTATAAACGTGTGTAGGCAAGATACAATAACTCAAGCTGATCTGTATCGCAACCCAGATCACATATGCAGGACAAAAGTAACGAAAGAAATAGCGGAACACAAAGACCTAGATTTTTTCCACAGAGTGGGAAAACATGGCACTCAGCACTGCCGTACCTTTTTTTTTTTTGTTGACTCGTAGATTGAGCAAACACTGGATTAAGTAACGTCTGTTCTGCAGTGGAAATTTGCGTTCGCGACACGGACACGCGATTTCAGCGGGAGAGAACTAGCGGCACAGACAGACGGGACTCGCGATCGGCAGAGAGCCGTTACTTATTTAAAAGGAGGCGTTTCGCTTCGTGGAACAGCCCTGGAGCCAGGGTTCACTGTGGAGGCTATCACGGCTGTTGGTTGGGATATCTTTAGGATAAGGAACCGCGCTGCGCCCGGGGGTCTCTCCAACGGAAAACAGCTGTGTAACCAACACAGGTCCAACAAAGTAACCCAACCAGAAGGCTTCTCACACAAAGGTCATCTAGTATCTAGCCCCACTGCCTCATTAACCATCAACACCATTCACACCTCATATTGTACCTCTATACACCCTCCAGGTTGCTATTACTTTTTACCTTTATACCATTATATTACACTTTTTCAGAAAATTTACCTTTTATCGCCAAAAAAATGAATGGGAGTCAAGGGGCACATTTTGGAAACCGATAACATATTACACTGCTTAATGCCTTCCTCTACAACACTGTTATGACCTAACAATACTATCCCAGATGATTTGACATCGCCTTTTTGTGCTTTCATCACAATTCATTACTTCTTTGTATCACTTCCAGGTTCTTTAGACTACTTCCCACAAAATACATCACCATATTTTAACACTCATCTTCTTTAGATCCCTTTATACCGCATTACCACTTAATACCATAGCCTATTACCATCTTTCTATACCATTTTCAGCAATTGATACCACTGCAAAGAAACTAAAATTTCTTTAGGAATTGTTAATCTAGTTTTCCTATGCTCCAACCTGCTTTTTTTGTTGTTGCTGTGGGCAGAAAATAAAGAAATGCATTCTGGGAGATTTCAGGAAGCTGAACAGTAAAAATGTGTTTGTTTTAGCTTTAATGATTCTTATATCAGCAAGACAACATGCATCGTATTTATCAATATGTAGCCTATACATTTAGTCACTTAGCGAATACTCTTATCCAGATTGACTTACAAAGTGCATAAACAAAGGTCATAACAGATGGTAAGTGCGATACTAGGCACACAAGGGAGTTTAAAGGATGCAGTGCTATAAGTAGCACAATGGATTTGGGCGTGTAGCGTTAGAAGTAGCATAAGTATGGCCACGGGCAGTCAAGAGTTCTTTTGAGTCCGAGTTTGTTGAGCCAAGATGCTGCTTGAAAAGTTTTCCGTCTGTGGCAGAATTATAAAATCCTTTGTGCACCATGTATGAAAAATAATCAACAAATAAAGTTTTACTTTCATTAATACTATTAATAACAATAATAATAATGTTATTATTATTATCATTATTTTAAGGACAGTGCCTCGGATGTCCTGACTGTTGTAGAAAGCTTGTCCCTGGTCGCCTAGCAACCGACAAGGAAAATGAAACGACAGCCAGCATCGGCCCCCTTGCTATGTGAACGCATACAGTACACAAACACACCGTGTAAGCACACAGTCCAGCCACTCCGGGATCATCCAGTACCATCATATTCAATATGTTAGACACAGTGCTTCGGCTTTCAAAATCCCCATGTGCCTCACCTTACAACATATACGTCATCTGATTTGTGTCCAATAAACAGTACACTAATATATATATATATTTATTTATTTTTAAATAATTGCTTGAAGATGTGAATCTTAGATCTGGTTCCAAGTTCCTTCCTCTATATCACACAAAACAACAAAGGCACTGCTTATTTTTCATTACACAGCAAACCTCATCATTTATTCACTCGGTGCATGTTAGAAAGGAATCTAGACGAGCCTCTGAAAAGCTCAGCTAGGATTAGACTAATCCAGAACCAAGATCACATTGTGACGGCACCCTTGAACACCTCCGACCGCCTGCGTTTATCCTACCTGTAAAAGCAACCCACTGGGTAATCCACGACGCCAACCGAGCTTCGTTATTGCTTAAAAATAAAACCCGGCCGCAAGAAAACGAGCCGCCCATCGCTGCGCCCATCGCTGCGCCCGTATTTTCCGTGGGCGCGCAGTGTTGCTCACATAGATACGCAGCAACGAAGGAAAGGGCGCGCGACCCGCGAGCCTGCTGTCAAGGCAGGTGAGCGCGGTTAGCCTCGGTCACGTGGTTTCATGTAAACAACGAGCATGAATCGGCGCCCTTCACCGCAACGCAGCCGTCCGCGTGGGCGCTCCTGCCGAAAGACAGGCCTGGGCCAGCCCGCCAAAGAGACGCAGGGGTCTCCGATTACAGCAGACGGATCTGCTGTGACAGAAACGAGACACTTCAACAGTTATCGCCCGATAGTGGCCTTCTCTTAAAATGAAAACAGTAAAGAGGCATTTCTTTATTTTTTTCTCTCTCTCCCTGACCTGTTCGGGGATTAGTCATCTGAAATGCCTGCTCATAGTTTACCAGAAGTGCAAAACAGCCGTTCGTTTGCTAAGAGGTTTTAAGTGGCCATCGATTGCGACAGGCTGCGCCCGGTCTCGCCCCCGAGCCTCGCCCCCAGCCTCGCCCCCAGCGCCAGTGTCTAACGTCTCCGTGCGCGTGAACCGAGATTTATTTCACCATTCTGAAGGACTCGACTGAATTCCAGCTGTCCGGCAATTTACTGTAGTAGTCGAGGCAACAGCATATTTTCTCAATAATCTGCCATTTTATTTCTCTGGCACAGTATGAGCTAAAGTAAATATCTGAGGAGGTGATAAGATAAAATACTCAATAATAGGAGGCACTTGTCCAACGATGGCCATCTTCCTTTCCGATTTCTTGACGGGTAGGTTGTGCTCGAGGTTCGATATCTCTCAAGCTAGTCTGATTGGCTGCCCCTGGCCGTGACCCTGGCTCTTGTAGAATAAGACCTGCTTTCTGCACAAGCCTGAAGCAGCAGTCATAGACAGTATTCTTCTGACCACACCTAAAAACCATTTACTCCATAATCCACCCAATTCCAGTTCTTCCAGTCATGCATTACTACTGAGGGGGGGCTCCAATAATGCGCACACCGGACTAAACGGCGCCT
This sequence comes from Ilyophis sp. 1 JC-2022, assembly GCA_022702515.1. NCBI lineage: Eukaryota > Metazoa > Chordata > Actinopteri > Anguilliformes > Synaphobranchidae > Ilyophis > Ilyophis sp. 1 JC-2022. The sequence continues at coordinate 105,370,934 of CM040396.1, read as the reverse complement.
CTATAGCTGAGCACAACCTGGAATCCAGACCCGCAAAGCTACATACAAACTCATCAACCTCTACGATCACTTCACCTCCCAGTGTGTTGAAACTTGGCTATGCTGTTGAAGCTCGGCTATGCTGTTGAAGCTCATGTTTGTTGAGTGTTGCTCTCCGGCTCCAGTCTAGATCTTTCAGGCCCGTTTTTCAGCGCAAGTCAACGGTACCAAATGCCCGGCCCGGCCCATATAAGGCCCGGTCCCCCTTCTCCCGATTGCGCAGTCTCCGGCTCCACTTTTTGTCCAACTTGGCAGCACTGCCGCGGTTGCAAAACGCTTTTCACAAGCCCAGGGAAAGTCTATGGGTGACGTCACATTCACTTTGTCAATATTTTTTCTACAGTCGACGGTTGAAAGTAGTCACTGCGCCTCATTCACGTAAAAAACCAACACTCACCAGCAATTAATTTTAAATGTAATTAATTGGGTGAGAGTAACTGAGCATGAAATTGATGGTTCGGCCTCCTATCTGCCGTACGCCGTCTTTGGACTGATGTGTCACAGTGGACAAAAAATAACACTGTCTATAGCAGGGAACACAAAGCAGATTTATCCTCTGAAAGACTAACCCCCCCCCCCCCACCACCACATGTAACACGTACTAACTAGGGATGTTAACAATTAATCGACTATCAATTAATTGCTAATAAGAATTTAATCGATAAGATTTCAAATTAAACGATTAACTGAACAATCTGCGGTCTTGTTTCAACGGGAGTTTCTGTGTGAAATGTAATCGTGATTTAAGGTCTCCGCGCGAGAGCGCCTGTGGCTTGCAATACATTGCAATACCTGTGGTGCTGTTTTGAAGTATAACTACTTCGTTAATGTAGCCTACCACCTGAAAAGCGTACATCCAACCGTGCTGCCAGGGCAAAGTGGATCGCGACCTACCATCACCTCAGTGTTGCCAAAGAGGGTGTGTGACGATAGACGAGCGGAGAGTAGGCTATTACTCAGAGGGTATGCAACATGGTTGAAAAGGACATGATGGCAATAAGCACCATTGACGGTGAGGGATTTCGAGAGCTAATAAACAGGCTGCGCACACGACTCGCTCCCGAACACGTAGATATGCTTAAATGTTCTTGAATAAAAATACGTAGGTCTATCTAGTATGCATATGAGGAGCCTATTCAAAACATAATAGCCTATGTTTTAAGTTGACTGTTCTAGGCTAGGTCTACTAGTTTAACTGTCGCCTTTCAATTTCAAGAGCGATTATGTTAATGCTGCAAGTGCCTAGCGGAGCAATGGTTTCGCTTGCAACAGATGAGACGGAGCGCAATTTATTTTCTGTTAAAGTAGCCTATACACGCCTTCATATTCTATTTTTGTTATGCTACAATAATGGCTGTTTCTCAAATGTTACAATAAATCTTTGATTGAGGAATATAACATGCATTTTGTATTCTGTCTATCATAAGCTATATTTAGCTTTTATGTTATCAATTAATCGACGATTGTTTTTTAAGGTTAACAACTATCGATTAAGGAAATTCCTTAAAATTTGCATCCCTAGTACTAACCAAAGACATAGAGCTGACTTAGGACTGGTACCCAGATCTGTTACCTGGCACAAGCAGGTTCCTTTCTCCTGCACCTGAAAAAAAACATTTAAAAAACAAAAAGTAAAAAAGCCAATGATTTTATGAGATTTTACAGCTATCCTAGTCAATCCTAGTCTAAACTCAGTGACACTTTGGAACTGTGTCCCCCCCCCCCCCATCACTTCTGCTGGCTCTGACCAATCCAGTTAACTTGCCCAAAGATCATCTGCACAGCTCTACGGCGCAGGGCCGCCCTGCTCTACAGCACAGAGCCGCGCCGCTCTACGGCACAGGACTGCAAATGTAGGCTTAGTTCTTCTCACCCCTTCTTATATTGAACCTAAAAGTATCATAAGATGGGTGATTGACAAGGACAGCTAGTTTCAGAGCACTACATTTACTAGCACTAATATACCAAGATAAAATGGACCTATAGCTAAATTATTAGGCTACAATTGAAAGTACATACAGTGAGCACCATAACTCATTGGACAGTGACACGTTTTTTGTTATTTTGGTTCTGTACTCGAGCTCTGAGTTCAAAGAATATCAAAGAATATTGGACAGTTTAACATAATGTAGAATAAAGTAATAATATACATATCCTTTGCATGCCATGACTTCCTGATGTCTGTGACCCAACAATATCAAAAGACTCTTGATATCTTATTTTCTGCTACTCCTACTATAACATCTCTGCATTTGAATGGATCTCTATGGGAATTGGGGGGGGAGGACTAGATTTATATTAAGTTATATTATCGCTTTTAGGAGTACCAGAAAATAAGATATCAAGATTCTTTTGATATTGTTGGGTCACAGACATCAGGAAGTCAAGGCATGCAAGGGATATGCGACCAAATATTAAAAATGATTACTTTATTCAACATTATGTTACACTGTGCAATATTTTTTGATGCCCGAAAATGGAGGGAGGGGGGACTATGTACAAAAAGATCTATAATTTCTAAACGGTTCATCCGATATGGATGAAAATATCCTCAAATTAAAGCTGACCGTCTGCACTTCAACCTCACTGTCATTGTATCCTTTCAAACTCAGTGCTTGAGTACAGAACGAAAATAACAAAAAATGTGTCACTGTCCAATGAATTATGGTGCTCACTGTATTTGACAAAATAACTAATTACATACAAATCTACACAAAAGAGCTACGCTTCTACTATATAAAAGTAATGGTGTGGCATGATAAGCACAAGCCAACAATTGCTTTAACTATTGCAAGCAGTGACCTAACATCAATTCCAATTTACACCAATGTATTTCTCCTGGCCAGTGTATATATATATATATATATATGCTTAATACTGACATGAAATGTCCACCACATGGGCATGCACAGAACAGCTTTGTATTTCCTGCTACAGATATAACTTGTAAATTTGTGTCAGTATGTTGCAGTCATAATCCATTTAATAAGCCATGTCCCCAAATGAGATACGAGGATAAACATTAATCTTTCCATTGCAGATTATCTATGGCATCACCCTCTATTAGAGAAAAGTCTACCCTTCCAGACAGAAACAAGTTCTGCCAAGCATTTCTTTGAGTTTTGAAGTACTGTCGCAAAATCAATACAGTTTTCCATACCCCAGTAATTGAACATATTAATATTTAGCAAATTGAAGTTTTTTTTGTTTTGTTTACAGAAAATATGGTTGGACTGCTGATCAGGATTCAAAAAGCACGTTTAAGTCAAGAGTTACCTTGACATACTTCCCTATTTACAAGCGAAATTGAATAGATAAACCGCTAACCACACTGTTCTTTCTAGAGATTTACTAGTCTTGTCATGTCTGGTTTTCTAACTTGTCGTTAGAACTGATTTGTAAGCCCTAGACACGCTTAAATTAAGTAATCCGTTTTAAATCAATAACGTTAGTAACCCCAGTCAAACCCAGTCAAAAATAGGTATTCCTGTCTTACACAAGGATGAAAAAAGTGTAACGTTAGACATGGTAGCTCCAGAGTCTCGCTCCATAAAAGAAAACCAGACTTTTGCCGAAACGAAATCCTATAAAACATAACATCGGTCTGAAACAGTCTTTTTGCTCCGTAAATTTACCCACGCGTGGCATGTGCACAAACACGGCTAATCTAAAATAACCATCGCCAAACCCATGAGAACAACGCTTCATACTCATGAAGGTCTACCCCCCACAGCAAGCGATTTCCAGGTGGTCACATTGTGTCCTTGATCCGCAGATACTTTAAAATGTTTCGACTTTTCCCTTTCCGTCTGGCGGCGTGTGTCTGTGGTGCACGACTGACTGACTGACTGACTGACTGAAGCCTACAGAAATACGGTCAGTCTCTAGCCTGCTGTAGTCCTGACAGTATTCACTGCCAGTCACCGTGCATATTAAAGTGCAAGCGAAATTGCTAACGTTACCCGCCTTGAAACCCCACCTAACTTAGCTACGAAATTACCATCAGCTATCGAGATGAAAAACACGAGCGAGTTGACTCAGCTAACAAAGAGAAACAGTCCAGAATATAAACATAGCCTGATAGTTAGCGGGCGAGTATTATGGAAATGAAAAAGCCCAACGTGGTAGCTTTGCTTGGTTAGGTATCCATCAGGCTAACTCGCTATGTGACAGAGGTCAGAGTAATTGTCCTTTCACTGCAGTCCCTTAGCAAACAAGCTTAGCTAGATTGCTTGTGTGAATTCCGATTAATAAACTAGTCATGTTGTAGTCCAGCTGTATCCTACGCCCCAAAGTCAGTATCGATTCACTGGTAATTGAAAATTAAGATAGCAAGGTTAGTTAAGCTTAGGTTTCCATTTGAACTGGCGAATGAGAAACTTTAGAATGATAAAAAAAAGTTACAATATTACAACATTAAAATAAACTGCGTAGTTACGCAACTAGGCGCTGCACAACATGCTAATACCGGTTACTTACCTACGGGTTTATCGTTCTCTAGCAATCCAGATCGTCTATGACTATGCCCCAGTTTCGTAGCGGGTTTCTTAAAACAAAGCAGCAAATTCAAGGTGTGACAAGTATCCAGTTGTTTGCTTAGCCTGCGCTAGCTAGCTTCGTTATGAGCGACTTAAATTCGGTAACGTTAGGGTGTAAAACAGCTAAGTAACGTTATGAGTTATTGAGAGGTCGTTGTGCCCAACAACCAGTTCCAGCTGGCTAGCGATAAAACCCCGTGGCTTTACCTCGTCTTTCCCGTTTGCAGCTAGTAAAGCTCAAACCACAGTCGAAGCGTTACCTACCTGTCTTACGACGGTGACCAAATACTTCTCCTATTTCCAACTCAATTGATCCAATGTAAAAATCCTAAATGAGAAATCCGTATACATCCACCAGTTCCGTTGATGATGTTCGGAAAAGGAAAAATGCTCCCACATTAGCAACCATGAGAAAACCGAAACGCATTCATAACTAACACTGCAGACATGTGAACATGCACTAGCATTAGCCGCTAGAGGCAGGTCGCACTCAGGAGAGGGGATGGAGCTAGCTATGCTAATTAGGTAACAGCTCGCTATTCAAGTCCAATGCGAATGGACAGCGTTTCTTACGTCGCAGACGCGCCAGGAATGTAAAGTAGTGCTCGCAGCAGCAAGCAGCTTTGTGAAGTTATCCTATCTTAGCAAACATATTGACCCACTGCTTAGTTTCAAATCAATATAACAACAAATATTGTACCGGGGAAAACGCTTTGTAGCCTACTCCACACCAATTTAAAGAAGGGCATTAAGACATAATAAACATGGCAGTGAATAGCCTAACGTTACTACTATTACTAGTATTGTTCAGGCAGCCAGTCAGTGCCATGGAATGAGTTTAACTAATCAGTTTTTAACATTAGGTAATTCATTTAGCCTACAGATCAGTTTATTCACGTTTAATAAACATTTTTACAACAAAAATTCAGCAAATGTATTTTATTTATTTTGTATGCTTACTTTGCAACACCATATTGTGATTTGAATTATACACTGCTCAAAGAAATTAAGGGAACACTTAATCAACACAGTATAACACCAAGTAAATTAAACTTCTGGGATATCGATCTGTCCAGTTAGGAAGCGTAAACGATTGTGAATCAATTTCACCTGCTGTGGTGCAAATGAGTGACAACAGATGGTCATGAGAGGCAACTACAAGACAACCCCCAAAAAGTAAATGGTTTTGCAGGTGGTGGCCACAGACCATTTATTTCTCCTTATCCTTCCTGACTAATTTTTCTATAGTTTTGCATTTTGCTAGTGCCCTTGTCACTACTGTTGGCATGAGGCGGTACCTGCAGCCCATTCAGGTTGCACAGGTAGTCCAGCTCCTCCAGGATGGCACATCCATACGTGCCGTCGCAAGAAGGTTTGCTGTGTCTCCCAGCACAGTCTCAAAAGCGTGGAGGAGATACCGGGAGACGGGCCATTACACGAGGAGAGCTGGACAGGGCCGTAGAAGGGCAACAACCCAACGGCAGGACCGGTATCTGCTCTTTTGTGCGAGGAGGAGCACTGACAGAGCCCTACAAAATGACCTCCAGCGGGCTACTCATGTGCATGTTTCTGACCAAACTGTCAGAAACAGACTCCATGAGGGTGGCATGAGGGCCCGACGTCCTGTAGTAGGACCTGTGCTCATAGCCCAGCACCGTGCAGCTCGATTGGCATTTGCCAGAGAACACCAGAATTGGCAGGTTCACCATTGGCACCCCGTTCTCTTCACAGATGAGAGCAGGTTCACACTGAGAACATGTGACAGACGTGAAAGAGTCTGGAGACGCCGTGGCGAATGTTATGCTGCCTGCAACATCATAATGACCGGTTTGGTTTAATTGACTTGGTGTTATACTGTGATGATTAAGTGTTCCCTTAATTTTTTTGAGCAGTGTATATTGCCTAGCCAGATGGCTGCCACATTATTATCCCAAATGGGCCACATTGGGTTTCCTCTTGAGATTGCCTTAAACAGTTCGCCTTTAAAACAATTTCTCAATTTTAACGGTAAACTAAATAACATTTGAAATACAAAATGAATTTAGTTAATAGTTCCAGGTATCGTGAAGAATCACCCGGCAGTATTTAAAAAAATGTTTTACCCAAAATTTGGTAACTTTGATAAATGCTGCCATCTACTGTGTTGGAAGGTATAGCAACTAAAGGCTTCATAGCAAACTTTCTAAAATATCTTAGTTAATATTACTACTTAATATTACCTGCCATATGACTGGATTAATTACTGACAGTAAATTAGAATTAGAATAATCATAAACACCAATAAAGCCAAGCCAAAATAGCCTAATTAAGAAGACATTTCATAAGAGGCCATCAATATTAAATATCATATTGACAAGTATTAAGAGGTTTAGGCCTAATAGTGTATTAAGGTGCAAATAAAGATGTAAATCCGACGTGTTAAAAGTGAAATATGTGACAATTCAGCCGTCAGGTTTAAAAACAAAAAGCAGCAACGTGTTTGTTGTGAGTTTTCCCATCAGGACACCCAGGGCAATGGGTGGCGGTAAGCGCCGAAAGCAAGTTATGATACCTGAATGAAACCGCAGAGGAAGAATAAACTTCCGTCGCTGTCTATGACGTAGATTGACTTTGTAGTAGAGCGTTCATAAACGGTAACTTCATTTTTGTTAAAATGATATGTGATTATTAACTTAGCTAGTTAAAACCATGTTGTTCGTAGTACTTGATTTCGAATAGCGCTTTTAGTAAACTGATACACTTCTCAAATAGCTCGTCAGCTAACTACTATCGTGCCACTTGCACTCGGATTCAATGTTAGCTAGCTACCTAACGTTGTCTATTGCCAGTTTTATTGTGCGTTTTAGTACACACAATATTAACGATTGTGCGAGAGCATCTTTGGTGTTAACTACTGCATATAACGTTACGGTGGTTAGTATTACTGATTGTGAACTAACTAGCGCTAGTTAGTAGCTGAAATAATTCCGATGTAAGTTAGCAAGGAATAGAAGTTCTAAATGAACTAAAGACAATTAGGCTAAATGTATGTAAAGTTGCATCGTTAAAGCATGACGTGACACATTTAACTAACGTTAGCTAACTATACTAACATCACATTTCCTCGGTCGCTGAATTGCCTGGAGAGCAAGTGACTCCGATCTGGATCCTGGCTTGACATATTTGTTCTCACTGGGTTAGCAATTGGTTTGTCTGGTACCAACTGTCATTTAGCTATTCACATCTAGTCACTAGGCTTATATTATTATTTTAACATAATTCTGTGTCGATACAGGTTGACATGGCACTAGTAAGACGGTCTGGGATAATCCTGACCCAGATGTCAAGGATACAACAACACTGTGCTTTCAGGTAGGCCAAGTTATCTTTTAGTAAGAATATATTTTTATCTGTTCTAATCGAAGCATACTAGTTTTCGAATCATAAACTATGATGTGATTGTGTATATAGTATTGCAAAAAAAAATATTGCTCTGCAAATCTTCTAATACAAACCTCACAATCGCTGCTATTATGAGAAAGGCATTCTGTAGTACCGTGTTTCGTCTCAGAGTATAACGTTGTATTCTAGACGTCGGTGCTAATTTGTAAAGGAATGCGGTCTTGAAACGTGCGCGTTCATTCTCTGCAGCCTATCTGCGTCCGCTGCGGCCATTCAGAAGATGACGCGGGTGCGAGTCGTGGACAACAGCACCCTGGGCAGCACCCACCATCACCGCCCTCCCAGGGTCATTCACGTCTACACCAAAAACGGACAAGGCAAAGTGGGTGACAGAGTGCTTCTGGCCATCAAAGGACAGAAGAAAAAAGCTCTCATTGTGGGACACAAAATGCCGGGGGATCGAATGACCCCGCGATTTGACTCCAACAATGTTGTCTTGATTGAGGACAATGGAAACCCAACGGGTACGAGGATCAAGGTGCCCATACCCTCACACTTGCGCAAAATGGAGGGAGAATATTCCAAACTGTTGGCCATTGCAAACAGGTTTGTGTAGGTAAATTTGGACTTAAGTATGTGGGGTGGGGGTGTTATAATCGCTACAAATATGGAATATGCATTGTTTTTGGGATATTCGTGTTTTTTTTTTTTCAAATAAAATGATAATTTAAGTGAAAAAATTTAGACTGTCATGATTATGTTAGTTTGCATATGTCTCCATTACTGTGTTAAGCCCGTACACACTCACAAGTAGTTTAGCTGTTGCAGGAGCTGGCCAGTTTGACCATTGTTTTTAAAGTGAGCAAGCACGATAGGATGTCGGCACAACAAACTAGATGGCCCGAGGAGGACCGTCATACGCCTGTGATGATCATAAACATGACCCGTCTGCTTGTTATACGTGAGACTTTTACCCACTCAAGACAAAAACATAACGTGAGGATGGTGATGATAATAAAGATGTACTTTATTTGCAGATGGTAGCTAGCAGAGTTTAGACCGAACAAACCTGTGGAAACCTATAGCTTGATTTCCAGTGCACACTTTTTTTTTTTTATATGTAGAAAGTTAATATTCACTTCAAGGTCTTATTCAGTACGCATGTTTAAAATAATTGACACTGATGGGTCTCTTCAGCTAAATGGTCACCTATGGGCCCATCTTTGTCTAGCAAATACATGCAGTGTAAATACAAGGCGGCAGTGTAGTATAATGTAGTAGGACACTGCCGTTGTACCCTTGAGCAAGGTACTTAACCTGAATTGCTTCAGTATATATCCAGCTGTATTAATGGATAAATGTAATAAGAAGTTGTGTAAGTCGCTCTGGATAAGAGCGTCTGCTAAATGCCTATAATGTAATGTAATGTAATCTCTGGTCAAAAAAGGTTTTATAACATGTTTAAACAAACTGTAAACTGGAAGACAAAATGTAAGAATACACAATATGGCAATGCTTACAGTGCTATGATATTGCTTGCTCTCAGTATTGTCAAAACAAAAAGGAAACTGCTTTCTACATGACGGCAGTTTTTTCCCACAAAGTAGTTCTCCAGTTTCTCTATTAACATTCAAGTGAAGAGTATTTTCTAACATTTTCTGGTCCATTAGTATTAAAATACTAATACATGTGCATCACCATATAAACTACATTCTATAGATTTGAGATGTACAGCTCGCTCTTTGCCTGATTCTGAAGTAAATTCAGCTGTCTACTGCCCCAGGAAGGCACTGGCACACAAATGTGTCCAAAGACATCAGTTCAACATTCAGCTCCTCAGACCTGCTGACTGCTTGGAGCTCCAGAAGATGCTTTTAACCAGGGTGACTTGCAGTGTACTGTCTGGCGTCAAATCTATCTATAGAGCTGGATATTTACTGAAACAGTAAATGTACTGCAGGTTAAGTACCTTGCTCTTGAGTAGAGAACAATGGAGGCTTCTGAGGGCGGTTTACAGTGCCAACGTCTGGGCTGTGTCCGAATCAGAGCCCTATCTACTGCGTCCTGTGTACTAGCATACTCTATACTGCTTACTGCAGTTTAGTGACATGCAGTATGCAAAAAATATGGGAAATGGGTATATCATCCGGGGATTTTAAGAACACTCAATTTTCAGAATTGTTGTGTACTTAACAGCTTACTCAATAGTAGGCAAGTGCGCTGATTCAGACATGGCCCTGGGGCCACATGTATAAAACTCTGGAGTAAAAGAATGCTCAGGGAGAAAGTCGTAAATCTGCTTATGCAAAGTTTAGCGTAAAAACCTTTTCTCCCTTTGCCTTTCGGTCATGGTGTCGCCATATCACACTGACTCCAAACATTGCGTACGCACAGTGTCCAGCGTGTGCAGAAGTACAGATTCTCACAGCACGTGTTATTTTATCCATCTGATTTTCTGCGTGGAAACTCGCTTACGCAGCTTTCTGAGGGCATTTTTCTGCTCAGCACTGTTTATACATGTGGCCCCTGGTCTTTACCACTTTTGGCAGTCAGAGCAGGAGCCCCTGAGTGGACTTAACCCCACATCCTTTTTGTGCAGTTCCTGTACTCAGCTGAAGGGATTAATGCCCAGAGCTGGACGGAGGATCTCCTCCATGTCATCTACATGCACGTGAGATGGCATTGATTTTTAAGACAATTTAAAAAACTTTATCCATTCATAGTAGCAAACAGTAAATCTACACTGAATTAACCATACATACGGGGTTATATTTTCATTAGTATTTGCTAACAGTAATATTAGTACAAAAATTAGCGGTCCAAATATCTTTTATGCAGTAGATCAGTCTTTCATGCTGTAATGGATAGCATTCTAGAGGAAACGGCAGAGCTTTCTCCTGCTTGACTAGTAATTAACCACAAGCAAATGTTCAAGCACATTTTCTATAGTGTGCTTCTGTACATATATAAGTACAAATGTATGTACACTGGCACACTATAGACAATTTGAACACATTCTCACAAACACATTTAACCCTAAATTATGCTTTTTTTTAAGGTTAAACATGTTTGTGAGGATGTGAAAACAAACAAACAAATGATTTAAAAGAAGGGTTGGCTCAACACAATATGACTTTGTCCAATTCAGGCCACCACAGGCGAAACACAAAGAAGCAGTTCAATAATATGGTGCAAATATCATTTTCTAATTTATTAGATGCATACACATTCTGAAGCAGTACATCTGCTGTCCTTTCTACAGTTCTAGAGTTACATCCATTAATCCTCAAAAGTCCAGAACAAGAATGTTCATAAAAAATTTAGACAAGCAGACAAAACAGTTTATAAGGTGACATTCCTAGAACATTCAAAAGTAATTGTTTGTGAAAGCATTCCCAGTTTAAATCCATAGTATTTTAAACCAACATACTGTAAAGCTATGACGCTACTGAATGTGTCGTTCAAGTGTAGGGTGAATTGAAGGTCCCCTGAGACGGCAGTTGTCCATCAAAATTGGGGGGCGGTTCTTACTTCAATGTATCTTTTTTCTGAATTCCAAGTAAACACAGACAGACCTATTGACAAGACAATGCTGGATCGTCCACTGTAGTCTCACAGGTTTTATGTTATTTGGTGACTTGTGAAGGAATCTACATTCAAACCAAGGAGAACTGCATTCATGATGTAATGTGGATTACTGAATCTGGACAATTGTCTATTATAACAGTCCAACACTTGTATGTGGTACAGACTGACACAGGCGATCTTCTTATGATTCAGTATTAAATTGTAACAGTTAAACATACACTCATATATATATATATAGCTATTTTTAGTATTCAAAACTGAGTGTAACATAGTTAAAACAAAGCATGTGAATGTATCAGTAGCTTTACACATAGGTGTCAGCCTGACTAATATTAATAATTACAATTCTGCCCCCTTTTGGTGGTTTCCCTAAATAATTTTCTTAGGAGACTTTGGTTAGTCCATTTATAGCTTTTTAAAAGAGTTTTTCCAGCTGTATTACATTACTCATTTAGTTCATAGTGGTGCTATCCATTTTATTGAATGGAACACAACTGCAAAACTGAATTATGCATTTGCAACAAATTCAAGACAAACACTTAATCTGAATGAAAGTTGCAATGTAGTCATACATTGTTATAAGTACCATTTTTTTAATGCAAGCTACTTTCTCCCCACAACTGACAAGGTTATAAAAATGAGAACAAAAGATGAGCAAAAATATTAATTCAGTTACTTTTTACTTTGTCTAGCTAATTCCCATCAACTGTGTTTAATGACTTAGATTTTTTTTTTTTTTTTTTTTTTTTTTTTTTTTTTTTTTTTTAGAAAAAAAAACAAAAAAAAACACAAAAATACAACGTGTAACCTTAGTGATGGCCTATTGCCCTCAATCAGTATCATTCACAACACACACACATGCACACTACTCCATCCATGGCAGGTATATTTTAAAAAGTCATTTTTTCTATAACAGTATTCTGCTAGTCATTTCTGCAATGACAGCCACATCAGCAATTGGATAGTTTCAGCAAAATAATTCACAGCTGCATATTAGTTTGAATAATGTTGCTATGAAACCAGACAAAAAAATGATTGAAGTTGGCTCCACAGCACAGGGGTTACAGCATCCACCACAGGCATTATATCAGAGACTGTACAGGTGCAGTGTTTTGGTAAATGTTATCATCATATCCAGAATTGGGGTACTAGTTCAAGTGTTGGGTTGGCGGTAAGGAGACATGGACAGGGTAAGGTTTAGGGTTCGCTTTTCTGGGGTTACGCTTTGATAAAGATGATTGTCCTCTTAAGAGGGTATTCTCTTCACAGCTGTCAATAAGGATTCACATAACTTCAACACACATACACTTACATGCTGATAATTTGACAAAAAAACAGCATATCGACAAATGGAGGGGTTACAGGGTGAGGCTAAGTACGCACTTTTAAGTGTCAGACATTTTAAGGTGGAAGTGCAATGACGACACGCCAGGTGCCAGCCATCTCACTGAGTTTTGCGGCAGTTCTCTTTGAACGCTACATTCGCTATGTCTTTGAAATGTGTTTGCTCCAACTGCTATGATTGCCAGAGCTGTAGCTAGAAGCGGCGAGTGTTGTATGTATAATGTGAGACTACGCAATCGCTCTATTGGCTGCTGTAGTAACAGCACTGAATAATGTCAGAGTGTGCACAATCGCTCTATCGGCTGCCGTAGTAACAGCACTGAATAATGTCAGAGTGTGCACAATCGCTCTATCGGCTGCCATAGTAACAGCACTGAATAATGTCAGAGTGTGCACAATCGCTCTATTGGCTGTCGTAGTAACAGAGTTCTGACACCAGGCGTTAAGTGGCCTACAGTTCTGCTTCAGTTTGCAGTGCATTTCTCATCATGAACGCAGCTGTGATCTGGTTTAAGTTTGTCTGGTTTAAGAGCTGTGATTGGACTGGGTTAAGTGTCTAAGAGCTGTGATTGGTCAGGTCATTAAGGTCATCCACAGTTGTTTTTTATTTTCAAAAAACGCCAATTTATGATGCAAATAATGGCGATGGATCCTTCGCAACGATACATTTGCATTTATTACAAACAGAAAAAAAGTAAAGCAAACAGTAAAATCCCCATTAGTAAAAGTCTGTCCTGTGAAAACTCACTTTTATGACAGAACCGCTGTTACTCTTCACATTGTTTTACAAAATCAAAAGGAACTTAGGCCTAACTGAACAGTAACAACTGCGTATCTTGATTTATGTTTGTGCTGCACTCATAAATTTAGAGTTTTGAATCCTTATTGAAATGTATTTGGAAAGAGATGGGGTGGGGTGAAGATGTCTATAATGTTGTCACGGTCGTGCATGTCAGATAAAACTTCTGTATTACCTATTGGTCAGCTAAAATTCCCATCTTTAGGTTGTTTCAACCATTTCCCCGAACCAGAGCCTAGAATTAGTTCTCAACTTACAGCTCTGACTTTATATATGACTTTTTATACAAGGCAAAGTTCCTTCTTCATTTCACTTAACATAACCCATTTTCTTTATAACAATGCCAGGAGAACTACATATGGATAACCGTTACATTATTGTAACCTTGCATACAGGGGTACATCGTACAAGGTGATGTCAACATTCTTGCAAATTATTTGCAATAGGCATAGCATTCTGTTCACCTTCTGTACATAAAGTGACTGTAAGCTAATGTCAGCCAGGTCGTTAGCTAACCAGGTTACTGAGCGATGAAGTAAAAACCTGGTGAATGAGCTCATGTTTCCATACCACTGACAGCATGCAACCAATAGATTATGTAACCCTCTTTTATAATTGGTGCCTCAATACCATAGTAGTGTTGCCTTGCTAGCTGATAACATAGCTATTTGGCACAGCTAGTCTAAATTATCATTTTAGACAGGAAAAACTACTATAGGGGAACAACGGAAGCATACTACTTTAGTAGGGAAACCACTAGCATATTAAATTACATGAGTTATGCTAATGGTTCTTAGCACTGTATTATCCTTTAAGTGTACACACAGGTAGATGTACTTTCAAAAGACTCCTATGTCAGTATCCTAACACGACTGAAACTGAGCCAGAGTGAGTAAGAGTTCAGTACGATGGAAACCAACCTCATCACATACGGGAAGACCAGAGTAAAGTGCCTGGTTGCATAATTACTGGCGATTAGCACGGCTGAATCAATTTACCCTACAAGCGGAGTTGGAGATGATTTTCAGTGCTGCTATCGCTAATGGGGTTTACAACGGGCAGGATTATAACGGACATCTGCGTCACTTATCGACGACAGTTTGACAGTTCTGAGATTATAAAAAAACATCTGCGTCACTTATCGACGACAGTTTGAGATTATAAAGGACATCTGCGTCACTTATCGACGACAGTTTGCAGAGACGAGAGCAGAAACCTGTAGAGGAATCTAGAAGGGGCTGGTCACAAAATGAGCTAAAAGAAATGGTAAGGCCTTGGCGTGCTCGAACCTCTCCCGGTACAGGCAGGTGAGTGGTTCGCAGGTTGGGACCGTTTGTGGTGGGGATTTAAATGGGCGAGGGTACCCCGGGAGGGCGGGCGCTTGTGGGACGTCCCGGCTCTCGCGTTCCTCTGCAGTGGGCGTGTCTTCCTCAGCCGCACATGGTCATATACAACCACTGAGTGTAAGCATGAGAGAGAGAGAAAATAGAGAGAAATATAAAATAGAGAAAGGGAGGGAGGGAGAGAAAGAAAGAAAGATAAAATAGAGAGAATGCGAGAGAGAGAGAGAGACAGAGAGGGTGAGTTTGAGTTTTAACTAAACCTTTATTGTACAATACGTGTACGAGCCAGTCTCATACAGTCAACCCTCATGTTAGCTCACAATGCCCCCAATATTAAAGTCCAGATTCAATCAAACCACACAAAAAAACAAACCGAACTACAAACGCAAGCCACTAAAAATAACAAATGGAAGAAAAAACAAAAGAAAAAGAAAGCAATTCAAAGCAAGCAATTACAAAATGGACGTAGAGCTGGACGATATGGAAAAAAAGTGTATCACCATAATATTCTTTATATTGCTCGATATCGATAATTATCAGATATACACTTAATGCTCTATTTAAACTTTGAAGAGTATTACGCTTATGACTGACCCCTGAAGAAACCATAAGGTTAATTATGGTTTAAAATAGAAAATGATTTATTATTTTTAGAAACAATTAATTGACATAAGCATTCAACAGAACCAAATTACATCGAGTAATAAAATGCCTCAACAAGGCAAAAAATTGAAAATGTTCTTATATATAGGCCATAAGCACAGATTTATCTGCCTTAATTTTCCTTTTATCTGCCTTCCCTGATTATTTCACATATAATAAATAAGCATTAGGACCCAGCAGACGCCTGGTCTTAAGTAAGTCAACTTATACAACAGGGATTCCCAAGTTAACGCCTACTAACTACCATTTTCGGTTGATTTCGCCGGTGACCCATTCCTGACCTATGTCAGCTAAACACACGTGGTCACCCTGAGTAGCGTTGCTTTGAGTGGGTGGGCGCATCAGCAATGTGAAACAAATGGTAGTTTTATCGAAAATAAATCTCATAAGTTTATCATCGTTATCGTGGCAAATTTTATTGCGAAAATTATCGACATCGTTTTATCGCCCAGCCCTAAATGGACGTATTATTCATCACCCCCCTCAGCTCAGTGTACTGCCCCCTCAGCTCAGTGTACTGCTCCCCTGAGCTCAGTGTACTGCCCCCTCAGCTCAGTGTACTGACCCCTCAGCTCAGTGTACTGCCCCCTCAGCTCAGTGTACTGCCCCCTCAGCTTAGTGTACTGCCCCCTCAGCTCAGTGTACTGCCCCCTCACCTCAGTGTACTGCCCCCTCAGCTCAGTGTACTGCCCCCTCAGCTCAGTGTACTGCCCCCCTCAGCTCAGTGTACTGCCCCCCTGAGCTCAGTGTACTGCCCCCCTCAGCTCAGTGTACTGCCCCCCTCAGCTCAGTGTACTGCCCCCTCAGCTCAGTGTACTGCCCCCTCACCTCAGTGTACTGCCCCCTCACCTCAGTGTACTGCCCCCCTCAGCTCAGTGTACTGCCCCCTCACCTCAGTGTACTGCCCCCCTCAGCTCAGTGTACTGCCCCCCTCAGCTTGGTGTACTGCCCCCCTCAGCTTAGTGTACTGCCCCCTCACCTCAGTGTACTGCCCCCCTGAGCTTAGTTTACTGCCCCCCTCTGCTCAGTGTACTGCCCCCTCAGCTCAGTGTACTGCCCCCTCAGCTTAGTGTACTGCCCCCTCAGCTCAGTGTACTGCCCCCTCAGCTCAGTGTACTGCCCCCCTCAGCTTAGTGTACTGCCCCCTCACCTCAGTGTACTGCCCCCTCAGCTTAGTGTACTGCCCCCTCAGCTGTGTGTACTGCCCCCCTCACCTCAGTGTACTGCCCCCCTCAGCTCAGTGTACTGCCCCCCTCAGCTCAGTGTACTGACCCCTCAGCTTAGTGTACTGCCCCCTCACCTGTGGGTACTGCCCCCTCAGCTCCGTGTACTGCCCCCCTGAGCTCAGTGTACTGCCCCCTCAGCTCAGTGTACTGCCCCCCTCAGCTCAGTGTACTGACCCCTCAGCTCAGTGTACTGCCCCCTCACCTCAGTGTACTGCCCCCTCACCTCAGTGTACTGCCCCCCTCAGCTCAGTGTACTGCCCCCCTCAGCTCAGTGTACTGACCCCTCAGCTTAATGTACTGCCCCCTCAGCTCAGTGTACTGCCCCCTCAGCTCAGTGTACTGACCCCTCAGCTCAGTGTACTGCCCCCTCAGCTCAGTGTACTGCCCCCTCAGCTCAGTGTACTGCCCCCTCAGCTCAGTGTACTGCCCCCTCAGCTCAGTGTACTGATCCCTCAGCTCAGTGTACTGCCCCCCTGAGCTCAGTGTACTGCCCCCCTCAGCTCAGTGTACTGATCACCCCCCTCAGCTCAGTGTACTGATCACCCCCCTCAGCTCAGTGTACTGCCCCCTCAGCTCAGTGTACTGATCACCCCCATCAGCTCAGTGTACTGATCACCCCCCTCAGCTTAGTGTACTGCCCCCTCAGCTCAGTTTACTGATCACCCCCCTCAGCTCAGTGTACTGATCACCCCCCTCAGCTCAGTGTACGGATCACCCCCCTCAGCTTAGTGTACTGCCCCCTCAGCTCAGTTTACTGATCACTCCCCTCAGCTCAGTGTACTGATCACCCCCTCAGCTCAGTGTACTGATCACCCCCCTCAGCTTAGTGTACTGCCCCCTCAGCTTAGTGTACTGCCACCTCAGCTCAGTGTACTGCCTTCTCAGCTCAGTGTACTGCCCCCTCAGCTTGGTGTACTGCCCCCCTCAGCTCAGTGTACTGCCCCCTCAGCTCAGTGTACTGCCCCCTCAGCTCAGTGTACTGCCCCCTCAGCTCAGTGTACTGCCCCCTCAGCTCAGTGTACTGCCCCCTCAGCTCAGTGTACTGCCCCCTCAGCTCAGTGTACTGGGAAAGACTCGTTCTCCTTCCCCCAGACTACACACAGCCTCCCCCTGGCACCTCTTGGAACGCCCCTAGGTCCTGCATTCGACTGTAGAACTGAAAATCTAAAGTGACTCTCTTCAGAGAGAGAGAGAGAGAGGCTTTGCTGTACTCTACTAGAGCACAATCTGAGCATCAGAGTTAAACAGAGAGAACAGACTCACCTCAGTGATGTTCATTTCAGCCACACCCACTCCCTCTTTGTCAAGTTGCTGGAAAGATCCTAAAACGGAAACAAGATAACAGCATGTCAGCAAACCAGCCAGGCACCTGGGGCTTCAGGTGAGCTTCAGCAGGTACACACGTGATCTCAGCCCAAAGGCTCTACCTTTTTTTACATGTGAGATTTATTTCCTCTTATCTTATTAGGTCTAGCAAGTTTCAGCCAGTGTTATGCTGTCGATAATCAGGTAAGGTGACTTGCATCTCCACCTTCATAAGATCTTTAATCGTCAGAGGAACATCACTAGAATTTGGGCAGACCTACATCACATCAGAGGGTCAACCTGGTCAGACAAGGCTCTGGAAATCTTTGGCATTTTACATTACATTACTGGCATTTAGAAAACGCTCTTATCGGGAGGAAATTACACAAACATTTTTCCCCCTATTTATACAGCTGGATATATACTGAAGCAATTCAGGTTAAGTACCTTGCTCAAGGGTACAATGGCAGGTGTCAAACATGCAACCTTGTGTTACAAGCTCAATTACTACACAACCCATTATACTACACTGCCGCCTATTTCTCTCAGTTATCTACCTAAGGACATAGTGTTCACATATACCAATGAGTAGCAAATGCTTTTAAGAAGTGCCTCAGAGAGGAATTGGTACACGTACTGAACATGGCTTCTAGTTTGACCAGGCAGCAGATGAAGTTGTCGAAGTCGATGGCCTCGTCTTCAGCATATCTGGCCACCAGCAGCTGGTTCAGTCTGTTGTTGAGCTTGAAGCCTAGAGAACACACGTTTCTTTAAGTGAAGTGGCTTCAGTACAGGGACCCTCTTTGGTTTCACGTGTACACTGGTATCTAACTTTCCCACTTTCCAGTAAACAAAATTCAGTAAACAGTCTAAGAGTAAAAACCTTTGTGAAATGTAACAACACATTGTTTTGTACTCACCACTGTGAAAATTTATATGAAACAACACAGACACATTAGCATAGGCAGAAAGTAAAATTCCTCCCCAGTATTTTGATCCAATCACCTGGATTTGCTAATTAGCACAATTCTTCAGCCAGGAGGTAGAACTAATTAGTGAAATCAACTGACTGAGTTCATGGGTTCACCTTAAAAAGTGGCAAACATTTGTCTTAGAGGTGTAGAAAATGGTTGACGAGACTTAAAACGGAAATCTGCACATACAAATTGGTAAAAAGAAAATACTGTATGTGTTTCTTTTGGAATCGTCAGGAACCATAGTGGTATTTAAAGGGATAAAGTAAAGGGCACACCTGCTGCCTCCACCGCCAAACGCATCTCATAGGCACTCATGGCCCCTGACTTGTCCAGGTCGAACTGTCTGAAGATGCCCTGTGAAAGAGAGACAGGAAGTCTGAGGTTTTTACGACGTAGGCACACCTGTAGAGGCTTAATGCCTGTTTTCTTCAGGTACCCAGGTAACCCAGAACAACCCATATAAAACTACTGCTGCAGAATTACCTCTTTTTCCATTCTGGACCAGTGCGATCATGATACCCCACTAAACTAAGCCTAACGGGATGTAAGGAGACAATTTGGTTTGTGCCGTTTTAAGGACTGTGTGGAAAGTGATTATTGTACCTTCTTGCGTGTGTGTTGTACCAGGTCTTTGTTTCCAACCACTCGCCCTCAGGTGATGTATAACTACTGTTCACTCTCTCTCTGTTACACCCTCCCCTGTGGACAACTGTGTAACCAGCTGGTTAGAGCAATAAACCAATCTCTGTCTGTTTTTCTCCGCCAGAACAACCTGCTTGACCCGCATCGGTCCGGCTTCAGAACCGGACATTCCACGAAAACTGCTCTCCTGGCATGACGGAGGCACTCCCTACTGCTAGAGCCTCATCCCTCTTCTCTGTCCTGATTCTCCTTGACCTGTCTGCGGCGTTCGATACGGTCAACCACAAACTCCTGATCTCCACACTCGCCGAGATGGGCATTTCTGGGACTGCCCTCTCTTGGTTTGTATCGTATCTCACTGATAGATCCTACCAAGTCTCTTGGAAGGGTTCTGTCTCTGCACCCCATCCCCTGTCTACAGGAGTCCCGCAGGGATCTGTACTGGGTTATGCTGATGATACTCAACTCTTCCTCTCTTTCCCTCCCTCTATCCAACAGATGAAGGAGAGGATATCTGCTTGTCTGGCCGACATCTCTGAGTGGATGTCTACTCATCACCTGAAGCTCAATCTCAACAAGACAGAGCTCCTCTTCAAGCCATGCCACTACATAACCTCTCCATCACCATTGACGGGTCCATGGTGGCTGCCTCCCGCTCTGCAAGGAACCTGGGGGTGGTCCTGGACGACCAGCTGGACTTCAAAGACCACATCAGGGCGACGGTACGGTCCTGCAGGTTCCTCCTGTACAACATCAGGAGGATTCGACCGTACCTGACCACCTACTCCACCCAGTCTTGTCCAGACTATGGTCACCTCACGCCTGGACTACTGCAACTCCCTGCTCGCAAGCCTACCAGCCTGCGCCATCCTGCCTCTTCAACTCATCCAGAACGCAGCTGCCCGGCTTGTGTTCAACCTGAAAATTTCACGTCACCCCCCCTGTTGAGATCACTCCACTGGATGCCAGTTGCAGCCGGGATCAGGTTCAAAGTTCTGACCCTGGCCTACACTGCAGCCAATAGGACAGGCCCCGCCTACCTGCAGGACTTGATCCAGAACTACAGGTGCAGCTCAAAAAATTAGAATATCGTGAAAAAGTTCAATATTTTTTGTCACTCATGTCAGAAAGTGAAACTCATATATTATATAGATTCATTACGCATAGAGTGAAATATTTCAAGCCTTTATTTCTTGTAATTTTGATGATTATGGCTTACAGCTAATGAAAACCCAAATTCAGTGTCTCAGAAAATTAGAATATTTCATAAGATCAATAAAAAAGGATATTTTAAACAGAAATGTCAGCCTTCTGAAAAGTATGTTCATTTCTATGCACTCAATACCTGGTTGGGGCTCCTTTTGCATGAATTACTGCATCAATGTGGCGTGGCATGGAGGCGATCAGCCTGTGGCACTGCTGAGGTGTAATGGAAGCCCAGGTTGCTTTGATAGCGGTCTTCAAGTCATCTGCATTGTTGGGTCTGGTGTCTCTCATCTTCCTCTTGATTCTCTATGGGGTTCAGGTCAGGCGAGTTTGCTGGCCAATCAAGCACAGTAATACCATGGTCATTGAACCAGCTTTTGGTACTTTTGGCAGTGTGGGCAGATACCAAGTCCTGCTGGAAAAGGAAATCAGCATCTCCATAAAGCTTGTCAGCAGATGGAAGCATGAAGTGCTCTAAAAGTTCCTGGTAGATGGCTGCGTTGACTGTGGACTTCAGAAAACACAGTGGACATGGCACCCCAAATCATCAGACTGTGGAAACTTCAAGCAACGTGGATTCTGTGCCTCTCTACTCTTCCTCCAGACTCTGGGACCTTGATTTCCAAATGAAATGCAAAACGTACTTTCATCTGAAAAGAGGACTTTGGACCACTGAGCAACAGTCCAGTTCTTTTTCTCCTTAGCCCAGGTAAGACGTTTCTGACATTGTCTCTGGTTCAGGAGTGGCTTGACACGAGGAATGCGACATTTGTAGCCCATGTCCTGGATTCGTCTGTGCGTGGTGGCTCTTGATGCACTGACTCCAGCCTCAGTCCACTCCTTGTGAAGCTCCCCCAAATTCTTGAATGGATTTTGCTTGACAATCCTCTCAAGGCTGCGGTTATCCCTGTTGCTTGTGCACCTTTTCCTACCACACTTTTTCCTTCCACTCAACTTTCTATGAATATGCTTTGATACAGCACTCTGTGAACAACCAGCTTCTTTAGCAATGACTTTTTGTGGCTTACCCTCCTTGTGGAGGGTGTCAATGACTGTCTTCTGGACATCTGTCAAGTCAGCAGTCTTCCCCATGATTGTGTAGCCTACTGAACCAGACTGAGAGACCATTTAAAGGCTCAGGAAACCTTTGCAGGTTTTTTGAGTTAATTAGCTGATTAGAGTGTGACACCATGAGTTTCCAATATTTAACTTTTTCACAATATTCTAAGTTTCTGAGACACTGAATTTGGGTTTTCATTAGCTGTAAGCCATAATCATCAAAATTACAAGAAATAAAGGCTTGAAAAATTTCACTCTATGTGTAATGAATCTATAAAATATATGAGTTTCACTTTCTGAAATGAGTGACAAAAAATATTGAACTTTTTCACGATATTCAAATTTTTTGAGCTGCACCTGTATGTTCCTGCTCGACCACTTCGCTCGTCTACAGCAGGGCGACTCGTACTTCCCCCCCTCCGTGTCAATGGCGCTCGCTCGTCCCGACTGCGAAGCTTTTCCACCCTAGCTCCCCAGTGATGGAACGAACTTAACATTCCCCTACGTTCTATGCTAACCCTGCCTGCGTTCCGTCGTGGCCTGAAGACACACCTTTTCAGACTCCACCTGGACTGATACACTTATCTAGGACCTCTCATGGTACTTGTTTCTTGTTTAACTGTGTTCTGAAGTTTACAATATTTAGAATAGAATTGCAGTAGAGCTGATTTACCCAGTTTACTGTGAACTGTATTCAATGTTAATTACTAGGGATAGCTGCTACTTTATTGGACGGATGTGCTTTGTCTTATCCGTTCTGTAGTTACTTCGATGACGTTTCTGTATGCGCTTACTGTATGTCGCTTTGGATAAAAGCGTCTGCTAAATGACTGTAATGTAACGTAATGTAACGGTCACTTGTCAGTCCAGTAATTAACCAATTATCTTTAGCCTTTTTAGTCTTCTTTCGCATGTCATTAGACAGGTCCATCTGAGAATGTGATTGGTCAGAGAAGATAATATAACTGACCAGAAGGAAGCATCCCATGGCAGGGGTCGGCAACCCTGGTCCTGGAGAGCCGCAGGGTCTGCTGGTTTTTGTTGCTACTCGCCTCTTTATTGATCAATTAAAGCAGCCGATCACACAGTTAACTCACCTCACCTGGGTTATTTGGTAGTTACTGTATTTACGGTGAAAAGAAAGACCAGCAGACCCTGCGGCTCTCCAGGACCAGGGCTGCCTACCCCTGATTTATGAAAAAGGGATGTGAAACACCCAGCAGTGTCTGGGTACTTTAGGACGGTAAATAACAGTTTTTTGTCCTTAACTTTAAAATGCAAACGCTAGATCTTCTTCACACACACAGTCCGGAAAATTCGCCACAATTAGCTCAATTAACTCAAATTAAAAGTAAAAAAAACCTGCATTTACTTCTAAAAGTTGAGGGCAAATGTTGATCGTCTCATTTTTGTAAATAAATGGTTGTTTTCATTTGTGATGATGACAATGATGTGTCACACTTCCATGGTTACCAAACCGAAATCCTTACAGGGATAAATACCCCTGAAATTCACTTACCAGCCACTTCCGGATCTTATTCCAAAGAATCTGAAATTCCACCAGGCCAAGACGGGCACTACCATCTTTCTGTGTGTTAGGCGGGTCAAGGAATGTCAGCGAATGTCAAAATACTTCATACAGAAAAAAAACGAATTACGAACTCCACTGTTTTACTGGAACTTTCCGGGGGGCACCTTTAAAGGATACGTCCATGAGGTTGACCATGGTTCTACAGGCCTCCACGCTGAAGCCGTCTGTTTTCAAGTCCTTGTCTGAAAATTACACACAGCTGAGTTCAACCATCTCATATTCTGGAAAATTCCAAAGAGGAATGTGTTCATGTCAACTGCCCTGCAGTATGAAGTCGGTCAGGGAAAACAGTGTGGATCAGTCGATGGGGCCAGATGTAAGAAGCGAGCTTTGTGGGAATTTTAGCCGGATATCACTCCTACTCTTTAAAAAGGTTCTGTAGGATCTCTAATGGCCCAGAGTTTAACATCCCATTGAAACAATGGCACCTTCTACAGCACAGGGCCCCATTTGCTGTCCTGGAAAACTGCATATCTGTTTGGTCCAGAGGGATGCGTGCCCATACTTATATTACATTACATTAAAGGCATTTAGCAGACGCTCTTATCCAGAGCGACTTACACAACATTTTAGCATTTTCTACATATTATACATTTATACAGCTGGATATATACTGAAGCGATTTGACCAGAATTGATATGCAATGACTATAAATAGATTTAGGAAAATATAAAAAAATATATACATACAACCCTCTTTAACTCATGATGGGGGGGTCCCCAGGATGCCTTTAAGTCTGGGTGGGGGTTCCCCTGGATCATAAAAAGGTTGAGAACCCCTGATCTAGCCCATCGTCAGTTATACAGGACAAGGACGTCGCTAAGCAACAGAATAATGCCGATAGCAGGCTCGAGGCGGGGCTGCTGTACTTACGTTTGGACACCACTCTGTTGAGGATGGTCCTGAGTTCATGGAGGGAGATCTCCATATCCTGGCACACCGGAGAAATCAGTTAGAAACTGCGTTGTACCGCATCGCTGCCAGCACGCAACGCCCAATGCATGCAGAGGCACATGGCTTCCACAGGGTTCACGTTTATATTTGATGCAACTTTTCACTGATGTTTTATGGAGCCACTCCTGTGGCATAGAAAGAATATTTTTGGTGCAATAATGAGGGCTACTTTTTAAGACGCATCAAAACAGTTCAAAGCATTTTGTGGTCTACGAAGACACTCACTTCACTTATTTCATGCAAAAGGTGGTCTGATTTATTAGCACTATACTGATACTGTAAGATTGGACAGGGACTGATTTTTTTTTTAATTTTCAAATTTTCCTGACTTTTCAATAACGATGGAGGACTTTTGTGTTTGTCTGTTACTTTTGAGTTTTCAGGATGGAAATATTTGGGAGGCTTTTCAGACCCTGACTCACCTCCCCGGCGAGCTGGGCGAACATGGACTTAAAGGAGTCTGGGACATCATCTTCAGTGACTTCCTCCTGTGAAGGAAAAGCCGGCAACGTCACAGACGCACGACGCCATCATTAGGTTGGAAGGCAGTAAAGCTCTTCCTGCTGTAATGTGCAGGGGCTAGCCAGCCTGCATTGTCCATTAACACCTGCCCCCTACCCTTGCTGGCAAGCGCCCTAACGTGACATCGCCGTCTCATTTAAAGTGACAGTACACCCAAAAGGTGGATTGTTATATTGTCATTGATCAGATGTTCTGATAACTCACCTCATCTTCCAGGTCAGCTGAAATTTCATCATCCAACTCCCTGTCGAAAAGAATAGGTCACTTTCAAACTTCACTTTCATGTCACACTTTAGTCATTGTTAGCGGCTTACGTTTAACAGATTTAGGTTTTCCTGCACATATACTTCATGTGTGCATACATTTTATTTTTTTATATTTTATCCCTATTCTTGGGAGTGGCTATTTGGGTGGGATCTTAATTATCATTAATGTTTAAAGGGTGAAAATGAATAAACAGAATTTCAGCTCCCGCTAATACCGCTGTTCTTCTCCCTCTCTGCGCTACGCTGCAGCCAGTTAAATCCCACCCTGCGGGCCTGCTTATACCTGACGAAGACCTTCGGTTCGAAACGTTATCTCTTTACTAAACACTGATTGGGAGAATTCTACAGCAGTGTGCGGGTAATGCCTTTTTCTTAAGTTTCTTTTTTTTTTTTTTTAAATTTGTTTCTGATTTTTCCCTTTTTCTCCCAATTTAGTAGCCAATTGAACCCCTATTCTAATTCAATTCCCCCCGTGTAGCAACCGCTAGAGAACCACCGCTGCACACCCCGTCTATCGGTACTTTAGGAAGGATGCTACGTCCTCTACAGGGCGCAGCTCCTGACCGTGACACGCCCTGGGTCCTATCGTGCGCAGTGGTTCTCTCCGAGCCCCTCCCCCCACCCGGAAGCGACTGCCAATTGTCGCTTCCACAGGCCACCGGCCACGCTCGGCTGTGGCAGGACCGGGGCGCGATTTTCTTAAGTTTCTATACATTTGTTTACCCTGCACCTGTCTACAGTTTTAGATGTGCGCACATCTCCTGCCGGCCACAGTTAGCACTGGCACAGCCCAGATCAATTAGCAGGACATTAGAGGAGCCAATTAGCAGCTCACTTTAAAAAATAAAGTTATATTTTTAGGGCTTTTTCACTTTATTGGACAGCACAGTGTAGAGAATCAGGAAGAATGGGAGTGAGAGACATGTGACAAAGGTCGCGTGGGCGGATTCGAACCGCCGACGGCGCAGCTCACAATGAGTGTGCGGACGGCGCTCTTACAGGCTATGCCGCTGAGGCACCCCCCCAATTGTGTTTCCACGCGCGCGTGACTGAGGAAGACTCACTCTGTCTCTGACTGCTTCTCGGTAAAGACCCTGAGGACGAAGTCGGCCTCCTTGCTGGGTTCGAAGGTGGAGGGGACGATGAGGTACTCTCCCGGGGGCAGGCGCATGCGGGCGCTCACCTCCCGCAGGTTGATGAAGGTCTCGGAGCGCGCGCATGACGAGTTCTTCAGGAAAAAGTCCTTCTTCAGGTGCACGTTCTGGCAGCCCTTGTACTGCGGAGAGGGAGGCGGAGCCTGACTGTTTAGGGAGCCGAGGCCTGAGAGTATATTGGGCGGGGCCTGATTGTCTAAGAGGGTGGGGCCTGAGTGTCTGTACGTTACTGTACGTCGCTTTGGATAAAAGCGTCTGCTAAATGAATGTAATGTAATGTAATGTAATGTAATGTGTCTTGGAAGGCGAGCCTGAAAGTATAGTGGGCGGGGCCTGAGCGTGTAGTGGGCGGGGCCTAATAGTGTAGGGAGGTGGGCCTGAGAGTATAGGAAGGCGGGCCTGAGAGTATAGGGAGGCGGGGCCTGAGAGTATAGTGGGCGGGGCCTGATAGTGTATGGAGGCGGGGCCTGAGAGTGTAGTGGGTGGGGCTTGAGAGTGTAATGAGGCGGGCCCTGAGAGTATAGGTAGGCGGGGCTGAAAATGTAGGGAGGAGGGGCCTGATAGTGTAGTGGGCGGGGCCTGACAGTGTCATGAGGCGGGGCCTGAGAGTGTAGGGAAGAGGGGCCTAAGAATGCATGGAGGAGGGGCCTAAGAGTGTAGAGAGGCGGAGCCAACTGGATCACATTGCCACCCTGCTCAATGTGTGACATGAGTCTGTAAAGCCAGGATTACAGTATAGAGACTTGTTTCACAGACATGGAATAGGCCTAGTCCTAGACTAAGATAAAAATTCTGACTAAGAAAAAATCTCCATTGAAAAAAGTTTTTAGTCTAGGACTAGGCTTAATCCATGTCTGGGAAACCAGCTCATTATGTTTAACATAATTTCATGTTTTATACATTCAAGGCTTCCTGCATGGACACTGTATTTGGTGTATTTGGCTTGTCTTCAATCCAGATGGCATTAACTAACGACTATGCAGCTATGGCAAAAGCAATCTCTCTATGGTGTCCTCCGGATGATTCATACCTCGTCTGGAATCTGTAAAAAAAAAAACATAACAAAAAAAGTCTAAATAAATGAATCTCAGTACCTCTCAGTAGTCTCGTTTATTGCTCCTCGTCACACCACAGTTCACAAGTCAGGCGCACACAGGCATTAGGCAGAGGGAGATGCTTCCTGTGCAGCTCAACAGGAAGACTTGCAAGCAGCCTATCGGCCAGTAGGGGTCGCTAGTGAGCGATGAGATGCTGTAATCCCAGTTGATTTGCATTGCCCTGCGGAAGTGCCAGCTACAGATACATCGACAAAGTCCAGTTTTATACCAGACCATGGGGCCCATTAATGTCCATTAAACGCACTTTTTCAGACTCCATCTTGACTAAACTACCTATATAGGGCCAATTGTATAGTACGTACTTCCTGTTTATTTTTTCGTTTTGTTTTTCTTGCTTCTATTTGTGTCTTTTGCTATTTTATATTTAAGAATGTATAGCCGACTGTATTCTATGTTCATTACTAAAGATAGCGCCTACGTGCTTTGTCGGATTTGCTTTGTAGTTGTGTCAATGACCTTCAATATGCACTTAGTGTACGTCGCTTTGGATAAAAGCGTCTGCCAAATAACGGTAGTGAAATGTAATGTAGAACAGTGCCTTAACAAGATGAGCATCCAGCAGCCCCCAAAAACTGCACGTGTTAATACTGTATGCATGACACACAACACCACATCCAAAATCATTCTATGTGCATCACTCTCTAATTCTGCTGCCAAGTAGGACTACCTGTGTCACACGCTCACCTAACTGCATCACACGCTCACCTCGTACACGGCGAAGCCGATGGTGTGCATGTCCTGTCCCTGGCGGCGGTATTTCCGCCGGTCTTTCTGCATGAGCGCCACCAGGAAGCTGCAGGCCACCTCGTCGTCCTCGGGATCGTCGTCCTCCTCCAGCAGGGTGACCTTATACTGCGGATTTATCCAGAACGTGTCTGAGGAACAGAAAGAGGGGTTACAGTCAGGCCCATAGGGGTGGGCCCCAGGGCATTATACCACTAACCCTACTCACCGGGGTGGGGCCCCTGGGCCCAATAGCGGTATAACTCTAACCCTATTCACTGGGGTGGGGCCCCTGGGCCCAATGGCGGTATAACTCTAACCCTACTCACTGGGGTGGGGCCCCTGGGGCCCGATGGCGGTATAACTCTAACCTTACTCACTGGGGTGGGGCCCCTGGGCCGGATGGCGGTATAACTCTAACCCTACTCACTGGGGTGGGGCCCCTGGGCCCAATGGCGGTATAACTCTAACCCTACTCACTGGGGTGGGGCCCCTGGGGCCCGATGGCGGTATAACTCTAACCCTACTCACTGGGGTGGGGCCCCTGGGCCGGATGGCGGTATAACCCTAACCCTACTCACTGGGGTGGGGCCCCTGGGCCCAATGGCGGTATAACTCTAACCCTACTCACTGGGGTGGGGCCCCTGGGGCCCGATGGCGGTATAACTCTAACCCTATTCACTGGGGTGGGGCCCCTGGGGCCCGATGGCGGTATAACTCTAACCCTACTCACTGGCGTGGTTCCTGCAGCCGCCCGCCGTACTGCCCCTCCTCCACATCCCGTGGAACTTGATAGTGTTCCAGAAACTCAGGCCGTCGTTGCTCAGCGCGTCCGGGGTCAGGTTGCATATTTCCAGGCGGGAATACTGCCTGAGGAATTCCTGAAAGGACATCCTGAGCAGGGAGAGGGGCGCGACATCATGCATAAACCTTTTGTTTTTATACACATTTTATGTTTCTGTAGCACAAAAGACGCCCAATTGTTAACAAGGGGCAGATCAATGGAGGGTAAACATTCAAAAGAAAGAAACTCTCTCTATGATCCTTCATTTATGTGTCGCCACTATGAGTGTCTGTTTGGGTTCATTTACTTTAGTCCTTAACCTGTTTGCCATAAAGGCGGAAAATCTGTGTGCCCCAGACCGATTCCTTTATCTCAGTTTACTGGCCTGAAGTCCCGAATCGCTTTGTTATATGACGGATGCACGGTGATCTCCTTCCTGATCATACAGTGTTTTTTCTTTTGAATATAAGGAGCGCAGAAGGTCTTTCTTTTTAACATGTTTTTTTTATTTTTTATTATTTTTCTTATTCTCCCAATTCAGAATGGTCAGAGTGTAGTAACCCACACAAGCACACGTTTGTCTCTGAAACAAAACATCAGCCATTGCTGTCTTCCACTCCGTGGTCTGCACTAATGATCAATACACTGACGTGGGCTTTCGGAAGTTAGCAGAAAAGCGTCCGGACGCAGACTCACCAAAACTCCCCATCCTCCATCTGTAAATGCAGGTCCTCCCTGTCGGCCGGATCGATTTCATCCCACTCGGGAGAACTGCAGAAAGACAGAAACATCAGCGCCGTCGCCCCAAAAGGGCTGGAACTTCAGCAAAGGACACAACACCGAACACAAAACTGAACACTAGAACTTAAAACCACAACTGAACACTACAACTGAACACTTGAACTTAAAATCCTAACTTGAACCCTAACTGCACACTACAACTGAACACTACAACTGAACACTACAACTGTACACCACAACTGCACACTAGAACTGAACACTACAACTGCACAACACAACTGAACACTACAACTGAACACCACAACTGCACACTAGAATTGAACACCACAACTGAACACTACAACTGAACACCAGAACTGCACACTATAACTGCACACTAGAACTGAACACTACAACTGAACACTACAACTGCACACTATTCATGAGTGAAAATTCAGAAAAGAACAGGATTCCTCCAGCTGGAATCAGAATAAGAAAACACATTTCAACAGGTCAGGTTAAAAATAGAAGCTTTGGAACAGTACTGCAGATTAGGGATGGGGTCCATTGCTTTAATTTCCAGAGCTGACTGAATTGAAAAGGTGCTGAAAATGGCAGGGAAATATCAGCTGTGATTAAAGAGGGGATGAATTTTGTGATGATGCTCACTTATCACTCCAGGCCCCGGTCCACTCCACCTGACCCCAGGGGTTCCTGATGCGGATCAGTCTCTCCATGTCACCCCGAAAATCCACCTGTCACCATGAGCAGGGTTAATCATACACATATACACATACATATACACATACACACACACACACACACACACACACACACACACACATACAGGCACACACAGAGACATACAGACACACACACACACACATACAGACACACACAGAGACATACAGACACACACACACACGCACATACAGACCCACACAGACACACACACATGCGGGCACATATACATCACACACAGATACAGATATACACACATAGATACAAACACACACAGACAGACACACAGACACGCACACACACACATGCGGGCACATACACATCATACACACGCACACACCAGTATCACTGGTAGAAGTTGCGAACATCTCTCTGTGTGATATAAAAATGTTGATTCACTGAAAACGAATTAATCACAGGAAAATATTCCCCTTTCAGTCACACAGTAAAAGCTACCTTATTATGTCATTATGCCAAAACACACAGAGCACACATCAGCGCACACCTGCACACCTGTGTCCTAACTCACCTGCTTCAGTCCTGTCACAGAGTAGGCGTGGCCTTTCACCAGCTTCTTAAAGGTCACAGCCTCCATGTCAAAGGCACTGGTGATCTGCAACGACCAATCAGAAGCCTTTCTGATATCTTCTAAAATGGATGAGTTAATGTTAAAATTCACACTGATATCAAGAAGTATGTTTTTTTACATGGCGAGTTGTCAATGTGTGCAACAGCCTGCCAGGTCATGTGATAGAAGCAGAAATCCTTCTGAACACTCACGTTCTGAACACTCAAGCTCTGAACACTCAAGCTCTGGACACTCAAGCTCTGGACACTCAAGCTCTGGACACTCAAGCTCTGGACACTCAAGCTCTGGACACTCAAGCTCTGAACACTCAAGCTCTGAACACTCAAGCTCTGAACACAAGCTCTGAACACTCAAGCTCTGAACTCAAGCTCTGAACACTCAAGCTCTGAACACTCAAGCTCTGAACACAAGCTCTGAACACTCAAGCTCTGAACACTCAAGCTCTGAACACTCAAGCTCTGAACACTCAAGCTCTGAACACTCAAGCTCTGAACACAAGCTCTGAACACTCAAGCTCTGAACACTCAAGCTCTGAACACAAGTTCTGAACACTAAAGCTCTGAACACTCAAGCTCTGAACACAAGCTCTGAACACTCAAGCTCTGAACACTCAAGCTCTGAACACAAGCTCTGAACACTCAAGCTCTGAACACAAGCTCTGAACACTCAAGCTCTGAACACTCAAGCTCTGAACACTCAAGCTCTGAACACTCAAGCTCTGAACACTCAAGCTCTGAACACTCAAGCTCTGAACACTCAAGCTCTGAACTCTGAACACTCAAGCTCTGAACACTCAAGCTCTGAACACAAGCTCTGAACACAAGTTCTGAACACTAAAGCTCTGAACACTCAAGCTCTGAACACTCAAGCTCTGAACACTCAAGCTCTGAACACAAGCTCTGAACACTCAAGCTCTGAACACAAGTTCTGAACACTAAAGCTCTGAACACTCAAGCTCTGAACACTCAAGCTCTGAACACTCAAGCTCTGAACACTCAAGCTCTGAACACAAGTTCTGAACACTCAAGCTCTGAACACTCAAGCTCTGAACAATCAAGTTCTGAACACTAAAGCTCTGAACACTCAAGCTCTGAACACTCAAGTTCTGAACACTCAAGCTCTGAACACTCAAGCTCTGAACACTCAAGCTCTGAACACTCAAGCTCTGAACACTCAAGCTCTGAACACTCAAGCTCTGAACACTCAAGCTCTGAACACTCAAGCTCTGAACACTCAAGCTCTGAACACTCAAGCTCTGAACACTCAAGCTCTGAACACTCAAGCTCTGAACTCTGAACACTCAAGCTCTGAACACAAGCTCTGAACACTCAAGCTCTGAACAATCAAGTTCTGAACACTCAAGCTCTGAACACTCAAGCTCTGAACACTCAAGCTCTGAACACTCAAGCTCTGAACACTCAAGCTCTGAACACTCTGAACACTCAAGCTCTGAACACACAAGTTCTGAACACTCAAGCTCTGAACACTCAAGCTCTGAACAATCAAGTTCTGAACACTCAAGCTCTGAACACTCAAGCTCTGAACACTCAAGCTCTGAACACTCAAGCTCTGAACACTCAAGCTCTGAACACTCAAGCTCTGGACACTCAAGCTCTGGACACTCAAGCTCTGAACACTCAAGCTCTGAACACTCAAGCTCTGAACACTCAAGCTCTGAACACAAGTTCTGAACACTCAAGCTCTGAACACAAGTTCTGAACACTCAAGCTCTGAACACTCAAGCTCTGAACACTCAAGCTCTGAACACTCAAGCTCTGAACACTCAAGCTCTGAACACTCAAGCTCTGAACACTCAAGCTCTGAACACAAGTTCTGAACACTCAAGCTCTGAACACTCAAGCTCTGAACACAAGTTCTGAACACTAAAGCTCTGAACACTAAAGCTCTGAACACTCAAGCTCTGAACAATCAAGTTCTGAACACTCAAGCTCTGACCACTCAAGCTCTGAACTCTGAACACAAGTTCTGAACACAAGTTCTGAACACAAGTTCTGAACACTCAAGCTCTGAACACTCAAGCTCTGAACACTCAAGCTCTGAACACTCAAGCTCTGAACACTCAAGCTCTGAACACTCAAGCTCTGAACACTCAAGCTCTGAACACTCAAGCTCTGAACACTCAAGCTCTGAACACTCAAGCTCTGAACTCTGAACACAAGTTCTGAACACTCAAGCTCTGAACACAAGCTCTGAACACTCAAGCTCTGAACACTCAAGCTCTGAACACTCAAGCTCTGAACACAAGCTCTGAACACAAGTTCTGAACACTCAAGCTCTGAACACTCAAGCTCTGAACACTCAAGCTCTGAACACTCAAGCTCTGAACACTCAAGCTCTGAACACTCAAGCTCTGAACACTCAAGCTCTGAACACAAGTTCTGAACACAGGTTCTGAACACAAGCTCTGAACACTCAAGCTCTGAACACTCAAGCTCTGAACACTCAAGCTCTGAACACTCAAGCTCTGAACACTCAAGCTCTGAACACTCAAGCTCTGAACACTCAAGCTCTGAACACTCAAGCTCTGAACACTAAAGCTCTGAACATTCAAGTTCTGAACATTCAAGTTCTGAACATTCAAGTTCTGAACACTCAAGCTCTGAACATTCAAGTTCTGAACACTCAAGCTCTGAACATTCAAGTTCTGAACACTCAAGCTCTGGCTTCACACTGTGCAGCATAATCTTTAGCAGTCCAATGGGATTTACTCTTGCCATTGGAGAGCCATAAAGCAGCTGGGTTTACTTCTCACATTGTAAACAGCTAAGAAACTCAAGGCCCAAGGAACCAGGTGAGTTACCTGCATAATAAACTGCTTTAATTGCTCAATGAAATGCTGAGTAACAAACAAAAACAACCCTGCATCTCTCCAAGGACACCCACGCCTTCAGACTGCAGGTAACTGAAGAGTCAAAATGGGCCCAAACGGCTTGCGCTTATCATTAAACGTTCTTATGTGCTGTGCATCCCACTGCAGTGTAAATTAACTGATTGGCTAGATGCAGAATGGATCACATTGATGGAGCAGCCAATTGGCTGGATGCAGTATTTCTCACATCGATGGAGCAGCCGATTGGTTGGATGCAATATGGCTCACATCGATGGAGCAGCCGATTGGCTGGATGCAGTAGGACTCACATCGATGGAGCAGCCGATTGGCTGGATGCAGTTAGACTCACATCAATGGAGCAGCCCAGCAGGGAGCCTCTCTCCAGAGCCTTGCTGATGATTCTGTACAGGTCCCTGGGGGCCTTGCGTAGCTCGTACGCCTCCGAAACACCACCTGTGAAGTCCTCAAACCCCTCCGTGGTGCTGCCCCCCGACAGCGCCTCGTACGAGCTGTTCAGCCTGGGACCACAAAGTAACATCATTAGGCACATTGATGTGTTTTTCCCCCCACTGCCTCATATTCCCAGAATGCAATGTCCAGTTTTTCAATCGTTGTGTGCAAGAGATACAGAAAAGGATTGTGGGAGATTGTAGTTTCATCAAGCTTAACTGTCAGTTAACAAAGTTTTTTGTTTGTTTTAAATATCGAATATTTCTTCTGTGTTCAAAAAATTTATATACCGTTACACAGGATTTTACACAACAAATTATCTTCAGGATCATCAGCAGGTGTCTTTTGGTATGCTGGGTTATTCCATGCTGGGTTATTCCATGCTGGGTTATTCCATGCTGGGTTATTCTATGCTGGGTTATTCCATGCTGGGTTATTCCATGCTGGGTTATTCCATGCTGGGTTATTCTATGCTGGGTTATTCCATGGCATTCACCTGCTAAAAAGCAGCAGCATATGTTGAGAGCAGGGGTACATACTTGGCGTAGGCCTTTTCTATCAGGGCGCTCCAAAACTCATTTCCCTCAGCAGAGTGGACGAACAACAGCTCGCCGTCCTTCGCTGGCAGCCGGTCATCGATGACAATGTCCACCCAATCCCCAAACTGCCAGAACTAAGGCACAGAAAACGGCGGAAGAGTTTTTTTTTAAACCGAAGACCAAAAAAGTACCACGGGGCTGGATAAAAAGCTTGGGTCGGACACACCCCTTTTTACAGCCCGGTTTACGCTCCTTTAGTGTGGTCGATTTCACATCGCCTCCGTACCTGGAAGTGGAATATTCCGGCGTAGTCGTCCTGGAAGGATTGGCCGTGGGGGACGACCCTGTGGAGCAGCTGCTCGTTGAGGGTGAGAGAGGCGATGGCAGCCAGGAGCCAGCAGTCCCCTTAACACAGAGAAACACAGGGAGTCAGTATACGACACAATGACTCACTATCGGCTGTGAGGTTAAAACAGGGAGTCAGTATACGACACAATGACTCACTATCGGCTGTGAGGTTAAAACAGGGAGTCAGACACACGACACAATGACTCACTATCGGCTGTGAGGTTAAAACAGGGAGTCAGACACACAACACAATGACTCACTATCGGCTGTGAGGTTAAAACAGGGAGTCAGACACACGACACAATGACTCACTATCGGCTGTGAGGTTAAAACTGGGAGTCAGTATACGACACAATGACTCACTATCGGCTGTGAGGTTAAAACTGGGAGTCAGACACACGACACAATGACTCTCACAACAGGCTGTGAGGCTGAATTATTACAGCTCCCTGCCTGACCTTTCTATAAACACTCGGAAAGACCATCTGATTAATTCCTAAATGTAAGGTGCATACATTATTTTGCTAATTTATAACTTTTAAACTTTTTAAAATTTATGAAAACAAGGCTAATTTTGTATCGCAGTTCATAGGGTAGCCATCTCTCAACCATAAGCAAACCCCCCCAGACCCTAGAACAGGAAGCCCTCTTCAAATCAGTAGCTTCACTGAGCAGTAGGGCCCAAAGATTTAAATTCACATTTACACACTCAGTCCACACATGTATACATGACCATGTCATACCCCACTCAAACAGCAGGGGGAGACAAAGAAAGAGATGGGTGGAAAAGTTTTCTGTGCCAAGATGACACACAGAGAGGCCTCTGTGCCAGAGCTGGACCCAAGCCTGTCCTCTGTCAAGGGCCACTAATCAGATTTTCCCTGAAAGCCTGGAGGAGTAGTTCTGCACACAGATATCTTTGAAGGAGCAGGACTGTTTGCAGAGCAGGAGCTAACTTAATTTAGCCCCAAAATAGTTTTTACAGCGTTACATAACTTAGTTTAGCAGGGGGGTATTCCATTAAGCAGAATTCTGAGTGAGCTGGATAACTGCACTGAGTAAAACCAGGAACCCTCCAAAATCTGGTTACATGAACTGAAGTAAAAAGAGCTCATATTTTAACTTAGTGCAGTTATCCAGCTAACTCAGGAATCCTGCTCCGTGGAATACCCCCCCGGAGTAACAGCAGGAAATTCTCTGTCCGAATCAAAGTTTGGTTCAAAATCCAAATGAAAGACACATGTTGAATGTGAAAACTCTCTTTTCTAGCATTGAGGTGTGTGTGTGTGTGTGTGTGTGTGTGTGTGTGTGTGTGTGTGTGTGTGTGTGTGTGTGTGTGTGAAGGGTTTACAGTGTACCACCACCCACACTAGTGAGTCATAGGAGTATTCCACCAATGTTCTGTGCCACGCCCGGGAGCCTGTGGGTGTAATGTGAGTCACAGTCATTCCTGCCTCGTATCATTCCCCCTGCGGCAGCTCCGCAGAGAGAGAGCGGAATCCTACAGGAAAACCCCCTCATCTAAACCGCACGGATCACTGTGTGATCACCATAGTTACCCCCTCATCTAAACCGCACGGATCACTGTGTGATCACCATAGTTACCCCCTCATCTAAACCGCACAGATCACTGTGTGATCACCATAGTTACCCCCTCATCTAAACCGCACAGATCACTGTGTGATCACCATAGTTACCCCCTCATCTAAACCGCACGGATCACTGTGTGATCACCATAGTTACCCCCTCATCTAAACCGCACGGATCACTGTGTGATCACCATAGTTACCCCCTCATCTAAACCGCACGGATCACTGTGTGATCACCATAGTTACCCCCTCATCTAAACCGCACGGATCACTGTGTGATCACCATAGTTACCCCCTCATCTAAACCGCACGGATCACTGTGTGATCACCATAGTTACCCCCTCATCTAAACCGCACGGATCACTGTGTGATCACCATAGTTACCCCCTCATCTAACCCGCACGGATCACTGTGATCACCATAGTTACCCCCTCATCTAAACCGCCCGGATCACTCTGTGATCACCATAGTTACCCCCTCATCTAAACCGCCCGGATCACTCTGTGATCACCATAGTTACCCCCTCATCTAAACCGCCCGGATCACTCTGTGTTCACCATAGTTAAACTTTGAACTTTCATATTTTGTTGAGTTTCTCTGAATGACTATCACTGTGTGTTTGCCATTATCGCTTTTATCGTTTTAATATTGGTTTACAGTGCTCCTCAGAATTACACGATTTTATTGTTTGTGCTTCTTATACGATTTTTTGGGAAGCTTGTTGAACATAATGTGCACCACAAAGGCAAAATAAACCATTGCAGGAGACACTGATGTTGAATGGAAGAAGCAAACCAGGCCGATGGAAAGGAAACACAATGTTTATAAAGGCCTACTGTGTAAATCCCTCCATCTGAAACATGCGTAAGTCTGTGAGCTTTGAGCAGCCTGTTTTCTATCATTAAACCACCAGATGTCTCCAAAATGTCCACTAAAGGTCTCCTAACCAGTGTGGACAGTGGGGTTTTCTAAGGGCACACACACAGACCAGTGTGGACAGTGGAGTTTTCTAAGGGCACACACACAGACCAGTGTGGACAGTGGAGTTTTCTAAGGGCACACACACAGACCAGTGTGAACAGTGGGGTTTTCTAAGGGCACACACACAGACCAGTGTGGACAGTGGAGTTTTCTAAGGGCACACACACAGACCAGTGTGGACAGTGGAGTTTTCTAAGGGCACACACACAGACCAGTGTGGACAGTGGAGTTTTCTAAGGGCACACACACAGACCAGTGTGGACAGTGGGGTTTTCTAAGGGCACACACACAGACCAGTGTGGACAGTGGAGTTTTCTAAGGGCACACACACAGACCAGTGTGGACAGTGGAGTTTTCTAAGGGCACACACACAGACCAGTGTGAACAGTGGGGTTTTCTAAGGGCACACACACAGACCAGCGTGGACAGTGGAGTTTTCTAAGGGCACACACACAGACCAGTGTGAACAGTGGGGTTTTCTAAGGGCACACACACAGACCAGCGTGGACAGTGGAGTTTTCTAAGGGCACACACACAGACCAGTGTGGACAGTGGAGTTTTCTAAGGGCACACACACAGACCAGTGTGGACAGTGGGGTTTTCTAAGGGCACACACACAGACCAGTGTGGACAGTGGAGTTTTCTAAGGGCACACACACAGACCAGTGTGAACAGTGGGGTTTTCTAAGGGCACACACACAGACCAGTGTGGACAGTGGAGTTTTCTAAGGGCACACACACAGACCAGTATATATGCATGCTACACATTTAGCTTTGCAACGTACATCCCTAACAGACATTCTCTCTTGGAGAGAGTTCAGTGCAGTGACCACATTGAGCACCCGTTGAAATGGAAACCAATATTGTTGATAGCTTGCAGGTAATGTGATTGCATACAGCCTTTGTAAAATGAGTAGCCTACATGGCGTGGGTAACTATTTGGACAGCGTGTGATTTTCTGTTTGCTGGC
This sequence comes from Ilyophis sp. 1 JC-2022, assembly GCA_022702515.1. Lineage (NCBI taxonomy): Eukaryota > Metazoa > Chordata > Actinopteri > Anguilliformes > Synaphobranchidae > Ilyophis > Ilyophis sp. 1 JC-2022. The sequence continues at coordinate 105,331,934 of CM040396.1, read as the reverse complement.
CGCATCATTATAAGCTCAAACGGGGGCTCGGCAGCAGCTTGAGCTAGCGTGTTTTGTGTGTATGAGTGAGAGAGAGAGAGAGAGAGAGAGAGAGAGGTAGTGAGAGAGTGAGAGTGAGAGAGAGAGAGAGAGAGAGAGAGAGAGAGAGAGAGAGAGAAAGACAGCAGCCGCTGTGAGTGACGTCCAGAGTAGAAATGAGCTTTTGGCTCCTAATGAAAAAAAAATTAGCTGGGGCGTGGTTTTGATACCTGGAGCTCAGCCCCTATATTATTGCTTTATCACGCCCAGATTTTTCGAATTTGAAAAGGGGGCGGGGTCTAGTGAAACCAGCGTGTTTTGTTGCGCTTTAAATGCTCTGCGTCGATCCAGACGCACCGTTTCAGAGGAGCGGGTACCAGGGTCTGAAATGAACTTTTTCACCCACTGGCCACAGTGGCTTGTGGATTCTAAAAATCACCATGTTTTCAACATTTTACCAGCCGCATTACCTTTTACAGCACAACACATCCTGGGTGGTTACCGGCCAAAGTGGCTGCTAGAGTAGAAAATCTTACCAGCCTCAATCAGAATTTTATCAGCATTTAACTGGTGGTGGGTGTTAATTTCACACCCTGGCGGTTACCGTGGATACCAAACCCGCTCCCTGGCGATGACATTTCAAAGCGAGGACACAAACGTGCCGCTCGTTTAAAAACAAGAACTTGGCTTTTCACCCCGTCCCTGTGAAACACATCATGGGTTTATCGTCCTGAGAGTGCAGACATTTTCCAAGCTGAACTGTAAAGAAGTCAAGATCACACTTACAGCTTCTTTTTCCTCAGGAAAATGTCTAAAGTACTTATTTGAGACACAAAAACACAAGAGCACAAAACTCTCCGAACTTCCCTGACCGTAAAATCTTATGTGGCTAGCTGCAATGCTATAGTGGCCTTGTTGTGGGTTGGTGTTGAATAACAGCATTGTTTTTCCGCAGCACTTATTTCTTTTAACAATCCAGCAGTGAGTGCATAGGCTAGTGTGTGTGTGTGTGTGTGTGTGTGTGTGTGTGTGTGTGTGTGTGTGTGTGTGTGTGTGTGTGTGTGTGTGTGTGTGTGTGTGTGTGTGTGTGTGTGTGTGTGTGTGTGTGTGTTTTTGGAGGAGGGGGGAATATGGCATCTTTTGGCCGTGGGGGCCAGAGGCAGAGCTGCAGTACTGTTGGTTGAATGTTAACCAGCATGAGGCCCACACTGAGAATAGCTCCGATGTGAATGAAGGGAAAATGCATTCAGTCCAGAGAGGCGCAGAAGGGGAAACCATCTGACCCAGTTACACTCAGTCAGAGCAGGGAGATATCTACCCTACACACACTCAGTCAGAGCAGAGATATGAACCCTGCACATACTCAGTCAGAGCAGAGATATCAACCCTGCACATACTCAGTCAGAGCAGAGATATGAACCCTACACACACTCAGTCAGAGCAGAGATATCTACCCTGCACATACTCAGTCAGAGTACGGATATCAACCCTGCACATACTCAGTCAGAGCAGAGATATCAACCCTACACAGTGCACACTCAGTCAGAGCAGGGATATCAACCCTGCACACACTCAATCAGAGCAGATATATCTACCCTACACACACTCAGTCAGAGCAGAGATATGAACCCTACACACACTCAGTCAGAGCAGGGATATCAACCCTGCACACACTCAGTCAGAGCAGATATATCTACCCTACACACACTCAGTCAGAGCAGAGATATGAACCCTACACACACTCAGTCAGAGCAGAGATATCAACCCTACACACACTCAGTCAGAGCAGGGATATCAACCCTGCACACACTCAGTCAGAGTAGGGATATCAACCCTGTACATACTCAATCAGATTAGGGATATCAACCCTGCACAGTGCACACTCAGCAGGGATATAAACCCTGCACACACTCAGTTAGAGCAGGGATATCAACCCTGCACATACTCAATCAGAGTAGGGATATCACCCCTGCACACACTCAGTCAGAGCAGGGATATCAACCCTGCACACACTCAGTCAGAGTAGGGATATCAACCCTGCACATACTCAGTCAGAGCAGAGATATCTACCCTGCACACACTCAGTCAGAGCAGGGATATCAACCCTGCACATACTCAGTCAGAGCAGGAATATCACCCCTGCACACACTCAGTCAGAGCAGGGATATCAACCCTGCACACACTCAGTCAGAGTAGGGATATCAACCCTGCACAGTGCACACTCAGTCAGAGTAGAGATATCTACCCTGCACATACTCAGTCAGAGCAGAGATATCTACCCTGCACACACTCAGTCAGAGTAGGGATATCAACCCTGCACATACTCAATCAGAGTAGAGATATCTACCCTGCACATACTCAGTCAGAGCAGAGATATAAACCCTGCACACACTCAGTCAGAGTAGGGATATCAACCCTGCACATACTCAATCAGAGTAGGGATATCAACCCTGCACAGTGCACACTTAGTCAGAGCAGAGATATCTACCCTGCACACACTCAGTCAGAGCAGGGATATCAACCCTGCACACACTCAGTCAGAGTAGAGATATCAACCCTACACACACTCAGTCAGAGCAGGGATATCAACCCTGCACACACTCAGTCAGAGCAGGGATATCAACCCTGCACAGTGCACACTCAGTCAGAGTAGAGATATAAACCCTGCACATACTCAGTCATAGTAGAGATACCAAAGCTGCACATACAGTTAGAGCTGAGTGTCAAACCTATAGACACAGTCCATCAGTCCATCCATTTATACAGCTGGACATTTACTGAAGCGATAGAGCAGCTCTTCCTCAAGAATCCAAAGGCAGTGCCCCAGCTTGGAATCAAACCTGCAACCTTCAAGTTACAAGCCCTGTTCAGCTATTCTGTGGCTCCAGAATAACTGCCTTTAAGACACTCGTGTAGTAGTGCAAGGAATCCTCTATGGCCTTCATTATATGAGTTAGCACAGACCAGACATACAACACAAGAGGTGCAGCCAATCATCACAGACAACACAAGAGCTGCAGCCAATCACCACATACAACACAAAAGGTGCAGCCAATCACCACATACAACACAAAAGGTGCAGCCAATCACCACGTACCCAGAGCCCCCTGGCAGATATCCGTCCTCGTAGCTCCCCCAAGGATGAACTGAGGGTCCTCAGCCAGCTCCTGCAAGACAGAGCAAATGCATATAAAGGACTGCTCAGGATGAAGAGGCACAGCGCTGCAGACGGGCGGAGGACCGCTCAGGATGAAGAGGCACAGCGCTGCAGACGGGCGGAGGACCGCTCAGGATGAAGAGAAACTTGTTTAAGCGCAGCACCGCCGCTGAGCAGGCTGGACCCGCAGCCTTTTAAACACACAACAGCAGCTGCACTGGGGCTATAGCTGGGGATAGTGTTCCACAGAACTCTGAGAGAATGTAACATCTACTGGCTCTCAGCCCACGCATGCACACACACACACGCATGCACACACACGCACGCATGCACACACGCACAAACACGCACGCACACACACACACACACACACGCACATACAGACACACACGCACGCACGCACGCACGCACGCACACACGCACGCACGCACGCACGCACACACACACGCACATACACACACACGCGCACATACACACACACACACACGCACATACACACACACACACACACGCACGCACACACGCACACATACGCACACACACATGCATACACATGCACACATACGAATGCATGCACACACACACACACACACACACACACACACACACAGGGGCACCGTAGTGGGGGGGGAATAGTGGAACTGACTACCCAGGGCCCCAAGGTGGGGAGGGGCTCTCGGAAGACCCGGACTAAATAGTTTGCATTGGGAAGGGGGCCCACAGAGACTGCATTTGCACGGGGCCCAGAATTTCGTGCTACGCCCCTGCACACACACACCCACATGCACACACGCACATACACGCACACATATGCACGCACGCACGCACACACACAGGGAACCACAGAGATTAAGGAAGCCTTCCGCAAAAGATCAGGCCCGTGTGTGTTCAAGAGCTGTCTAAACACGACAGTAAAAGACTCGCTGTCTCTGTTTACAAATAAGGCTGGGCGCCTTCGCTCAAACCTCATGCAGGACAACGGTCCAGTAGAGCTGTAAATCTGTCCAAAGTCTCTATCGCAAAATGGCGCACGGAAAAGATAAGAGCTTCCCATTTGGGCTGCGGCCTCTCTAAAGCAAGTCTGTACCACTCAGCGCAGTACTACAAAGTTTAAATGAGCTTTAAAACATACATAAAATTAAATGCAAGCTTTGATTGGCCCCTTTTAGTCACGAACAGCACACACAGGAAGCTTGCGATAGCTCTGACCGAAGCAGCCGTGTTCAAACAGAAGGTTAACCCTCCATAAAAAATCCATATTATCAAACTGAAACAGCTCACTCCTTTGTAGAATGGGTCTGTATGTGGAGGGACTGAGCAGCTTGCTAATCATTATACTTCTGCAAGAAGATTACAGATAGTGGACAAAAACCAGAAACACCATCGTAAAGAACGGTGGGCTATCCTGGGTGGCTATTATTTCCTGTACGTGCTGGTAACTGAATCAATGTCTGAGGAATACCACACAGTAACACACTTCCACTTGGAACTCAGTCAACTTTCAACTTGCACTTAAGATGATGAGAGTGGAAAACACAGAAACACTTTATTTTAAGGTTCCGTTATAAAAAATTTGTACACCAAACAAATGCTTTACAAATATGAGTCATTATGTCTTACCAACTTATCTGTACTTAATTCATATGAATACATCATAAATTGCGGCCACTTTAGTTTAGGTCGTGCAGTTGAGTTTATGAATGCGTCATATACACGATTTCACACATATGAACTATTACCTAATGCTTTATAAATATGAGTTCTTATAAGTCATTATTAGAAAACACTTCATAAATGGTTAATAGATCATTTACTAATGGTTTGCAAATTCTTTATAACGGAATCTTAAAATAAAGTGTTACCGAAAACACTTTATCAGGCACCCTTCCAGAATATTCCATAAATGTTGGACGGGGTTCAAACCTGGTGACTGAGAATGCTGTGATGTATAGATGGCGAGGGTGTTACGTTGCTCAAAGTATTTGGCCACTAATCATGAAAGACACCCCTCTCCACAGAAAACAAATTCTTTAACATGGGGTGAAAGCAATCACTCACTCAGTACCATTAAGTACAGATTAACAATGAACCGTGGCAGGTGAATGTAGCCAACACCACTACAGAAGCACAAGAGCTCTCCACTGGTGGAACGCGGTTGTGTTTTTGGATTTTCTTTTGCAGCCAATCACAGAAGACGGGGGAGGACCTGTGACCCCGTTTGCTTACCGTTGGCCGCAGCCACTCCACCCCCTGGGTTTTGGAGGAGTGGGGGGCCAGCTCCTTGAAGCCTAGAGACTGGGGCTCGGCGGGGAAGCAGGGGTCCTCGAAAAGGAAGCCCCCCTCGAGGCACTCCTGCCTCAGGGCCTCGTAATCCTGGTTGAGAAACTTCAGCGCCTCCTCCTTGGACCCCATACCGTCAGCCTTCAGTCGCTCTGTCTGTATGGTTGCTGAGATCCCTCCAAAAGCTAACATACTGGAGCAGATAAAAATAAATACAGGGCAGAGGGGGGTTACTGGAACCAGGGAGTACAAATAGTACCCTACCCAGTATAAATAGTACCCACCCTGCCCTTGACGGTAATGGAATATACTGCAATATATTGTAAATATGTGGATTTTATCTGAACATTTAATAACAAATATAGCTCATAGCAGTGTATATAAATATATATATATATATTGTGATATCTGAAGTGCGAAATATCTTGACAATATATTTTAATTCAATATACGTATATTTTAGTACTTTAGTATGCATTTCAGTATATTTAGTTACCAGCAGCACAAAGCCGTTGAGATGTGAGGCACATACACGTTACTAAAGCGGTGCACACGCATGTTCCTGAAGCAGTGCACACACATGTTACTGAAGCAGCACAGACATGTTATTGAGCCAACCGTCCTCCCACAATGCTGCTGGACAGTGTAGATACTGGGCAGGATGAAAAGAAATACTAAAACTCTTTAACTTTGAACGGCGCTCATATTAGCAAGGAATTATCCACAGGCTGGTTATGCTATCCTGTGATAATGTCAAGATAGCACACTGAAAAACCCAAGAATAAGTACTTTAGCCTTATATTTAGATTTATTATATTGAAAATCTCCCTCTAAAATCTCTATCTCTATTATAAATCTATTAAAATCTATTATATACAAATTTCTATTACTTTTTCGCTAAATAAAACAAGATTGCCAATGAGATGACAGTTTTACTCATTTCAAGATTTGCCTATGAGGTAAATATATTTCACTTGTCAACAAAAAAAAAACTTAAAACAACCTAATATTTTTATTATTATTTAATTATTTATATGACTCAAATAAAGAGAAAAAAACCCATATATATATAAATCCATGACGTCCACTGCTGACCACCGTGTGATTCTAGCACCAGACTGCACGAGCACTACTGTTTTAACTAATGTCTTACAGTACTCATGATGTTATCTCCTAATCCATCAGAAGTTATATTTTAACCAAGACGTTAGTGTTCTGGCTTGTGCTAAAACATTGCCCATGTGCTATATTAGAATTTATATTAACATTTCATTTAAAACTCACCTTGATGCATTTAAAACAGGAATGCAATGAAGAAAGATGTATATTTGTGCGCTTTAATGTCTTAGTAACGTCCTCTATTTTGAAGGATGTCCTGGATATGTCCCATATTTATTAACTTCATTTTGAATTCATAGATCATGTGACCATTTGAAGATTGTTTGAAGAGATTTTTCACCCCCCCACAGCTGACCTGTAGGACATCTGCAGGAACGGCATGGTCGTATTTGACTCTTTAAAGTAAAAAAGGGGTCTCTATCATGTTCTCCATTTTCCATTTTCCAAAAGTGGCCTTTTTCTATGTCCACCGTGGAAAACTGAAAATCATGCATATACAAGGTGTGGATAGTGGATACTATAGTAGACTTAGCGTACAATATATATGATGACTGATGAAAAGTCAGGTTGAATACATCACATATACACTGCTCAGAGAAATTAAGGGAACACTTAATCAACACAGTATAACACCAAGTCAATTAAATTTCTGGGATATTGATCTGTCCAGTTAGGAAGCGTAAATGATTGTGAATCAATTTCACCTGCTTTGGTGCAAATGAAAGTGACAACCGATGGACAGGAGAGGCAACAGCAAGACAACCCCCAAAAAGTAAATGGTTTTGCAGGTGGTGGCCACAGACCATTTCTCTCTTCTTATCCTTCCTGACTGATTTTTCTCTAGTTTTGCATTTTGCTAGTGCCCTTGTCACTACTGGTAGCATGAGGCGGTACCTGCAGCCCATTCAGATTGCACAGGTAGTCCAGCTCCTCCAGGATGGCACATCCATACGTGCCGTTGCAAGAAGGTTTGCTGTGTCTCCCAGCACAGTCTCAAGAGCGTGGAGGAGATACCGGGAGACGGGCCGTTACACGAGGAGAGCTGGACAGGGCCGTAGAAGAGCAACAACCCAGCGGCAGGACAGGTGTCTGCTCCTTTGTGCGAGGAGGAACAGGAGGAGCACTGCCAGAGCTCTACAAAATGACCTCCAGCGGGCTATTCGTGTGCATGTTTCTGACCAAACTGTCAGAAGCAGACTCCATGAGGGCGGCATGAGGGCCCGACGTCCTGTAGTAGGACCTGTGCTCATAGCCCAGCACCGAGCAGCTCGATTGGCATTTGCCAGAAAACACCAGAATTGGCAGGTTCGCCATTGGCGCCCCGTTCTCTTCACAGATGAGAGCAGGTTCACACTGAGCACATGTGACAGACGTGAAAGAGTCTGGAGACGCCGTGGCGAATGTTATGCTGCCTGCAACATCATCCAGCATGACCGGTTTGGTTTAATTGACTTGGTGTTATACTGTGATGATTAAGTGTTTTCACACAGTGTATTTCAGTGTATTAGCGTGTAGATCCATCACAGCTTGTAGGTTTTGCAAGTTATCTCCCTCCACCAGGTCTCTCCTCAAACTAACTTACCAAAATGTATATATTCCAGAATACACCGTAGATGCAAGAAGCAAAATCGCCGTCATATCACGGCTTGAAAATGTTGTGGCGAAATCATGGAAGATCCCACCTGTGCAACAAGCTATCAGGTTCTGAAACCCTTAGTTCTGGCTGTTACAACAGCAGCTTCAATAAAGACCTGCTTTTATTCTACAAGGATATGAGATGGCTAAGCTATGGTATAATAGTGTAGGGTTCATTACTTCATAGCTGCTACTTTATGGGAAGACTGAGCTTTATCTTATCTGTTCTGTTGTTACTTCGATGACGTTTCTGTATGCACTTACTGTATGTCGCTAAAGCGTCTGCTAAATGACTGTTATGTAATGCAGAATAGTTCTATGAGTTTATCAGTATACGCTGTATGCCAACGGTCTGTATTTTTGCCTAGACTCATGTAGTGGCTGTCTCTGTATTGGTGTAGTGGTCTCTGTATTGGTGTAGTGGTCTCTGTATTGGTGTAGTGGTCTCTGTACTGGTGTAGTGGTCTCTGTACTGGTGTAGTGGTCTCTGTACTGGTGTAGTGGTCTCTGTACTGGTGTAGTGGCCTCTGTACTGGTGTAGTGGTCTCTGTACTGGGGTAGTGGTCTCTGTATTGGTGTAGTGGTCTCTGTACTGGTGTAGTGGTCTCTGTACTGGTGTAGTGGTCTCTGTACTGGTGTAGTGGCCTCTGTACTGGTGTAGTGGTCTCTGTACTGGTGTAGTGGTCTCTGTACTGGTGTAGTGGTCTCTGTACTGGTGTAGTGGTCTCTGTACTGGTGTAGTGGTCTCTGTAGTGGTCTCTGTACTGGTGTAGTGGTCTCTGTACTGGTGTAGTGGTCTCTGTACTGGTGTAGTGGTCTCTGTACTGGTGTAGTGGTCTCTGTACTGGTGTAGTGGTCTCTGTACTGGTGTAGTGGTCTCTGTACTGGGGTAGTGGTCTCTGTACTGGGGTAGTGGTCTCTGTACTGGGGTAGTGGTCTCTGTACTGGGGTAGTGGTCTCTGTACTGGGGTAGTGGTCTCTGTACTGGTGTAGTGGTCTCTGTACTGGTGTAGTGGTCTCTGTACTGGTGTAGTGGTCTCTGTACTGGGGTAGTGGTCTCTGTACTGGGGTAGTGGTCTCTGTACTGGTGTAGTGGTCTCTGTACTGGTGTAGTGGTCTCTGTACTGGTGTAGTGGTCTCTGTACTGGTGTAGTGGTCTCTGTACTGGTGTAGTGGTCTCTGTACTGGAGTAGTGGTCTCTGTACTGGGGTAGTGGTCTCTGTACTGGTGTAGTGGTCTCTGTACTGGTGTAGTGGTCTCTGTACTGGTGTAGTGGTCTCTGTACTGGTGTAGTGGTCTCTGTACTGGTGTAGTGGTCTCTGTACTGGTGTAGTGGTCTCTGTACTGGTGTAGTGGTCTCTGTATTGGTGTAGTGGTCTCTGTACTGGTGTAGTGGTCTCTGTATTGGTGTAGTGGTCTCTGTATTGGTGTAGTGGTCTCTGTACTGGTGTAGTGGTCTCTGTACTGGTGTAGTGGTCTCTGTACTGGTGTAGTGGTCTCTGTATTGGTGTAGTGGTCTCTGTACTGGTATAGTGGTCTCTGTATTGGTGTAGTGGTCTCTGTACTGGTGTAGTGGTCTCTGTATTGGTGTAGTGGTCTCTGTATTGGTGTAGTGGTCTCTGTATTGGTGTAGTGGTCTCTGTACTGGTGTAGTGGTCTCTGTACTGGTGTAGTGGTCTCTGTACTGGTGTAGTGGTCTCTGTACTGGTGTAGTGGTCTCTGTACTGGTGTAGTGGTCTCTGTACTGGTGTAGTGGTCTCTGTATTGGTGTAGTGGTCTCTGTACTGGTATAGTGGTCTCTGTACTGGTGTAGTGGTCTCTGTATTGGTGTAGTGGTCTCTGTATTGGTGTAGTGGTCTCTGTATTGGTGTAGTGGTCTCTGTACTGGTGTAGTGGTCTCTGTATTGGTGTAGTGGTCTCTGTACTGGTGTAGTGGTCTCTGTATTGGTGTAGTGGTCTCTGTACTGGTGTAATGGTCTCTGTACTGGTGTAGTGGTCTCTGTACTGGTGTAGTGGTCTCTGTATTGGTGTAGTGGTCTCTGTACTGGTGTAGTGGTCTCTGTACTGGTGTAGTCGTCTCTGTACTGGTGTAGTGGTCTCTGTACTGGTGTAGTGGTCTCTGTACTGGTGTAGTGGTCTCTGTACTGGTGTAGTGGTCTCTGTACTGGTGTAGTGGTCTCTGTACTGGTGTAGTGGCCTCTGTACTGGTGTAGTGGTATCTGTACTGGTGTAGTGGTCTCTGTACTGGTGTAGTGGTCTCTGTACTGGTGTAGTGGTATCTGTACTGGTGTAGTGGTCTCTGTATTGGTGTAGTGGTCTCTGTATTGGTGTAGTGGTCTCTGTACTGGTGTAGTGGTCTCTGTATTGGTGTAGTGGTCTCTGTACTGGTGTAGTGGTCTCTGTATTGGTGTAGTGGTCTCTGTATTGGTGTAGTGGTCTCTGTACTGGTGTAGTGGTCTCTGTACTGGTGTAGTGGTCTCTGTATTGGTGTAGTGGTCTCTGTACTGGTGTAGTGGTCTCTGTACTGGTGTAGTGGTCTCTGTACTGGTGTAGTGGTCTCTGTACTGGTGTAGTGGTCTCTGTACTGGTGTAGTGGTCTCTGTACTGGTGTAGTGGTCTCTGTAGTGGTGTAGTGGTCTCTGTACTGGTGTAGTGGTCTCTGTACTGGTGTAGTGGTCTCTGTACTGGTGTAGTGGTCTCTGTACTGGTGTAGTGGTCTCTGTACTGGTGTAGTGGTCTCTGTACTGGTGTAGTGGCCTCTGTACTGGTGTAGTGGTCTCTGTACTGGTGTAGTGGTCTCTGTACTGGTACTGGTGTAGTGGTCTCTGTACTGGTGTAGTGGTCTCTGTACTGGTGTAGTGGTCTCTGTATTGGTGTAGTGGTCTCTGTACTGGTGTAGTGGTCTCTGTACTGGTGTAGTGGTCTCTGTACTGGTGTAGTGGTCTCTGTACTGGTGTAGTGGTCTCTGTACTGGTGTAGTGGTCTCTGTATTGGTGTAGTGGTCTCTGTACTGGTGTAGTGGTCTCTGTACTGGTGTAGTGGTCTCTGTATTGGTGTAGTGGTCTCTGTACTGGTGTAGTGGTCTCTGTATTGGTATAGTGGTCTCTGTATTGGTATAGGGTTTTAAGCATTAGTAAGTAAATTACTAAGTAAATATATGATCTATTTAAATGGAACAAAGATACCACTTCACTCACAGAATGGTTATAAATCAATAGATTTATACGATATAAAATGATAATGATAAAAAAATCTTCTTGGATCCCCTTTTGCACAATAACACCTTATATCAATGATATGTTCTGCTACGGATCTCCACATACGTGCAGTCTTAATCGCAATAATGACAATAATATAAAAACAATCACAGGTTCTCTTTATTTCTATAATTTCTTTAAACCGTTAAACAGCATTTCTAAAACTCCCTGGTTGTTCAGAAGTAATGGAAACTGAGCGATTAGGATGTGATTGTGAGGGAAGCTGGAACGGTTAACGGTTAAATATAAGTGCCAATACCCACATGAGCACAAAATAAAAATGAGAGAATTAGAGAATTAGCTAAATGGATAAAAGGAATGGTGAAAAAGAAGAACAGAGAAAATGGAGCCATGTGGTGAAAAATAAACTTGAGAAAACAGACCCCAACAGTGAAAAAGAAGACTAGTGCAAATTAAATAGAAATTTAAGTAGAGATTTAAGCAAGATCAACTCTGAACATCGCCAAAGAGTTCCCATTCCTTTTACCACAACGAGACGGCAAGCAGACAAACACAGCCAGAAAAACACAGATATTTTACCTTCAGCTTCTCCTTTAGGCTGCGGCTTGAAGAAAGAAAACTCTAGTTGTAATTAACTGACATTTATTCACGGTACAAGATAAATGCCTCAGCAGAAACACAAGCAAACGGCTGGCTGTGTAATGTGCAAACCCTTGGAATACAGTGTCCATTAATTCCACACTCCAGTGCATACGGGGTTAACAGCATGGAACATACACAAATTCTCATCAAGTTCAATGCTTTTTTGCTAATAAAGCTCCCAGCGAAGCGCCCGGATATTTACATAGAGCAAGCTTGGGGCCTGCGCTAGGCGAATCCTCTGTGACGTGGTTCATTTTAGCTCTCCAAGTCGTATTATATTATTTAATTGGGATGGACTGGGAGGGGCGGGTGGTTCTGACAGTACCTTGGACAGGAAACTTGTTTTTCCCCAAGCATAATTTATTCTCTAATTTAATTTGCTTTTTCCTTTTCGCTCATGATTCCCGAAAGTAAAAAGCACTCACATCATCAGCAGTTCAGTTGCACTCAGTAAATGGCCAAATGGCAGCAGAAAATGGGGGGACTATGTGACAGTGCATTGTAGGAAAGCTGCTGTGACATCCAATCAGCCAACTCTGGAGAAAATGCCAGAACTATTAACAGCATAATGGACTGAAATCAACCAATTAACTGCATGAATTTATGGCAAATGATACTGAAAACATTTTCCTGTAATAAATCAATAATTAATGGTTTAATGTGTGTATCCTGATACATAGTCTGCAGGATATATTGAAACACGGCCTGTTGTAGAACCTGTTCTTAAATATATGAAATGTAAACACCGCATATGAAAGTGCCAATAATAATGTTATATATGGCTTATATATTACCTTATGCAAGCTATCTATAATTACAAACGTAATTATAAAGCTATATTTCAACATACTTATGTGTTTATATTTTCCTTTTATGGCATACTGTACATTGATAAGGTGGAGCTAAAAATAAAATTAGATTTGAAAAATAACAGTAGTTCATTTAAAGGTGGGAAAAACACAGATTAATAAGTTTCACTTAATTCAGACACTAAGAGTGGAGAACTGGCCTGTGTTTAAACCCATCGTCATACGTGGTTCTGTGAAAGCAGCCCGCTTTAGCGTAGCGCTGGACATGAAACACGTGCTACACGAGCTAACCGTGAGGCACATCGTCATACGTGGTTCTGTGAAAGCAGCCCGCTTTAGCGTAGCACTGGACATGAAACACGTGCTACACGAGCTAACCGCGAGGCATTTCCCTCTTTGTGAAGAGACCCTGGTTCCGTGCAGTGCTGACAAACAGCGTCCCAGGACTGTCTGAATCAGCTGTGCTCTATATATGGCGTGGGTCTGTTGCCATCTGCTTCACACTGTACCAACATACACATTCCTGAGCTCGACAACTGAGGCACACTACTGTTCGAAGCACACCTCCCCCCACTATTCACACACACGCGCACGCACACACACACACGCACGCACACACACACGTACACACACACACACACGTACACACACGTACACACACACACACGTACACAGACACATACGCGCGCACACAAACACACACACACACACACACGTACACACACACACACACACACACAGACACATCATTCATTAAGATTTAATTTTACTCTCACCGAGTACTTATAATCCCTACTGGACTCACATAAACTGTTTTAGAGTTAACACAGAACCTTTAAACTGTTTTAGAGTTAACACAGAACCTTTAAACTGTTTTAGAGTTAACACAGAACCTTTAAACTGTTTTAGAGTTAACACAGAACCTTTAAACTGTTTTAGAGTTAACACAGAACCTTTAAACTGTTTTAGAGTTAACACAGAACCTTTAAACTGTTTTAGAGTTAACACAGAACCTTTAAACTGTTTTAGAGTTAACACAGAACCTTTAAACTGTTTTAGAGTTAACACAGAACCTTTAAACTGTTTTAGAGTTAACACAGAACCTTTAAACTGTTTTAGAGTTAACACAGAACCTTTAAACTGTTTTAGAGTTAACACAGAACCTTTAAACTGTTTTAGAGTTAACACAGAACCTTTAAACTGTTTTAGAGTTAACACAGAACCTTTAAACTGTTTTAGAGTTAACACAGAACCTTTAAACTGTTTTAGAGTTAACACAGAACCTTTAAACTGTTTTAGAGTTAAACACAGAACCTTTAAACTGTTTTAGAGTTAACACAGAACCTTTAAACTGTTTTAGAGTTAACACAGAACCTTTAAACTGTTTTAGAGTTAACACAGAACCTTTAAACTGTTTTAGAGTTAAACACAGAACCTTTAAACTGTTTTAGAGTTAACACAGAACCTTTAAACTGTTTTAGAGTTAAACACAGAACATTTTCCTGCGTAGTTTTCCAGTCCAAGGAAAGAATGAATGAAAGCGATATTCCCTAAGAACTTCCCATACAGCCTCGAGATCAAAATGTGAGTTTGAAAACCTTTAACCCTTTTGGTCCTGGCAACATCTGAAAACAGGCTAGATAGACTACGTGTGCGACTGAAGGCGATCCAATTCCTCTACACAAAAGAGGCAGGCTATCATGCTTATTTTGCTATTGTAAGCAGCTCACTTTTTAAAAAATAATTGGGTTTTACACCAGATATGGATCAATTATGCATTTGAAATAACATAACTATTCAGATGCTGGTTAAATTAAAAATACACTCCTGAGAATTTTCAATAAAGCATGTCAATCGTATGAAATACTTTTTGTCTGAATATATGAGTAAAGAAATAGATGCTTCTTTTAAAATGGTCAATAATGCACAGCAGAAATGGTGGTGCACATTTAACGCCCTAGGGTGTTCATACGAGACCGTGGTTGTGTTGCGTTACATGGCAATGGCAAAGCACACATGCATCGAGTGTTGTGATAACAAACCCACACTCTCAGACATAAAGGTACAGTGGAGGTACATTTTTCTTCTCTAAGGAACACATTTCCCGAATGTACCCTGAAAGTGCAATAATGTTCCGTTTGGGTACTAATAAGTACCTTTTCAAGAAGAAAAAAAAAGGTACAAATGTATTAGGCCTATGTATTGTTGGCTTGGGGTACAATTTAATGTACCTATAGGTACTACTACTGTGACAAGCATTTGTACCGTTTTAGGTAAATACTAGCCTAAATCACAATCCATAACTATACATGGATAAGAGAAGAATTGTTATATTAAATATACACTGATTGAGAAGAGAGTCCCAGAGAGTTCTGGGTTTTCTAGGACAATAATATATTGGGAAATCCTTTTTTTGGGGGGTCATTTTTTGCTGACCCTGAACTTTTAAGATGCTCTCACATTAAAAGCCATTGAACAAGTGAAACAAGTTTTTACAAGAATAGAACTGCATTATTGCCAAATATCACAATCAGTGTGATTTCATCCCTTAGTCTCACCTCTCACACCTGTGATCTGGCATTTCATGTCTCCTGTGATTTTTGAAGGCAGATTTGCAACTGAAATTGCTTTGATTTATTGTTTTATTGTCAGTGATTGCATATGAATAAAACCATATCCCCGTCTAAACGTATTTGGGTGTTGGAAATAACCTAATAAAATATAGGGCCAACACCCATCCGACACCTACACAGCAAACTCTGAACTTTAATGCCACCATTTCTAATATTAGCTATATCGACCAACTAATTTCACAACCCGACTACAACTATAATACTTCTACACTAGGCCAAACATATCTTAATTAGGTTGAATGGATATTCTACATACCAGATTAATTACAATGCCGGTGCAGCCTGCCTTGATGAGCAGAAATTACAGCCTAGATGTCATTTGTTACCTTTGATCAGCCGTCGCTAACTAACTTGGTTAGCTAAACAGCTAACTGCCGTTTACGACCATACGGATTATGATTAAGAAATCTTGCCAAAGCACAGTAAAAAAATAAAACACATTAGCCTTCAGTATACCTTAAAACACCTGCAACATGTCGACTGATTGAGTTAACGTTACACATCTCAGCGTTGCGCAAGGATAGTTACACTTATCCAATCTACAGCCTGCTGCAGCTAACTGACTTGCTTGCACGCTATTACACAATGCATAAATCTCTTGTACACCTGTAACAAAAAACATATAACGGTAGCTTGTACTGCGTAAAAGGGATGATGTGAAGCTAACTTACCGGAGCACAGAAAACACGGGACGCTTTTGAAATCACAAGTTGAATACTCAAGTTTCGGGATTGTTTGGAATCGGGTTATTCTCAAAGATGTGCATAAAGTATGGACGGCATGCTGTTCTTGCAGTCACTGCAGCGCAGCCCAGCCCAGCTCTGTGGGGGGAGGGACACATGAGAGCTCGTAAAGCGGTGACAGAGATTGCTTTTTTAAAGCGCCAGGAGCACACGGTGGTACCCAAGTAGTAGCATACGAATGATTTCTCCTGTATTTTCACACAGAGAAATCTAGACTACCGAAATAATTGAAGATGTCACAGGGAACACATTAGAAAATGGAAAACCAGTTAAGTGATATCCCGATATAAAAATAAAAAAAACTATTCTGGTTTAAATAATATTGAAGGCAGAAGTAAACATATAGGCAACAGCCTTTATGTTTAGTCTGAATATCACTTGCCTGTAAGCAATGGACTGAATGCAATGATGTGTCATTCTTTTAATAAGATCGACATATCATATCGACAGAAGCAGTGCTAATACATCCAATGAAAAGGTCAAGCAATATAAATCGATATTTGTTCGTTTTGTAGTTTGAATTATTTAGGCTCTACAGCACAGGAAACAATTAGTGGTCTGACGAAGCTTGCCGATGCTAACCTTTAATGGCGATCCTGGAGCTTACCCATCTTCTCCGGGCTCCCCAATGTCAACATGCAAAATGTGCTGACTGCGGCTCATTGATCGCTACATCCCCGCGCGGTCCTCAGTTACAGTCCTGCGAGACTGCATTCTGCGCCACTCCTTTGCACTTAAGATAACAGCTATCAGGAAGAGTATAGGCTACATTTGAGTGGCAGAAAATAGTAGGAGGCATTAACGTTACACAGTAGCTACGGTAGCTACTTTCCCCCTCTGCTGGCCCACCTGCACGATGCTAATTAAATCCATCGGTTAAACAGAATCGAAGAGGAAATCCAGAAAATAAAGCATGATTAACACAAACTAATGTGAAAACGACTTGCAATTATTTGCAGCACTGCCCACAACATATTTCATTTTTTATGATGGAACCAGTGTCAGTTCTGAGACACCTGGTACTATTGTTAAACACACTATAATAACTTGCAATAAAACTAAAGGAACATTTTACATTTAAGGCTTTTTCATAGACTTATAAAACTTTAATTACAATTTCCACAGCAGGAAGCTCCTTCTTCTGTAACAGCACTTTTAGAAAATTCAGTATTTCAAATACATATTTGACCCTGGATAAAGTCTCACAGTAAACCTTTTCTGTAAACATGAACCATACAATAACTTTTACATGCAATCAAAAAGACCATTGTCGAACAAAAGAAAGCAACTATGTTGGTTATATCCTGACTGTAAAAATTTTTTAATACCTTACAACCAAATACTGCAATTCATCACATCAAACAAAAACACTCACGCAGAGATGCTCACGTGCACACACTGTGCACCAATGCGCTCAGAATGAACACTGACACAAAAATGCAACAAACACGTTTCATAGCATCACTGACAAATTTATTTGTGTGGTCATGTCCATGCCAGGCCTTATAAAAAATCCACAACTGTGATCTCTGTCCAACAGGTGGCCTTATGCAGCATTTACAATGAAAGGTATAAAGGCATACAACACTTTAGTGCAGTAATAACATCTTAAAATCTCTATGACAAAACTTTATTAAAACGGTCAGTATAACGGCCTTTAACTTCAGTGCAGAGGTCTTCTAGATCATAGAAAACGACAGCCACTAGAAAACAGCAAAAAAAACAAACAAAACAAAATAGTAAATTATGCCATTGAATTTAGCATAGCCATTGAGCTTCTCTGTTTCTTAAAGCTAATCCAAGACAACTAAAGGGCGGCCGTTATTATGTTCCATAGATAACTAGCAGGCCTATACTTTATACTATACATAAAAATATAAAAGTTCTTTACCTGAAAGTAGTCCAGTTCTATGGAGCCACTGTCATCCATGTCTAGCTTCTTGAAGACTTCTACAAGGAAGAGAAAAGTTTAAACTCAGCACTTGTCTGGTAGTCATTTAATTTTTTACCGTATACTGAAATTACAATATCCAATTAAGCCTCCGATAAGAATTGATTAAATGAAACAGGAATACCATTAATATATATATAATTGGGCCTTGAACCAAACACTACAATCCCCACAAAGTCATGTAGTTTTCTTTGGAAGTACAACAGCAATTATTTATACTGTCTACATATACATATACATATAGAGTATAGTGTGCTATAAGAGTCCAATAAAGGACTAAACAAAGCATTTTCCTGTAAAATGCACCACAAACCTTAGAATAATACATAGATTTGAATACATTCTAAACAAGCCATAAGTTCATTATTACATTTCAGTCCACACTGCATGGGTGCATAGAAAAGCTACAATAAAGGTTAATCAAAATCATCTTAGAAGCAAGTCTTGGGGGGAATCTTGAACTGTCAAGACATCTCCTCCCTTTAGCTGGCAGAACATGAGTTCCCATTGGTTGACTGGATTTAACATGCCATTTTTGTCACTATCTTTAGCTTGTATTGTCATGTAAGTGAGCATAAATCGGCGTTTATGTGCTCAGTTGAAATTTAATTTTAGCCAAGACACATTTTCACCTCATTATTTTCTGCCAAATATAAACCCCCCAGCTTAAGAAAGAAAACAGGCCCTTACTGAACATCATCTCCAGGCGCATGAGACAAGACACAAAGTTATCAAAGTCGATGGTCATGTTGGGTTCTCCATAGCGGGCCACCAGGATCTGATGAATACTGTTGTTTAGAGTGAAACCTGGATGGAGGAAAATAATTAGGGTGAAGCCACTGGGACAAAGCCCTGCAGAGCCAGGCTACTATAGCAACAACACTAACAACACTAATAGTACTAATAATATAAATATAACTATTACTACTACTACAACTACTACTACTACTACTACTACTACTACTACTACAACAACTACTACTACAACTACTACTACTACTAGGAGTACTACAACAACTATTACTACAACTACTACTACTAGCACTACAACAACTACTACTACAACTACAACTACTGCTACTACTACTACTACTACTACTACTACTACTGGGGCGGCAGTGTAGTATAATGGTTAAGGAACTGGGTTTGTAACCGAAAGGTTGCAGGTTCGATTCCTGGGTCGGACACTGCCGTTGTACCCTTGAGCAAGGTACTTCACCTGCATTGCTTCAGTATATATCCAGCTGTATCAATGGATACTATGTATAAATGCAACAAAAAAAAATGCTGTGTAAGTCGCTCTGGATAAGAGCGTCTGCTAAATGCCTGTAATGTAATGTAATGTACTACTACTACTACTAGTACTACAACAACTACTACTACTACTAGTACTACAACAACTATTCCTACTACTAGTACTACAACTACTACTAGTACTACTACAACTACTACTACTACTACTAGTACTACAACAACAACTACTACTACTACTACTACTACAACTACTACTACAACTACTACTACAACTACAACTACAACTACTACTACTAGTACGACAACAACTACTACTACAACTACTACTACTACTACTACAACAACTATTCCTACAACTACTACTACTACTAGTACTACAACAACTACTACAACTACTAGTACTACAACAACTACTACTACAACTACTACTACTAGTACTACAACAACTACTACTACTACTACTACTACTACTACTACTACTACAACAACTACTACTACAACTACTACTACTACTACTAGTACTACAACTACAACTACTACTACTACTACTACTACTACTAATAATAATAATACTAAGAATTAACTTTTCAGAAATTGCGTTTCAAACACTTTAATTAATAAAAGAACCAAACGTATAATGAGACAGAGGAAAAATAAATATAACAGTAATAATGTTGAATATATAAAAATCTACGCAGTTAAAATAATTTGAAACTCTTGTGGAGACCATACTAATCAGCAACTAGTGGTAAGCGAATAAAAACAATGGAAACAGCGGAATGTAGTCTCATAACGAGGAATAGTACAGCTTGTGTGTCGTGGCATAGACACTACCATTTAGTGCGAATACAACACGACCATTTCACAATAAATTCTAATCAAATTATGCATAGTTGATGGGAGAGGAAAAGGCTGTTTCAGGGGTAATTCATGAATTACACAGTCTGGACAGTTTCCTGTGAAAAATCATCTGAAAAATTGAGCCGTCTTGGTCAATGAAGCTCCTGCCAAAGGCACCTTATAGCAGTCACGGCTCTTTCAAGGTCACTGCAGCCATGCTTGCCATACTTATAGGAAACCATGCCGCAGTGCATGCTGGGATATTATTTGCTTCATTAATGGATGAGTCACATAACATTATCGGCATTAACATACATACTTATCCACAGACAATTTTTTTTGCATAACTCGCACAGCCTCTTTATACAGCATCCATATACAGCTCGGTTCCCTTGCTCAAGGGTACAATGGCACAGTGTCCTACCTGGGAATCGAACCTGCAACCTTTAGGTTACAAGCCCAGTTCCGACGTTCTTACCCATTATACTACATTGCTGCCCCATAATCCGCTACTTGGAGTTAAGTTAAGCTATACTTTATTGACCCTTTGGGGTAATGTTTCCTAACTACTTAGGAGCAGTGGGCCGCCACAGTGCTGCGCCCGGGGACCAACTCCAGTTCTGAGGCAATGGCAGGAGTATACTTAACCTGACATACATGTCTTGTGTGGGACCGCGAGGAAACCCATGCAAACACAGGGGAGAACATGCAAACTCCATGCAGAGACCCAGGACTTGAACCCGGAACCTCTTTCTTGCGAGTGTGGCGCCCACGCCCTCCCGTTAATTGGACATACCTGCTTCCTTCAGAGCCATGCGCATCTCTGGCGTGCTCATGTTACCTGATCCGTCCAGATCGTTTGTCTTGTAGATAGACTGTAAGAACAAAGACTGCATGCAGACATTGTAGAGCCCATATTTATACTATAACACTGTAACTGATTTATCTCCAGTATTTATACTATAACACTGTAACTGATTTATCTCCAGTATTTATACTATAACACTGTAACTGATTTATCTCCAGTATTTATACTATAACACTGTAACTGATTTATCTCCAGTATTTATACTATAACACTGTAACTGATTTATCTCCAGTATTTATACTATAACACTGTAACTGATTTATCTCCAGTATTTATACTATAACACTGTAACTGATTTATCTCCAGTATTTATACTATAACACTGTAACTGATTTATCTCCAGTATTTGTACTATAACACTGTAACTGATTTATCTCCAGTATTTATACTATAACACTGTAACTGATTTATCTCCAGTATTTATACTATAACACTGTAACCGATTTATCTCCAGTATTTATACTATAACACTGTAACTGATTTATCTCCAGTATTTATACTATAACACTGTAACTGATTTATCTCCAGTATTTATACTATAACACTGTAACTGATTTATCTCCAGTATTTATACTATAACACTGTAACTGATTTATCTCCAGTATTTATACTATAACACTGTAACTGATTTATCTCCAGTATTTATACTATAACACTGTAACTGATTTATCTCCAGTATTTATACTATAACACTGTAACTGATTTATCTCCAGTATTTATACTATAACACTGTAACTGATTTATCTCCAGTATTTATACTATAACACTGTAACTGATTTATCTCCAGTATTTATACTATAACTGTAACTGATTTATCTCCAGTATTTATACTATAACACTGTAACTGATTTATCTCCAGTATTTATACTATAACACTGTAACTGATTTATCTCCAGTATTTATACTATAACACTAACTGATTTATCTCCAGTATTTATACTATAACACTGTAACTGATTTATCTCCAGTATTTATACTATAACACTGTAACTGATTTATCTCCAGTATTTATACTATAACACTGTAACCGATTTATCTCCAGTATTTATACTATAACACTGTAACCGATTTATCTCCAGTATTTATACTATAACACTGTAACTGATTTATCTCCAGTATTTATACTATAACACTGTAACTGATTTATCTCCAGTATTTATACTATAACACTGTAGCCGATTTATCTCCAGTATTTATACTATAACATTGTAACCGATTTATCTCCAGTATTTATACTATAACACTGTAACCGATTTATCTCCAGTATTTATACTATAACACTGTAACTGATTTATCTCCAGTATTTATACTATAACACTGTAACTGATTTATCTCCAGTATTTATACTATAACACTGTAACTGATTTATCTCCAGTATTTATACTATAACATTGTAACTGATTTATCTCCAGTATTTATACTATAACACTGTAACTGATTTATCTCCAGTATTTATACTATAATACTGTAACTGATTTATCTCCAGTATTTATACTATAACATTGTAACTGATTTATCTCCAGTATTTATACTATAACACTGTAACTGATTTATCTCCAGTATTTATACTATAACACTGTAACTGATTTATCTCCAGTATTTATACTATAACACTGTAACTGATTTATCTCCAGTATTTATACTATAACACTGTAACTGATTTATCTCCAGTATTTATACTATAACACTGTAACTGATTTATCTCCAGTATTTATACTATAACACTGTAACTGATTTATCTCCAGTATTTATACTATAACACTGTAACTGATTTATCTCCAGTATTTATACTATAACACTGTAACTGATTTATCTCCAGTATTTATACTATAACACTGTAACTGATTTATCTCCAGTATTTATACTATAACACTGTAACTGATTTATCTCCAGTATTTATACTATAACACTGTAACTGATTTATCTCCAGTATTTATACTATAACACTAACTGATTTATCTCCAGTATTTATACTATAACACTGTAACTGATTTATCTTGTTATTGGCAGGTGTAGAAGCGACCACTGCAGCTCTGTAACAGTCAGAGACAGTAAACAGACCCAAAGGTAAATTATAATATTGTAATTCATTTCATTAATTGTTGTATGACTTCACTCAGACGTAAAACCCCGAACAAGATTAATTGGTGATCTCACACAGAAAAAATGGCAGTGTAAATTTAGAACTGCTGGCGTATATTAACACCCTAGGGTGTTAAACGTACACCACCATTTTCGCCGTGCAATATTTATGAATGAATGTTGTATTGAGTCACCAGTAATGCAGTTACCGTTTTTATTTAAGCCAAGGAATGTGGATCCTGTGCCACACATTAACTCTCGCCAATGAAACCTTAGTCAAATAAATGATTGAGCTGTACAAGATAAACATCTACTTCCCCACCAGTATTAAAACACAAAAATCCTTCTTTCACGTTGATTGTACATTTAGATTGGTGAGGTTTCCCTGAAGGTTCTCAGGGATGTGCAAGAGTGTTTTTCCCTGAATCTAAAGAGTTAAATGGTTTAATTATTCTGAACATATATTCCATGCATGCCTGTGTGAAAATGGTCCACTAGATCCCTGTATAGTGGACTAATTAGGGTGTCAGACATTGGCTGACACCCTAGTTATTCCACTTCATAGGGAACTAGTGGACCATGAGATGGACAGTCCCAGAGTGTCTCTTACCAGGTACTTTTGGACTTTCTTCCACAGCGTGGCAAACTCCCCGATCCCAAGTTTACCGTTCCCACTGTCCTGTTTAAGAGTCAAGGAGATATGAGATATGCGGATATACACAGGAATATGAGATATGCGGTAAAAACATAGGGCTTGATTTACTAAGACCAATAAAACAACCAATGATTGGTGCAAAACTAATACAACGACCAATCATTGGTTATGTTATTTGTTTTGTGTGTGCTAAAAGGGTTTGCACACACTAAAAGTAAATCAGGCACTATGCAGTATGGTATACAATTATTTCTTTACATCACTTTCCAAGTTTATAATCCCGGTGAATAATCCCTAATTATTTGCGGAGGAACATGAACAAAAGGTAACATTTTACTGGAACTGTACGTCATAAATGCCAAAATGACATTCCCATAGGCATAACACAAGTAATAACCATCTACAGTGCCCGCCACTATTATTGAATTTTTTATACCGTTTTTACTCATCTTTACCAGGGGTGCCAATAATAGTGGAGGGCACTGTATGTAGTACAGCTCATGACAAATGCCATGAGTATCATAATGTATGCAGAAGAAATAAATGCTTGTTGCATACATTATCACACGGTTATGTCACCTCCACCTAAGTCAGAAACTGTAATAGTCTGCCATGACTTGTTATGATGAGAGTAATGCCATAATAATGACAGTGTAATGTAGGCTTTATAGAGTATAATTCAAGCAAAGTATTATCACAAAATACTGAAGACAGTCCAGTTCTGCACATGAAGGATACGTCCATGAGATTGACCATGATCCTGCAGGTGTCCAGACTGAACCCGTCCGTTTTTATGTCAGCACCTGCAACACGTTCAGCACCGTTAACCATGCTGACCCCTGACAAGGTATCCAAGGAAGTCAGGTATTTCCACACGGAGATTCGCACGGAGAAAAACAAAAATGCTCACGTTTGGAGACGATTTTATTAAAGATAGTCCTCAGCTCTGAAGCAGATATTTCCATGTCCTGGGAGCAAAAAACACAAATCAGTTCATTATTAATTAGAGGAATTTAGCCAATGCTGTTATCCAGAGCGACTTGCACAATGTTTGTATTTTTACGTAGTGTCCATTTTATACAGCTGGATATATACTGCAGGGTATTCAGATTAACTCTCATATTATGTTCACATTTTATGTTTGGGGTCAAATTGACCCCCAAAGTTTAAACTGACACAAACGTATTGCAATAGAAAACCTTTTGCGTCTCTCCCAATTGACTACCCTTTGATCCATAATATTAAAAATGTGTGATGAAACATCTCATTTTAGAGCCTGATGTGAGTGAAAGTTTGTGAAATTTAAAACCAGTATGGGAAAGTGCCACCAGAATTACCCACAAAAAAATCTGAGATAAAAAATAAAAAAGGCTGTATAGTTGGTAACTTTGAGTTAGGACTTTTGAAAACATAGCATTATGTTTTTTGTGTGTTTACTATTTAATCCCAACAAATGAGAAAAAGTCATATAGTTTAAAGATGAAAAAATACTGTTAGGGCAAGTTGACCTCAAATTGACCCCATACATGATATGACGGTTATGTACATTGCTCAAGAGTCTTAACTGGGAATGGAATCTACAACCTTTTGGTGACAAGACCGTTTACCTAACCGTTATACTACACAGTTACTGCATGAACTGAGGAAAAGCCCTTTATGACTTTATGTGTTCATTCAGACAAAGAGAAATTCAACTGACAGGTCCGCCAAGTTCTCACAGTCAGTACATTTCCATAACAAGCTTACTTTTGCTTAAAATATTTCAGAATATTATATAACATATAGCTCCTACGTACAGTGCATCAGCACGGAAGAGACTGTATTTATCTCAATCATATTCACAGTACAGTTTAAAATAGAGTTATGTTGTGGTTAAGTTGAACAAGAGTTTAAATCATAAGGAATCTTTTTACTCTATTACGTCTACTGCTGGCTTCCAAACCACCTAAAATAAAAAATAAAAACCCTTTCAGGGGAAGTTTCGACGTCTCTCCCTCTCTCTCCAATCTTGCTGTATCTCTACACTGTGCTGTCCAATAAAGCTGTCCAATATATATATATAAAAACAAGCACTTTCAGCACTTACATTTCCAGCCAGTTTAGTGAAGAGGGCTCTGAACCTGGCATCTACTTCATCCTCAGATACCGTCTCCTGAGAACACACACACACACACACACACACACACATTTACTACACACAAAAATCCCGCAGCATGACATTGTACAAATATTTGTACAGCACTCACATCGTCCAGCTCTGCTTCCACGGGGTCGTCACACGGCCTAAGAGGGAGAGTAAGTTTACACAGGTATAACTCAGTCTGAAATCATTCTAAAATCTGAGAATGCATTCACCCCCTATCTTCCTTGGTTTTATTACACCTGCGCGTGCGTAGCGCAAGCAGGGGGTATTGTTTTCGCTCCTGTCTGTGTCTGTCTGTCTGTGTTTATGGCCCTATCATCCATAACTGGAACAATTCTACTCTGATCGTGATGAAACTTTGTGGTAATGTTCACAGTTGGGCAATGATCTTGATTTCCCCCCCCAATCGGTCAATGCCCACCTTCACAGTGCAAGATCAAAGTTTTAGCCCCATGCATATTACGTTCAGGGTCGAGATTAGCACACGTGCCGGTGTAACATCTCTCTGGGTGCCATTCTAGTTTTATTTAAATTTGGTTGATGGGGCTATTGTTTTGGGTGGGGTGAGGGTGTGAGGTGGGTTTTTGTTGTTGTATATGTGGGGAAATTATCATTAAATAGAACCGAACGTTATAATGTATTTTTGGTGTACTGCACCTTTAACAGAGAGCAATGGGGAGGGAGGGGGGGGCAATGACAGGGCTTGGCACCATCATCCGCCATGATGGACATTTAAAAATTTATGGGACATTTGATGGATGTGATGGACATTTTTTTTACATTTTTACATACTCCTCATGCATAAACAGTCTTTCCAGACTCCTGGAAAAAAACAATGTTTTAGAAAACTTTTTTCATACTTTTATTTAACCAGGTAGTTATAATGAGGAGGACACAGTTCTCTTTTGCAGCGATAACCTGAGGCTTGGGGAATAGCAGATGGTTTTAAATATAAGGGATTGCGTACTCAGATCAGATGTAGGGGTTATTTAGGTTGAAAGACGCAGGGATAGTTTTTATGTGAATTTGACCAGGATAGCAGGGGTTAACACTGCTTTCAAAAGTGCAACGGGCTCCTAAATGAGCACTTTACTCTTTAAATCTCAACCAGACAGCACCTCCTGTGCAAGAATTTCTACTTGTCTAGAGGAGACAGTGCCCCCTGCTGGCTCAACAGCACATTCACAGGTCTCCAAAGCACTAACTAAGCGCACATCTGTTTAGCTTCAACAGTTACACCTGATAAGGGTACAGGGTAGTAAAGCTGCTGGCTGTTCAGTCTAAATATTTTATTTCCTAATTGACAATAGTGCCGAAATAAATGTGCGTATTTATACTGCTGCTTAAGGGGTATAACAGGGTATAACAGGGTATAACAGGGTACTTACTGGGTCTCGCTCTGCTTCTCAGAGAAGACGCGGATACAGAAGTCTCCGTCCTTGTGGGGTTCGTAGGTGGAAGGGACGATGAGGTACTCCCCAGGGGGCATCTTGAAGCGGGAGCTGACCTCGCGCAGGTTTATGAAGGTCTCGGACCGGGCCTTCTGCGCGTGACTCA
The DNA here is from genome assembly GCA_022702515.1 of Ilyophis sp. 1 JC-2022. Lineage (NCBI taxonomy): Eukaryota > Metazoa > Chordata > Actinopteri > Anguilliformes > Synaphobranchidae > Ilyophis > Ilyophis sp. 1 JC-2022. The sequence goes on along the minus strand of CM040396.1, from coordinate 105,304,330 downwards.
GGAAGTAGTTCTTATCCAGGTGGACCTCCCTCTGCCCGCGAAACTGACAGGGGAAACAGCCAATCAGGGCAAACCGGTGGGCGTGACCGACATGACTGAACAACCCATTGGCCCACCCTTCAGAATTAATACCTCACCAACAGGGGCGTGCACGTGAGCCCATAATGGGGGTGCAAAAAAAACGAGATCACGGAATGGGGGGGGTGGGTTTAGAAAGAGTACTGGATGTGTCGATAACCGCACAACCCTGCTCACTGGCGGTAAAGGGTAACAAAACAGCTGGCAACAACACAACTGGGTGAAATGGTTCTGATTATGTAACCCTGGCAACATGGTCAAAACATCATATGACTGCTTAGATCCTTTTCAAACAACCACAAGTGTTTCCCTTGCCTTGGCAGAACCAAAATAGTATAGTATAGTATAGTATAGTATAGTATACATCATACTGTATAGTACAATGAATATCAAATTCAGAACACAATTCTGAAGTTATTTCCAACCAGTATATTTAAGCAAAAACATGTTTATTTAAAAATATATATATTCTTAAAATAACAATATATATTATATATACACTGCTCAAAACAATTAAGGGAACACTTAATCATCACAGTATAACACCAAGTCAATTAAACCAAACCGGTCATGCTGGATGATGTTGCAGGCAGCATAACATTCGCCACGGCGTCTCCAGACTCTTTCACGTCTGTCACATGTGCTCAGTGTGAACCTGCTCTCATCTGTGAAGAGAACGAGGCGCCAATGGCGAACCTGCCAATTCTGGTGTTCTCTGGCAAATGCCAATCGAGCTGCATGGTGCTGGGCTGTGAGCACAGGTCCCACTACAGGACGTTGGGCCCTCATGCCACCCTCATGGAGTCTGTTTCTAACAGTTTGGTCAGAAACATGCACACGAGTAGCCCGCTGGAGGTCATTTTGTAGAGCTCTGGCAGTGCTCCTCCTGTTCCTCCTCGCACAAAGGAGCAGATACCAGTCCTGCCGCTGGGCTGTTGCCCTTCTACGGCCCTGTCCAGCTCTCCTCATGTAATGGCCCGTCTCCCAGTATCTCCTCCACGCTCTTGAGACTGTGCTGGGAGACACAGCGAACCTTCTTGCGATGGCACGTATGGATGTGCCATCCTGGAGGAGCTGGACTACCTGTGCAACCTGAATGGGCTGCAGGTACCGCCTCATGCTACCAGTAGGTAGCACTAAGGGCACTAGCAAAATGCAAAACTAGAGAAAAATCAGTCAGGAAGGATAAGGAGAAAGAAATGGTCTGTGGCCTCCACCTGCAAAACCATTTACTTTTTGGGGGTTGTCTTGCTGTTGCCTCTCCTGTCCATCTGTTGTCACTTTCATTTGCACCAAAGCAGGTGAAATTGATTCAAAATCGTTTACGCTTCCTAACTGGACAGATCGATATCCCAGAAGTTTCATTGACTTGGTGTTATACTGTGTTGATTAAGTGTTCCCTTAATTTCTTTGAGCAGTGTATATTAAGAAAAATATTGTTACATCTCAATACAGTGCTAATGTTCACAGCAATGCAGATGTTGAAACCGTCTAAGGAAAGTTTATTCTTTCTCAGTTTAAAAAAACAACTCGGAAAGCTGTGCTGTTTAACTCCGCCCATTTGACCTTAAATGACAGCAAATCCCTGCATCCCAGCTGGTCAGCTGATCTGTCTCGGTTCTAGAAGTCTCACCTTGGGTGGAACCTGAAACAGAGTCAAAACACAAATTACTGTGATTATTAAATCAACTAAAATAATTTCGACCTAAACTCGGGCTTCACTAAACCCACCGCATTACTCTCAAACACAAGTCAGCACAAGTCTGTTGTGATGAAAGACTAAAACCTGCTGGTCCATTTCCCTAACCAGTCCTGCAGTCCTGGGTCAAGCACTCTATTTTAAATGCTTTCACCCTTAAGGCACCAAATAAATCACTTCATATTACCACCAATTTTAAAAGAAAATACCTATTTTCAGCTATGTATTTTGTGAGGAAGAAATGTCTTCTTTATGTGATTTTACGTTTTGTGTAGTAACAAATGTTTTTGTTGAAAAATTCCTGTTTTAACAGTTGTCAAAAAGATTTTAAGTATGTCCAAATATGTATTTGAGCCGAGCGTCTGTGACAGAGGTGAGGGGGGTCAGAGGTCAGGGGTCACCTCGTAGATGGCGAATCCGATTGTGTGCATGTCCTCGCCCATCTTCCTCATCCGGCGCCGGTTCTTCTGGATCAGGCCCACCATGAAGGTGCAGCCCACCTCGTTATCGTCCGGGTCGTCATCCTCCTCCTCCAGGGTGATCTTAAACTGGGGGTTCATCCAGAAAGTATCTGGGGGGGGAGGGGGAGGGGTGCAAAGACAATGGAAACATGTTTCGACTCGCTTTTCCATCCAAGAGAACGGTTTATATATTGACTTTAACGTACATATACTCAACCTCTATCCATATGAAATCAAATTAAAAAGTAAAACAAGTCAAGAGCAACACATCTCCACATGAATAGCCGGGACACAAAGTATTAAATGAATACCAATGTGTACAACAGCTATAGTTTTACATCTCTCTCTCTCTCTCTCTCTCTTGCTCTCTCTCTCTCTCTCTCATATACTGGACATCTCTCTCTCTCTCTCTCTCTGTTATATACTGTACATCTCTCTCTCTCTCTCTGTTATATACTGTAGATCTCTCTCTCTCTCTCTGTTATATACTGTAGATCTCTCTCTCTCTCTCTCTCTGTTATATACTGTACATCTCTCTCTCTCTCTCTGTTATATACTGTAGATCTCTCTCTCTCTCTCTGTTATATACTGTACATCTCTCTCTCTTTCTCTCTCATATACTGCACGTCTCTCTCTCTCTCTGTTATATACTGTACATATAGATAAGCGATAGATGCTATAACACAGAATAATGAATCGATGAAACTGTGGTTGATTAACACAGTGTCTGCATACACAAGCAGCGCATAACTGAAGTAAACTCATCTTTTATCAGAACTGAGAGCTCTTTCTTGAGCCATAAATTGTGAGTGGAAATTGTAGTGCGGCTCCATGTTTGCTCAATCGGTCTGAGCTGATATCTGATACCTGAGGAGCTGCTACGCTTGACCCTCTGCAGGCCGTCCACACCTCACTGGCTAGCCCCTGCACGCCTGACACAAAGCCTGGGGGCCGGACCATCCCATGTCCATCACATCACAAGCCCCGGCCCCCACCTGACGGTGCTTTGTCTGTTACTGTTTTAGGAGCTGAGTTCTAGTTTACGGGCTGCGGGGGGCATTCCACAGACGACGCCAGTGTGCTGATCATTGGAGTCCATCTACAGACGTGTCCGGACACACATCACTGCACAAAGGCCCAGTTTTTCACCAGCTACATGGTGTGATAATGGTGTGGTGTAGTGATAAGTTAGTGAGTGACGTCATAATGGTTTGTTGTAGTGATAAGTTAGTGAGTGAACTCATAATTGGGTGGTGTGCTGCAAGTTAATAAGTGATGTCATAATGGGGTGGTGTGCTGCTAGGTTACTGAGTGACATCATAATGGGGTGGTGTAGTGATAAGTTAGTGAGTGATGTCATAATTGGCTGGTGTGCTGCAAGGTTAATGAGTGATGTCATAATGGGGTGGTGTGCTGCTAGGTTACTGAGTGATGTCATAATGGGGTGGTGTAGTGATAAGTTAGTGAGTGATGTCATAATTGGCTGGTGTGCTGCTAGGATATTGAGTGATGTCATAATGGGGTGGTGTGCTGCTAGGTTACTGAGTGATGTCATAATGGGGTGGTGTGCTGCTAGGTTACTGAGTGATGTCATAATGGGGTGGTAACGGTTAGTATGGAGACTCTTTCTCACAGGGGTTGTTCCTGCACCCTCCCGCTGTGGAGCCTTTTCTCCAGCTGCCGTTGTAGTTACACACACTCCAGTGCTTATAGATGTCACTGGTCAGTGCGTCCGGGGTCAGAGTGCAGATCTCCAGGCGAGAGTAATGCTTCATAAAGTCTGTGAATGACATCCTGAAAAAAGACAAAATATTACATCAGTGACAGATTCAAATGCTAAAAGTACCACTGTTTGAAATTTGTTGTGCATAATTATTTCCATTAACTAATTAAAAAAATAGTGTAAAAAAATAATAAAGTTCTGTGCATCTTTCGTCATTATCTTCTAGAATCTATAACCAGCTGATTATTTTTAAATGGAAAAAAGAAACTTTCAGGTAACCTAAAGCCCGGTACACACATAAAGATTTTCTAAATCTTAACAGATTTTTTATCTGTGAGAGACCCCACACATGAAGATAAAAAATCATGGATTGAACAGTTTTGATCGTATTGTGTGTGGTGTGCTCCGATATTCCCAATACAGCACACCACATACATAAAGATTTGTCCTACGACAGTCTAGAGTCTCGTCCCCCAAGCCAGAAATCTCGCGTGATCAAACGTGATCTAACGTAGTACCCTGACTAGGAGGCAGCCATGTGCGACAGGGCATATAAACTGCCGGAGAATGAAAAGAAGAAGACGCGTTAAACCCAAACAGAAGAAGTCAAATATATCGTCACTGTCATTTTTCCTGTGATGGTGTGAAGTGTTTTAAAATCCAATTACTACTCAGAAATTCTGTTTAAATAGTATATCTGCGCCAAATGCACAACTAGCCGTCTTCTCCCTTTTTATGCTTCCGTGTTCTTCAGTCAGCTCGCTTCTTGATTGGCTACATTCCATTCACGTCACGATCCACAGAGTCAGTGACTCGGGAGCTGTCGGCTTTCCCCACACACAAGAGGACTTTTGATCGTAAATATTGAACAGGTTTAATATTTACGATCGTCGGCCATGACCATTTTTCGAGCAGATTGTCGGGAGGAATTGACTCTTAACACACCTCACACCACAGGATAATCTTGTAGGATAATCTTTAGAGGCATCAGATAATCGGGCGTTTGCTGTCCTTGGTCGGAAGGGGGAAAATCGGGCCAAAATCGGCCAAATTATCTTTATGTGTGTACCGGGCTTAAGTCAAATTTAAAAACTTTACTAAACTCTGGCCCTATTAAGATTCCCCAAACTCACAGCTGTGCAGCGAAACTGGCAGTATTTTATAAACCCATCATAATACAATGCTGCACTCTAGAAAATAATGGTAATACACAGTATGGACTGTAATACGTACTTTAAAACATATTTAACCTACACATTTTAATGTACGAATAAATATAAAGTTCTTCGTACCAGAACTCTCCATCGTCTGCTCTGATGTTATCACGCTCCGATTGATCTACAGAGTTCCACTCAGATGAGCTGGAGAGGGAGAGACCCAGAGAAAGACATAAACTCCAATAGCACAGAGCCTAGCCATATTATAATACACCGCATACTCTCCATACTCCATACTGCATACTCTACAATAGCACAGAGCCTAGCCATATTATAATACTCTGCAATAGCACAGAGCCTAGCCATATTATAATACACCGCATAGTGCATACTCTATAATAGCACAGAGCTTAGCCATATTATAATACACCGCATAGTGCATACTCTAAAATAGCACAGAGCCTAGCCATATTATAATACACCGCATAGTGCATACTCTAAAATATCACAGAGCTTAGCCATATTATAATACACCGCATAGTGCATACTCTATAATAGCACAGAGCTTAGCCATATTATAATACACCGCATAGTGCATACTCTAAAATATCACAGAGCTTAGCCATATTATAATACACCGCATAGTGCATACTCTATAATAGCACAGAGCTTAGCCATATTATAATACACCGCATAGTGCATACTCTATAATAGCACAGAGCTTAGCCATATTATAATACACCGCATAGTGCATACTCTATAATAGCACAGAGCTTAGCCATATTATAATACACCGCATAGTGCATACTCTATAATAGCACAGAGCTTAGCCATATTATAATACACCGCATAGTGCATACTCTATAATATCACAGAGCTTAGCCATATTATAATACACCGCATAGTGCATACTCTATAATAGCACAGAGCCTAGCCATATTATAATACACCGCATAGTGCATACTCTATAATAGCACAGAGCTTAGCCATATTATAATACACCGCATAGTGCATACTCTATAATAGCACAGAGCTTAGCCATATTATAATACACCGCATAGTGCATACTCTATAATAGCACAGAGCTTAGCCATATTATAATACACCGCATAGTGCATACTCTATAATAGCACAGAGCTTAGCCATATTATAATACACCGCATAGTGCATACTCTATAATAGCACAGAGCTTAGCCATATTATAATACACCGCATAGTGCATACTCTATAATAGCACAGAGCCTAGCCATATTATAATACACCGCATAGTGCATACTCTATAATAGCACAGAGCTTAGCCATATTATAATACACCGCATAGTGCATACTCTATAATAGCACAGAGCTTAGCCATATTATAATACACCGCACAGTGCATACTCTATAATAGCACAGAGCTTAGCCATATTATAATACACCGCATAGTGCATACTCTATAATAGCACAGAGCTTAGCCATATTATAATACACCGCATAGTGCATACTCTATAATAGCACAGAGCTTAGCCATATTATAATACACCGCATAGTGCATACTCTATAATAGCACAGAGCTTAGCCATATTATAATACACCGCATAGTGCATACTCTATAATAGCACAGAGCTTAGCCATATTATAATACACCGCATAGTGCATACTCTATAATAGCACAGAGCTTAGCCATATTATAATACACCGCATAGTGCATACTCTATAATAGCACAGAGCTTAGCCATATTATAATACACCGCACAGTGCATACTCTATAATAGCACAGAGCTTAGCCATATTATAATACACCGCATAGTGCATACTCTATAATAGCACAGAGCTTAGCCATATTATAATACACCGCATAGTGCATACTCTATAATAGCACAGAGCTTAGCCATATTATAATACACCGCATAGTGCATACTCTATAATAGCACAGAGCTTAGCCATATTATAATACACCGCATAGTGCATACTCTGCAATAGCACAGAGCATAGCCATATTATAATACACCGCATAGTGCATACTCTATAATAGCACAGAGCTTAGCCATATTATAATACACCGCATAGTGCATACTCTATAATAGCACAGAGCTTAGCCATATTATAATACACCGCACAGTGCATACTCTATAATAGCACAGAGCTTAGCCATATTATAATACACCGCATAGTGCATACTCTATAATAGCACAGAGCTTAGCCATATTATAATACACCGCATAGTGCATACTCTATAATAGCACAGAGCTTAGCCATATTATAATACACCGCATAGTGCATACTCTATAATAGCACAGAGCTTAGCCATATTATAATACACCGCATAGTGCATACTCTATAATAGCACAGAGCTTAGCCATATTATAATACACCGCATAGTGCATACTCTATAATAGCACAGAGCTTAGCCATATTATAATACACCGCATAGTGCATACTCTATAATAGCACAGAGCTTAGCCATATTATAATACACCGCACAGTGCATACTCTATAATAGCACAGAGCTTAGCCATATTATAATACACCGCATAGTGCATACTCTATAATAGCACAGAGCTTAGCCATATTATAATACACCGCATAGTGCATACTCTATAATAGCACAGAGCTTAGCCATATTATAATACACCGCATAGTGCATACTCTATAATAGCACAGAGCTTAGCCATATTATAATACACCGCATAGTGCATACTCTGCAATAGCACAGAGCATAGCCATATTATAATACACCGCATAGTGCATACTCTATAATAGCACAGAGCTTAGCCATATTATAATACACCGCATAGTGCATACTCTATAATAGCACAGAGCTTAGCCATATTATAATACACCGCATAGTGCATACTCTATAATAGCACAGAGCTTAGCCATATTATAATACACAGCATAGTGCATACTCTATAATAGCACAAAGCTTAGCCATATTATAATACACAGCATAGTGCATACTCTATAATAGCACAGAGCTTAGCCATATTATAATACACCGCATAGTGCATACTCTATAATAGCACAGAGCTTAGCCATATTATAATACACAGCATAGTGCATACTCTATAATAGCACAGAGCTTAGCCATATTATAATACACAGCATAGTGCATACTCTATAATAGCACAGAGCTTAGCCATATTATAATACACCGTATAGTGCATACTCTATAATAGCACAGAGCTTAGCCATATTATAATACACCGCATAGTGCATACTCTATAATAGCACAGAGATTAGCCATATTATAATACACCGCATAGTGCATACTCTATAATAGCACAGAGCTTAGCCATATTATAATACACCGCATAGTGCATACTCTATAATAGCACAGAGCTTAGCCATATTATAATACACCGCATAGTGCATACTCTATAATAGCACAGAGCTTAGCCATATTATAATACACCGCATAGTGCATACTCTAAAATATCACAGAGCTTAGCCATATTATAATACACCGCATAGTGCATACTCTATAATAGCACAGAGCTTAGCCATATTATAATACACCGCATAGTGCATACTCTATAATAGCACAGAGCTTAGCCATATTATAATACACCGCGTAGTGCATACTCTATAATAGCACAGAGCTTAGCCATATTATAATACACCGCATAGTGCATACTCTATAATAGCACAGAGCTTAGCCATATTATAATACACCGCATAGTGCATACTCTATAATATCACAGAGCTTAGCCATATTATAATACACCGCATAGTGCATACTCTATAATAGCACAGAGCCTAGCCATATTATAATACACCGCATAGTGCATACTCTATAATAGCACAGAGCTTAGCCATATTATAATACACCGCATAGTGCATACTCTATAATAGCACAGAGCTTAGCCATATTATAATACACCGCATAGTGCATACTCTATAATAGCACAGAGCTTAGCCATATTATAATACACCGCATAGTGCATACTCTATAATAGCACAGAGCTTAGCCATATTATAATACACCGCATAGTGCATACTCTATAATAGCACAGAGCCTAGCCATATTATAATACACCGCATAGTGCATACTCTATAATAGCACAGAGCTTAGCCATATTATAATACACCGCATAGTGCATACTCTATAATAGCACAGAGCTTAGCCATATTATAATACACCGCACAGTGCATACTCTATAATAGCACAGAGCTTAGCCATATTATAATACACCGCATAGTGCATACTCTATAATAGCACAGAGCTTAGCCATATTATAATACACAGCATAGTGCATACTCTATAATAGCACAGAGCTTAGCCATATTATAATACACAGCATAGTGCATACTCTATAATAGCACAGAGCTTAGCCATATTATAATACACCGCATAGTGCATACTCTATAATAGCACAGAGCTTAGCCATATTATAATACACCGCATAGTGCATACTCTATAATAGCACAGAGATTAGCCATATTATAATACACCGCATAGTGCATACTCTATAATAGCACAGAGCTTAGCCATATTATAATACACCGCATAGTGCATACTCTATAATAGCACAGAGCTTAGCCATATTATAATACACCGCATAGTGCATACTCTATAATAGCACAGAGCTTAGCCATATTATAATACACCGCATAGTGCATACTCTAAAATATCACAGAGCTTAGCCATATTATAATACACCGCATAGTGCATACTCTATAATAGCACAGAGCTTAGCCATATTATAATACACCGCATAGTGCATACTCTATAATAGCACAGAGCTTAGCCATATTATAATACACCGCACAGTGCATACTCTATAATAGCAGAGCTTAGCCATATTATAATACACCGCATAGTGCATACTCTATAATAGCACAGAGCTTAGCCATATTATAATACACCGCATAGTGCATACTCTATAATAGCACAGAGCTTAGCCATATTATAATACACCGCATAGTGCATACTCTATAATAGCACAGAGCTTAGCCATATTATAATACACCGCATAGTGCATACTCTATAATAGCACAGAGCTTAGCCATATTATAATACACCGCACAGTGCATACTCTATAATAGCACAGAGCTTAGCCATATTATAATACACCGCATAGTGCATACTCTATAATAGCACAGAGCTTAGCCATATTATAATACACCGCATAGTGCATACTCTATAATAGCACAGAGCTTAGCCATATTATAATACACCGCATAGTGCATACTCTATAATAGCACAGAGCTTAGCCATATTATAATACACCGCATAGTGCATACTCTGCAATAGCACAGAGCATAGCCATATTATAATACACCGCATAGTGCATACTCTATAATAGCACAGAGCTTAGCCATATTATAATACACCGCATAGTGCATACTCTATAATAGCACAGAGCTTAGCCATATTATAATACACCGCACAGTGCATACTCTATAATAGCACAGAGCTTAGCCATATTATAATACACCGCATAGTGCATACTCTATAATAGCACAGAGCTTAGCCATATTATAATACACCGCATAGTGCATACTCTATAATAGCACAGAGCTTAGCCATATTATAATACACCGCATAGTGCATACTCTATAATAGCACAGAGCTTAGCCATATTATAATACACCGCATAGTGCATACTCTATAATAGCACAGAGCTTAGCCATATTATAATACACCGCATAGTGCATACTCTATAATAGCACAGAGCTTAGCCATATTATAATACACCGCATAGTGCATACTCTATAATAGCACAGAGCTTAGCCATATTATAATACACCGCACAGTGCATACTCTATAATAGCACAGAGCTTAGCCATATTATAATACACCGCATAGTGCATACTCTATAATAGCACAGAGCTTAGCCATATTATAATACACCGCATAGTGCATACTCTATAATAGCACAGAGCTTAGCCATATTATAATACACCGCATAGTGCATACTCTATAATAGCACAGAGCTTAGCCATATTATAATACACCGCATAGTGCATACTCTGCAATAGCACAGAGCATAGCCATATTATAATACACCGCATAGTGCATACTCTATAATAGCACAGAGCTTAGCCATATTATAATACACCGCATAGTGCATACTCTATAATAGCACAGAGCTTAGCCATATTATAATACACCGCATAGTGCATACTCTATAATAGCACAGAGCTTAGCCATATTATAATACACAGCATAGTGCATACTCTATAATAGCACAAAGCTTAGCCATATTATAATACACAGCATAGTGCATACTCTATAATAGCACAGAGCTTAGCCATATTATAATACACCGCATAGTGCATACTCTATAATAGCACAGAGCTTAGCCATATTATAATACACAGCATAGTGCATACTCTATAATAGCACAGAGCTTAGCCATATTATAATACACAGCATAGTGCATACTCTATAATAGCACAGAGCTTAGCCATATTATAATACACCGTATAGTGCATACTCTATAATAGCACAGAGCTTAGCCATATTATAATACACCGCATAGTGCATACTCTATAATAGCACAGAGATTAGCCATATTATAATACACCGCATAGTGCATACTCTATAATAGCACAGAGCTTAGCCATATTATAATACACCGCATAGTGCATACTCTATAATAGCACAGAGCTTAGCCATATTATAATACACCGCATAGTGCATACTCTATAATAGCACAGAGCTTAGCCATATTATAATACACCGCATAGTGCATACTCTAAAATATCACAGAGCTTAGCCATATTATAATACACCGCATAGTGCATACTCTATAATAGCACAGAGCTTAGCCATATTATAATACACCGCATAGTGCATACTCTATAATAGCACAGAGCTTAGCCATATTATAATACACCGCGTAGTGCATACTCTATAATAGCACAGAGCTTAGCCATATTATAATACACCGCATAGTGCATACTCTATAATAGCACAGAGCTTAGCCATATTATAATACACCGCATAGTGCATACTCTATAATATCACAGAGCTTAGCCATATTATAATACACCGCATAGTGCATACTCTATAATAGCACAGAGCCTAGCCATATTATAATACACCGCATAGTGCATACTCTATAATAGCACAGAGCTTAGCCATATTATAATACACCGCATAGTGCATACTCTATAATAGCACAGAGCTTAGCCATATTATAATACACCGCATAGTGCATACTCTATAATAGCACAGAGCTTAGCCATATTATAATACACCGCATAGTGCATACTCTATAATAGCACAGAGCCTAGCCATATTATAATACACCGCATAGTGCATACTCTATAATAGCACAGAGCCTAGCCATATTATAATACACCGCATAGTGCATACTCTATAATAGCACAGAGCTTAGCCATATTATAATACACCGCATAGTGCATACTCTATAATAGCACAGAGCTTAGCCATATTATAATACACCGCATAGTGCATACTCTATAATAGCACAGAGCTTAGCCATATTATAATACACCGCATAGTGCATACTCTATAATAGCACAGAGCTTAGCCATATTATAATACACAGCATAGTGCATACTCTATAATAGCACAGAGCTTAGCCATATTATAATACACAGCATAGTGCATACTCTATAATAGCACAGAGCTTAGCCATATTATAATACACCGCATAGTGCATACTCTATAATAGCACAGAGCTTAGCCATATTATAATACACCGCATAGTGCATACTCTATAATAGCACAGAGATTAGCCATATTATAATACACCGCATAGTGCATACTCTATAATAGCACAGAGCTTAGCCATATTATAATACACCGCATAGTGCATACTCTATAATAGCACAGAGCTTAGCCATATTATAATACACCGCATAGTGCATACTCTATAATAGCACAGAGCTTAGCCATATTATAATACACCGCATAGTGCATACTCTAAAATATCACAGAGCTTAGCCATATTATAATACACCGCATAGTGCATACTCTATAATAGCACAGAGCTTAGCCATATTATAATACACCGCATAGTGCATACTCTATAATAGCACAGAGCTTAGCCATATTATAATACACCGCACAGTGCATACTCTATAATAGCAGAGCTTAGCCATATTATAATACACCGCATAGTGCATACTCTATAATAGCACAGAGCTTAGCCATATTATAATACACCGCATAGTGCATACTCTATAATAGCACAGAGCTTAGCCATATTATAATACACCGCATAGTGCATACTCTATAATATCACAGAGCTTAGCCATATTATAATACACCGCATAGTGCATACTCTATAATAGCACAGAGCTTAGCCATATTATAATACACCGCATAGTGCATACTCTATAATATCACAGAGCTTAGCCATATTATAATACACCGCATAGTGCATACTCTATAATAGCACAGAGCTTAGCCATATTATAATACACCGCATAGTGCATACTCTATAATAGCACAGAGCCTAGCCATATTATAATACACCGCATAGTGCATACTCTATAATAGCACAGAGCTTAGCCATATTATAATACACCGCATAGTGCATACTCTATAATAGCACAGAGCTTAGCCATATTATAATACACCGCATAGTGCATACTCTATAATAGCACAGAGCTTAGCCATATTATAATACACCGCATAGTGCATACTCTATAATAGCACAGAGCTTAGCCATATTATAATACACCGCATAGTGCATACTCTATAATAGCACAGAGCCTAGCCATATTATAATACACCGCATAGTGCATACTCTATAATAGCACAGAGCTTAGCCATATTATAATACACCGCATAGTGCATACTCTATAATAGCACAGAGCTTAGCCATATTATAATACACCGCATAGTGCATACTCTATAATAGCACAGAGCTTAGCCATATTATAATACACCGCATAGTGCATACTCTATAATAGCACAGAGCTTAGCCATATTATAATACACCGCATAGTGCATACTCTATAATAGCACAGAGCTTAGCCATATTATAATACACCGCATAGTGCATACTCTATAATAGCACAGAGCTTAGCCATATTATAATACACCGCATAGTGCATACTCTATAATAGCACAGAGCTTAGCCATATTATAATACACCGCATAGTGCATACTCTATAATAGCACAGAGCATAGCCATATTATAATACACCGCATAGTGCATACTCTATAATAGCACAGAGCTTAGCCATATTATAATACACCGCATAGTGCATACTCTATAATATCACAGAGCTTAGCCATATTATAATACACCGCATAGTGCATACTCTATAATAGCACAGAGCTTAGCCATATTATAATACACCGCATAGTGCATACTCTATAATATCACAGAGCTTAGCCATATTATAATACTCTGCAATAGCACAGAGCATAGCCATATTCAAATACTCTGCATACTCTCCATACTCTACAATAGCACAGAGCATAGCCATATTCAAATACTCTGCATACTCTCCATACTCTACAATAGCACAGAGCATAGCCATATTATAATACTCTGCAATAGCACAGAGCATAGCCATATTATAATACTCTACAATAGCACAGAGCTTAGCCATATTCAAACACTCTGCATACTCTCCATACTCTACAATAGCACAGAGCATAGCCATATTATAATACTCTGCATACTCTGCATACTCTCCATACTCTACAATAGCACAGAGCTTAGCCATATAATAATACTCTACAATAGCACAGAGCTTAGCCATATTCAAATACACTGCCATACGCTACAATAGCACAGAGCTTAGCCATATTGAAATACACCACTGGGACATGAGCAGAACTGAAAAGAGATCTTCTACAAAACAAACATTTCCCTGACAGACAGACACATGCAAATCTATTCTTACTTGGTTCAGGTAAACACTGCAATGCCGAAGTAACGTGGAAATTGAGCTCTTGGCCACAAAGCTCTCTGCGACGGATCTGCAAAGTAATGTACCTGTCACTCCAGGCTCCTGTCCACTCCACCTGACCCCACGGGTTCCGCACTCGCACTAGCCTCTGCCTGCGTCCACGGTAACCCACCTGAGACACGGGCGTGGTCATTCATACCGTTCCGGACAACATTTCATTCACTCTCTTCTAGATCCAAATACAGGATAATTACATAAATTATGGAAGTTTTGAAAGAAAAAAAAAACATTCTAAAAAAGCTACTCTTCAAAGGGTTAATGAGGAAAACAGAGTGATGCCCTACCTCCATCGCCCCAGTCAGAGAGTAGGCATGCCCCTTCACCAGCTTCTGATAGGTAATCGCCTCAGAATCTGCAGCGCTGGTAATCTGGACAGACAGACAGACACAAACTGTGATCACAATGAAGCATCTTTATTTGCTCTTTGTGTGTGTGTTGTGGGTCGGCCCAACTGTCTTGTCTTTTTTGTTGTCGCTGGGGCTACAACTGAAGTTCCCTAACGGGAAAATAAAAGTTATTCTATTCTATTCTATCCTGGGAAATGAGCTTGGCTTGCAATTATTGGTATACATATGTCCTTACCCTTATGAATGTACATCTTGTGTTCCAAAGTATAAAAAATTAAAACCAGTCTTTCTGCTACCGATACTGCTAAACATACTTAAGTGGCCGATGCAAAAGCCGTCTCAATCTACGGTCATATTTATTCAACCAGTCTTCATCCTGCATAATTCATGCCCTTAGCTCATACTGGGAAGAAAATGTACGATTCAGGTCATTGCCCAACTGTGAACATTTCCACAAAGTTTCATCACAATCGGAGTAGAATTGTTTGAGTTATGGATGATAGGGACACAAACACAGACAGACAGACACACACACACAGACAGACAGACAGACAGACTACGCTACGCACACGCGCGGCTGTAACAAGCATCTTATATTCAGAATGTTATTTCTGTTATTTAAAAAATTTTTGCTAAATAATACAAAAACATTGCCAGTGAGGTAACATAATTTCACTTGTCAAGAAAAAATTTACTTAAAACAAGCTAATATTTTCCATTTTAGAGAAAATAAATAAGATTTTATGTCTCATTACAAGACTAAAACACTCGTTAAGACAGATATTTTTTGCAGTGAACGAACAAAAATAAATAAAAAATAAATGAACCAAGGAGAAATAAACAGTGCAAAGTGCCATCGGCGAGTCAGAAGCGATTCTGTGATGATAAGGGTCGTACATCGATGGAGCAGCCAAGCAGCGCGCCAGCGTCCAGGGCCTTCTTGATGATCTGGAACATGTTGGACGGGGCTTTCCTCAGCTCGTAGTTCTCCGCGATCCCCCCGGTGAAGTCCTCGAACCCTTCTGTGGTGGACCCCCCAGACAGGGCCTCGTAGCACCCGTTCACCCTGGAAGAAAAACCCAGCAGCAGGCCTCAGGTTTGGGCCCGATGTGCCCCTGAAGCAGTCCCAGCATGGGGAACACTCATTGGCTAGTTACGTTTGTGCTAAACGAACAATGCGCTCGGATTGGCTCGTTACATTTCAGCTGAATGAATAATGTGCGTGGATTGGCTCATTATATTTCAGCTGAACGAACAACCCTATTATACACCAACAAGCCACTATAGAGATAAAAACACATTCCCAGATGATGTTTAAGATTCAGAATCACCTACGCGAGCAAGCAGCGAATGGTGGTACACACAACTACAGGTAATCAGGTCCAGCTAAGCAGCGAATGGTGGTACACACAACTACAGGTAATCAGGTCCAGCTAAGCAGCGAATGGTGGTACACACAACTACAGGTAATCAGGTCCAGCTAAGCAGCGAATGGTGGTACACACAACTACAGGTAATCAGGTCCAGCTAAGCAGCGAATGGTGGTACACACAACTACAGGTAATCAGGTCCAGCTAAGCAGCGAATGGTGGTACACACAACTACAGGTAATCAGGTCCAGCTAAGCAGCGAATGGTGGTACACACAACTACAGGTAATCAGGTCCAGCTGCCATTACAAGTCAAATAATTGAATGAGAGAAAATCTCTTGTTTTTAAATTGTATAATCTTCCTTTTGGCGGGGCCATAATTCCTAATGCAATTTGAGTAGCGATTGTTATGGAATGTAGGTTACGATTGCTGTGGGATTTGGATAATGATTATTATGGGATTTAGGCAGTGACTGTTGGGAACGTGAGTTCTTCATACCTACAGCCGTTGCGTAAGGAAGCTCTCTCTACGCACCTCAGTGTCACAGCACGCACGAGGCAGTGAGGCCTACTCACTTGGCGTAGGCCTTCTCCAGCAGGGCGCTCCAGAACTCGGACCCCTCGGCAGAGTGGACAAACAGCAGCTCGCCGTCTTTGGTGGGCAGCCTGTCGTCAATCACCACGTCCACCCACTCTCCAAACTGCCAGAACTGGACGAATGACCAACACACCAGAGGTGAAGATGCAACACATTCCAGCACATCTTCACCATCGCAGTCAATTACGCTCTTGAACACGAATGCATTCCTCCCCTCGACCGGTAACGCCACAAACATTAGCTTTGAGCGGGAAGTGTCCTGCTTTTCTGAAGGAAAATTATATTGTAAAAAAATGCATTTATATTAGTTTCACATGACCTACAACACAATGTTAATATTTATTCCCTTGTTCCTTTGAAAGGGTGGTAATTAAAAGCATTATATGCGTTTAAATATTGAGTATTTAAAACTCCAGTTGTGAAATTTAAATAAAGTTATGAAATACCTCATTTGAAAGTTAGTTACACATTGCATTTAAAATGGCAAAATACGGTCATATAATTTTTTTTGTTGCTTTATTGTTAGGAGAGTTAACACATTAAGTTAAGTTAAGTTATACTTTATTGACCCCGTGGGGTAATTTGTCTTCTGCATTTGACCCATCCTAACTACTTAGGAGCAGTGGGGAGCCACAGTACAGCGCCCGGAGACCAACTCCAGTTCTGAGGCCAGTGCCTTGGTCAGGGACAATGGCAGGAGTTAAAAGAGAAAGCTTAGACAAGCTCATGAAAGTTTCAAGTAATGAAGTTTCTTATTACTCTGGCTTAAAATAAAACCAATGGATAAATGAGCTCATTAGTGTTGCAAAGCGAACTTCACAAACACGTAAAATCACCCCACCCCCCCCCCCCAAAATTGGGATCACTCATTTTCCAGCCTTCTGACCCCCCCCCTTTACATCCTATTGTCTTAAATTCCTGTCCTTCCACCCCACCTAGAAAGACAATAAGGCATCTTGGGACACTTGCAGCGTTCCATGAGAATTTTTTTTTTCCTAATATGAGTCATGGTATTTCTGAAAGTCTAGAATTCCTTCTTTTGGCCAAAGTTCCACTCACTGCAGAGATTGGTCTATTTGAGCATAGAAGGGAATATTATGAAATATAAGACAAGCTCAAAGCCACCATACACACACACAGATACACTCTCACACACACACACACACACACACACACACACACACACACACACACACAATCACAGAAGGGTTGACCAGAAAAGTACAAAAGCCTTAACATACTGCATATTAAACACTTTCCACTGATACCCACAATACAATTTATCGCTGCAACATGCACTGCACTGCACTCGCGTATGTTTAAAAACATTTGAATGCCATATTTGTCAGATGAGACTATAATGAATGGGGTGAGTCACCTCAAATGAGCTCAGACAATTTGTCAAGCCAGTATTCCATCACACGTTATTCATCTTCTTATTCATCACGTTTACTTACCGCAGCAGTACAAACATCACATGACCGGAGCCCTCGGGGCACGCTTACCTGGAAGTGAAAGATGCCGGCGTAGTTGTCCCCAAAGCCCTGTCCACTGGGGACAACTCTGGCCAGAACATCTTCATTGAGAGTCAAAGAGGCGATGGCCGCCAGAAGCCAGCAGTCACCTGGGAATCATGGGAAATAAGTATAAACAACTTTGTGAGCCCTGTGTCTAAAGAGTAATCGTCATGGTGACAAGGCATTGGAAAAAACGGAAGCACGGGAAAAGGCTGAATATTTGTGGGAGCTGTGGCCTCCTGATGGTTCACCCAGAAAAGGGTGAGCTTCTCATACTGTATCAGCCACAGATTCATGACTAAGCCCGGAGGTTATTGTAACTGAGGCCTGCTGCAGTAGAACAGACACGAGGCCAAAGTCGAGCCTCTCTCCCGATCCACGGGTTTCCGCACCACCCCCGCTCCAGAAAATTGTTTAAACTGCTCCCCCAGGCCTGTCTTTAACACAGACAGCGCTTTCATCGCGAGACAACCTCCCTCTCAGTCCGTCTGATTTCAGCCCAGTTTAATCAGTTCTCAGAAACACCCCATCTTGGCTCAGAGCCGTTACCAAATGTAGGAAAATCATGTTCACATAACGCCCCCGACAGTTTTCAATCCTTCAGCAAGCTGAATCTGAATGACACATTTCCAGGAGATGAAAACAAAAAGAATCACAATTTAACATGTCTCACGTAAAGTTACGCCAAGTGGACTTTTCACAGTTTCAGTTAACTAGGCTGTCGCTGCCAGACTTTTAAAATTTCAAACGGAAAGTGAATGTTGAATTCTGAAACACACCTCGATAGAACGACAGGGTGAAACCTACGGCAGAGTCTGGTTGGCTTGTTTGGTTTAGTTTTAGCAGGGCTCTGTAAATAAACACTGGAGGCCGCTGCCTTGGCACAACACGCCTTTTAAACCGAGCACTTTAAATAAAGACAACGGGCAACGTTTTTCAAAAACACATATTTTGAGACTGAATGGTTCTCTCATTTGGATCAAGTTTCCTACGTTCCTGCTGCAGCTGGAACCCATTTCACCACACCGAGGGCTTCCTGCGTACACCGCAATCAGGAATGCTCTCACTGAAAAGCACAGAGGTCTGGGGAACCGCGCGTGTTTGCCCCAAGCATACTGCAGGACCGTGTCCGTATCAGCACACTTACTACTGAGTATGCCAGTTGAGTATACTTTTTAAAAGTACTTTTGCGACAGTTCTGAAAATTGAGTGTTCTTAATATCTCCGGATGATATACTTATTTCCGGGTTTTCAAGGATATTTTTTGCAAACTGCATGTCAATAAACAGTATGCTAGTACACAGTAAACAGGACGCAGAGGATAGAGCTCTGATTTGGACACAGCCCAGAATACCTGACAGAGACTATAAAAAAGATGAAGGAGAAACGGAGGTGCTGTTGGACTAATATGCACTGAAACTTTCTGCACTAGTAGTAGCCTTATGATTATTATTATTACTATGAGTCATAAAGGCATAACAGCAACGGTCTCTGTGGAACAGTCGATCTCGCCGCGCCCGGGGTTTGCGTGAATTCGACAGTGCGTCGCACGCCACCCAAACTTCCCCTCTCGCCCTCCTCGCCTCGGACACACACCGCCAGGCCTTTCCGCTTCCATTTCCTGTCAGTCTGTGCCCAGATGTGTGCCCGTGGTTTCCATAGTTACACACATAAAAACTATTCTTTGTCATCATGTTTTGAATGTAGTATTGTGTAAAAGATTAGTGCTATAACAGCTAAGAACCGCCATGCATGCAACTCACAGCCTATAGCCACTCCCCCTCGGCTTAAACACCTGTGTTAGATATGGCACTGCTGCTGCTAGCCATTGCTAATAAGACAAAAAACAAACACTGCACCTCTGGCTACAAAAACAGCAGTGCAGGGAACGCCCTAAGCACAAACCATTGTGGGGAGGAGGGGGAGGGGGGGAGGGGGGGGTCAGACTGCAAATCCCAAAAAGATTGTAAACAAGGTCAACAATGAATCACCCGTAGCTCACCCGTAGCTCACCCGTAGCTCTGCTTGTTCAGTGTTCACTGATTTCAAATCAGTATTGGCCATCTTAGCTAACGGCTCTGGGTGTATTTCTTATAAAGCAACAAGCAATGCAAGTAAAAAGATGCCTCTTGTACAGGATAACTTCACTGAGTAAAAGGAGCATCCGAAATCAGGAGCATGGAATGAAGTAAAGAAAACTGTTCCAATTTCTGGGTTTTACTCTGTACAGTTATCCAGCTAACTCAGTAATCCTGCTTCTCTTACTCAGTGCAGTTATCCAGCTAACTCAGTAACCCTGGTTTGTGATACAGGCCCCTGGTCTGATTCAAAGGATTAGCCCTGAGCACGCAGGAACATGCAAACACCGTCAATGGGAAAATACCTCTGCAACAAAGCCTCCGATAATCAGATATAACAGGGCACTCCCAGAATATGCGTAGGAGGGTTCCCAACTCATACACAGTCCCCGTGGTTTCCATAGTTACACAGAACCAGCTGCTTCCCCCCCCAAAAAATGGTCCTTTTAAGAATTCAAGTAGATGATTTCCTGTTTACAAACATGCAGTGTGTGCAGAGTCCGAGAGTAGAGGCAATTGAAATGGGGCGAACAGGCATTTAAGCCTCTACCTCTTCTGCATTATTTTATCATCAATAAAAGTGGAATAAAAGACTTGTATAGAGCCAGAGTTGTGTTTTTCTTGATGGGAGAGAAAATCAAACGTATGACACCAATTAGGCCTACAATTATGACTATGAATGCAGCTACGTGGGATTTTTCTCAGATTAATCAGATAGATCTAAATAAAAGGATAATTTCAGGATGAGTCTAAGCTAAAGCGCTCTGGATATTGCCGCTGAAGTTACATAGACTCTGCGTGATCTTCTGCGCCCCCCCCCGTCGGCACACGCATGTTCAGTATGACATCACAAGAAAACTCATCTATTGGCCGCACGTGAAATGTACAGGCTGGTAAGTTCAGTTGTACTGTAAGTTTATAGTGTAAGCTGTGTTTGTGGCCTCATGTTAAAACACACTCTGCCCTTCACATATTCCCCAAAGGCTCTGATTAAATATCTCAATTTTCATAAACAGTGTTCTCAATGTTTGTGTTGTCTTTCCAAATTTCTCCAAAGAGGGTCCGGTTGACAAAAAAATAAATCCTTCTTCACAAAAAGCAATACACGACCCATCAGAGATAGAAGCACAGAGTTTCCGCTTCAGATCTGACGTCGGCTGCCCTTTTTACGGGAGGCGGGGCTTATGCACAGTGTCTTGCGTATAGGCCTGGACAGCACTGAACATACATCAGCCCTATAATCTCTGCACGTACACTGCTTCATACAAACTGTGGGCCCTTTGGGCTGGTGCGTCAAACTCCGTTCCAGAGGGGCCAATGTGTATGCTAGGGTTTGTCCCAACAAATTACCCAGGCTTAATGCATCAGCACAGCTAGTTAATCATCTGTTTACACTTTCCTCTGATTCATTTCCCAAAACACACTCCGGTAAAAAGCTTCAGCATGGGACACTGCAGGTGAACGACTGTGCTTGTTAATAAACCCCAAGGTTGAAGCAAACAACAACAACAACAACAACAAAAAAGGCATTTACACTACTCTTTCAGTAATTTGAGTTTAACACCTGCACATTAAGTGTAGATGCTACTCCGATGGGCAGTTTTTAAAATAACAGTATCAATCCATCAGCTCACCCAGGGCTCCTTGGCAGATATCTGTCCTTGTGGCTCCGCCGATGATGAACTTCGGACGTGAGGTCAGTGCCTTGGTAAAAATAAGTTAAATTGGTCACGGTTAATAGATTAGAAGCTCGAATAAAACCCCGCATGAACATGTAGACCTACATGCGAAAAACGTAATGTTAATCTTTAACATAGCCAAAGGTTTCTGCAGATTGCTGGTACCCTACCCAGGCTCAAATACTGAGAAATACCCCCCTCTCTCTCTCTCTCTCACTCAAATACTGAGAAAGCCTGTAAAAGCTTTGGGAATTCAAAAAAGGTGAAGACAAGGGACTGTGCTGTTTATTGACTGGAAATTAGGCTAACATTTTTAAGGACAAACTGTAGCCTACTGAAGTGGCCTTGTGTAGGCTACAATATGACAGTAAATATCATTTGAATTCCAGACAAACTGGCAACCACGCCCATCTGAATATGATAATGCACTGCTTTTTTCCCGCAAGCAATCACACTTAACATAAACGTTAATGTTACAGTTATGCAGTAGGTCAACTTTTCAAAACTTTTTAGAGGGCAAACGATTTTCCTTAACATTTATATGTGTTTTACGCTCACTTATGCTTACGCCATCCATTTTAATTCCAACGCTGAAAAGGATATATAGGCTATATTTTTTTTTAAAAAGTTGGCCAACAATAATCAAGTCGTTATTTGTTATAATAACTTAAACTTACCCCGGGTCTTTTCCATTGAATGCCTCTAGTTTTCGCCGAGCGCGGTCCAAGCTCGTTAAAACCTATAGATTCTGGCTCAGCAGAAAAAGTAGGATCGGAAAAAATAACCCCTCGGCTGAGACACTGGCTCCTCAGCGCCTCAAAGTCCTGGTTCAGGTATTTGACAGCATTCGCGTTGGTGCCGAAGCCAGCGGCCAGCGCCCGCTTTTTAGCCAGCGTAGATGCGACTCCAGCCATGCCTGTGTTTGGGTCCCACTCTCGCACTCCCTCACGCGCTCGGCTTCGCAGCTCCGTGGCATGAAGAACTGCGAGTTGTTTTACTCACGAAAAAAATACATTCTTCCTCCGCCCATGCAATTTCAGGCGTGGCCTGTGTGTGTGCAAGTCAGTACGAGGGTTTTGGGACATAAAGGTGGTAACCAGTGACAGAGTGTTCGGTTCATACGTGGCTACGGTCGCGTTCATAGATTGCAGCCTAGATGATAAAGAGAAAGGGATACAGGAAACTAACCTTTTTGATGAACTACAAATCGTCATAGGCGCTTGACGACAGCACTCTGTTTTTCCAAATAAACTATTTTGAGACAAAAGTTTCACAGAAGCATGCATTGAAAGTTGTGGGAACCAGTGGAAAAGAACAGAATGCGGCAACATGATGGAAACGACGAACCGCGCGGTTTCACAAACGAACATTCCAGAATCATCGCACCACCACATTCAGAATGGCTTTGCTCAGATAATGTAGCAGAAAACGCTTTTTTTGTCGGCTGGAATGACTCGAAGGTGAACAGCAGGTCCAGTTCAGGATGGGACACACCCCTGCTTAAAAAAGAGGGTTCTTATGGAACTGGTGCCAGTAGGGGCCACCCTTTTCCTCTCAACTAAATACACAGCAAAACGATCAGTGTTAATTCAACTCCGATAGAGTACATTTGACCCCACATTGACTCTGTTAAACGCTGTTCGATTCAATAAACATTGACAATTTAGTAGTGAAGAAATCAATGTACAAGTGATCAGACAATGCAATAACTTGATTAACTGTGTTCTTTATATGTTCACTTGCATTTATCAACAACCAAATTGTGTTGCCATAGTGCAGTATAATCAGCCAGTGGAAAAAATATGCCACTCTTCTACAACTGTTTGTACACAAGTCATTCTCTACATAAAGTGAATCTGTCCCTCACTATACAGTGCTTTTACATCCTTGGATGAAAGGTGTTATACATGCATAAATGTAACATTTATATAAATATAATGCCTGTTGCGAGTGCACTGCAATGTTTAAGTGTGCAAAGCTCGAATCAAAAGCTGCCTCACAAAAATTCATGAAGATATGGAAAGTCATTTACTCTGTGCTACAAGTGATTCCCTGTCATTAACTTACGTAATATGTCCTGTGGTCTCTTTGGCTGGTCTTGACATTCCTGCACTCAACTAGTTTTGTGGCTGTTTGAACGACCGGCACAGTATTTCAGTGTTTTCTGTTGGGTCTCAAAATGGAGCAATGCTCTTGCATTCCGAGGAGGGAAAAAAATATTGAAGTACTGTTTGAGAAGCATCTTCTCACGGCTGCTTGGTGATACACTGGGTTTCGGAGGGTAGTGATGCACCCCCCATGGGGTCCTGACCTGTGCCGGTCCTGACTGTGGCAAGCAGCTCTGCGGGACAACGCACAGCTGGAGATGCCCGTGATGTCACTCATGGATGGTGGCCACCTTGATGTGGAACAGCAGGCTGCAATGTTTCTTTCTCGCTGTGCAGTAGCAGTAGACTTTCTCTCTGGCTGCCTGAAATCTGACTGCGTCAGCTGCACAAAGCCTCAATAAAACTGCAGCAGCTGCGCAGCTCAGCTTACAGTCTTAGCGCGGTCGTGTTTCGAGTTTCTGTATACCTGGCATTGCTGTCGCCTGCATCCCTATCACTGTAATTTGTTCTGTTTAGTTCCTGTGCATGGTGTGGATTCTTGCTCCAGAATGTAGTATATTAATAAGAACTTGAGCACAATAGATGTGCGTGAATGAGACGCCTCAACGCGACAGCTCGGGCGGGTATGCTCTTCCCCATAATTTCCAACAGACTACAGTGAGAACTCAAACTCGCAGGTGCGCCGCTGGACAATCTCTGTGCAGGTGCGTCTGTGTTCTTTTGCGTCAGACTCTTACGCTTGGAAAGCCGCAGGGTGTCGCTGTTTCTCTGTTTCCACCTTAAAATCGGCAACCGATTCAGACCCAAGAAACTATAAGGTAAGCTAACTGTGTAGCCAATAGCTTTATTCTTCAAGAGTAGGTAAATGTAGGCTATATATCTTTCATAATGGGTCAAACGAAAAGTGAAACAAAGACTAAAAGAAACAAGGAAAACTTCAACCAGTCTTCTCACATCAATCGTTATTAGTGCTGATTGAGCACGATTTCAGTAGCCATATAATTTTGGTAGCATACTATATATGATTATTCCATATAGCTTAGAAATAGTGGGAGAAAATCCCTGAATACTTTGGTAGCAATTTTCTTTTACTTTGAGCATGATGCTGTAGCTACAATGAATGTGACTGAAAGGCAAACTAAGACACCTGAAAATGTTAAAATTTGGATAAAATATATATTTTTTTCTTCAAGTGCAGTGTACAGAGTATCACATGCTTATTTGAAGGCAGAGGCAAGGAACAAACAGTGGTAAAGGCTATTTAAAGTTTATTGGGTTCAATGAAGAGTTAATAAATTGTAATTTCAAAAGGTAGGCCGATTAACAATTGATATGATAAAATGACATAGTTTAAAACTTAACATTTTTTACTCACAAAATGTGTATTTTAACAGAGAAAAAATCACTAAAATATAAGATCCACAGCACATTTGATGTTGGATCCAGTATAGCTGAAACGTGACGCCAGGATGGTCAGCAAATAACGATCTTCTGAATCTTCTTTTACTAGATTGCCAGACACAGCCACTGCAAGTAAGCACATAATGTTACATACGGTTGGTTAACGAGAGGCTCCTTGTATCATCCACATGCACTCCATCATGCATTCATTAAAAATGGAAACTACACAAGGCGCACTGAATGTGCTGTGCTATGCTGAGTAGCAGGCAGCCTCGACCATGTCAAGCAAGCATGTTGAACATGGACACAATGCAGAAACTCACCTGCAGCAAATTCAGGTCGATCTTTCCACTGGCATCTCTGTCGAGGGTTTTAAACATTTCTGTTTGTATAGGGAGGAAGAAATAGAAACCAAATTAATGACTGAATGAAATGATGAATAATACATCATAGAATGTTACATATATTAACTTAACAGAACATTTTTTTTCCAAGAAATAAACTTGAATTAGACAAACTGAAGATTCTTCACAAAATAAAAACATAAAATGTTTTTGCTGACTGCACAATTTTTTTTTGGGGGGGGGGGGGGGGGTTGTACTTTACTCAAGTAGGCCAGTGGTTCTCAAGACCCCCCTGTGTATACTGGTTTTTGTTACAACCACATTTGCAATCCCAGAATTTTAAGAAGCTGTTAATTTGTCTTAAGTGCGCTTTTCATGTTTTGAGGGATTATTTATCCTCTTACGCCACATAATTTTGATGCAAAAGATTTGTCTCCTGTACCTTAATGTCGATCCCAAGCAATTTTACTTTTTAATACTCTTAAGTACATTTACTTTCACTCAAGTGTATTCTTAGCTAGATACTCAAAATTTTAACCAAGATTTTGACACAGTACCCATACTTTAACTTTTAGCAAAATGTCTGGGTATTTTTTCCATCCCTGCAAGCAGGTAACTTGTGAGGTACTGTTGAATGAGCTTTCTGCAAGCTGCATTATACAGGCTATTGGGTGACATGTGCAGCCGAAACTGCTCTCTGTAAAGTGGTTGCATGCCACAGTCTGGTATCGAACCCTGGCAGTGCCAGTGTCGATTGTGGCTAGCAGCCGCACTGGACAATACATACTCAACTCCCGCTTCACACAGGGACGGGACAGGGACAGGGACAGGGGGGTGGTATGTGTTTGGTGGAAGCAGCAAAAGAGAAACACAGAACAAATTCCAAATTCTTTTGAAAGATGAGAACACGTGTGAATAATATTTTTTGCATAATATTTATTTTTGTTTATTTTACCTCACCTGCATACTCTATGTATAAGCTATTTAAATGCACTTTTATCTTGATGAAAGCTGCACAGCTCTGGCGCCTTCTAATGACTAATTCCGTCATTAGTATGCTGACTCCTGCACACAATCACAGTTTTTCATGCATCTGAATAATACTTTTTTATTCTCTGTTGTCAGAGGACCAAAGTTGTTTAGCCCTGCTGTAAAACATGAACAGACTCACTAAAGAGCATCTCCAGCCGGATCAGGCAGCCCACGAAGCAGTCAAAGTCTATGGCGTACTTGGCGTCAGCGTAGCGGCCCACGATGATCTGCAGGATGTCGCTGTTTATCTGGAACCCTGGGGAAGCCATTACAGAACATTGTTTACGGCTGAATCAGCTGCACTGACTACTGTCACTAACACTGTCTGTAAGCAGTGTAAAACGAGGTGGCTCTGATATACAAGTACACTGATACAATGTGACAGTGTATTTCTGTTCCTTTCTAACATATTGTATTTTGATCCTTTTGTTCCTTTTAAAAGTTAGACAGACAGGCTTTATACCCTCAAAACGGCAAAAGGAATATTATACACTGAAAACAACACAGCTGTTGTGTTGAGTCATTTAATCAGTGGAATGTAAAATAAGCAGAAGAAGAAAGTAATGAATGAGGCTGAAAAATACTGCCAATTTTCAGCAGTGACCTTGCATTACTAGATTAATGTTTAAAGGCCTGCTGCATGACACTAAGGTACCAGGTTAAGGACCTGCTGTATGACACTAAGGTACCAGGTTAAGGGCCTGCTGCATGACACTAAGGTACCAGGTTAAAGGCCTGCTGCGTGACACTAAGGTACCAGGTTAAGGGCCTGCTGCATGACACTAAGGTACCAGGTTAAGGGCCTGCTGCATGACACTAAGGTACCAGGTTAAGGGCCTGCTGCATGACACTAAGGTACCAGGTTAAGGGCCTGCTGCATGACACTAAGGTACCAGGTTAAAGGCCTGCTGCATGACACTAAGGTACCAGGTTAAGGGCCTGCTGCATGACACTAAGGTACCAGGTTAAGGGCCTGCTGCATGACACTAAGGTACCAGGTTAAAGGCCTGCTGCATGACACTAAGGTACCAGGTTAAGGGCCTGCTGCATGACACTAAGGTACCAGGTTAAAGGCCTGCTGCATGACACTAAGGTACCAGGTTAAGGGCCTGCTGCATGACACTAAGGTACCAGGTTAAGGGCCTGCTGCATGACACTAAGGTACCAGGTTAAGGGCCTGCTGCATGACACTAAGGTACCAGGTTAAAGGCCTGCTGCATGACACTAAGGTACCAGGTTAAGGGCCTGCTGCATGACACTAAGGTACCAGGTTAAAGGCCTGCTGCATGACACTAAGGTACCAGGTTAAGGGCCTGCTGCATGACACTAAGGTACCAGGTTAAGGGCCTGCTGCATGACACTAAGGTACCAGGTTAAAGGCCTGCTGCATGACACTAAGGTACCAGGTTGCCTTCATTATAGATTTCCATATAAAATAACACTACAAATAGGTGGTATATGGTTTTACGGTCCTAGTAAAAAGAGGCTGTATGGTTTTGTAGTTTCTATAGTATTTGTTTTACCTGCTTTTGAAAGGGCTCCTCTCATCTCGTAGGAACTCATGGTGCCAGAATTGTCCTGGTCGTGTTTCTTGAAGATCTCCTGCAGGACAAAGCAACACCAGAGCTGTCATGGACACTGATCCAAATTTATTATACAAATTGGTACCAGAAAGGCATCTAGAGCAATGGTATTAAGTATTCCCAATGATGTGCTAATTATAGGCTGTGATTTTCTTACCAAATACTTCTGGATCTTCAACCAGAGACCATGAAACTCAACCAGGTCCAGGTTTGCACTTCCATCTTTCTGCAAACTGTTAAGGTTTTTTTAACCTCAATTGTTTTCCGTGTTTGTTTTTCTCCCCCAAATTTGGAAGGGCCAGTTTTGGAGCGTGGGAGCACATGCAGCTTTCTGAATCTATACAGCTGACCTCCCCACACTATTTCGCCTGGGGTAGAGCTTTGAAAGTGTTATTTTTCTTTTTTTTGGTAGAGAAATGCACTCTCAGCAATCGAGGTAGTCGGGTTTGGGATTTTAAATGGGGTTGAAACGGGCATCTGAGGAGAAGAATGTTTAGTTGCCATTGAAGTAGGGTGACCTGATTCCTTGGAAGACTGTACATAACGCAATACGAACCTACAATAATTAAAAATATAGCTGCAAAAAGTGATTCCCCCTGAGACCGCGGAGCATAAGCAATGTTTGTTAAACAGAGCGACTCCAAAATGGTGGACAATTCAAGACAGAGTTGAAAAAGCAAATATCTATGTTTCTAATCAGGACTTTTGGCATTGTTGCAAGTTTGAAATCTCTGCAAGGGAACAGAATGTTTGGATCTCTATTGCACCACCATGTGGTTTCATTGGGCTAAGCTGGAGCAACTGGAGTCTTGATCTAACTCTCAATCACCTCACCAAGTTTCAGAACTTTATGTCAAACGGTTTTGGAATTATTACCATTTATGTGACAAGCCAGCCCACTGCAAATTCATTGGCTCACTATTATCTTTTATCATATCAACATTCTGTATAGAACTCTTATGGAGCATGGTCTATAGAGCGTGTCTGTCAAGTTCTGTGCAAATGGGTCAAATTTTGTAGGAGGAGCAGCATTTTAAGTCCAATATGGCAGACTTTATGGGTCCTTGACGGAAATTTGTTTGTCATGAGCAGAGGGACCTGAGGCCTCATTTATAAAAAAGTACTTGGACGTGATCTTTAACTTTCACGTAAGCACCTTTCTTTACATTACATTACAATAATTTGGCAGACGTAAGCATTATTTATAAAATTGTCTGTGCTTGTTGAAAATAGCAGTCTGTTGTACGTATCTTCCATCTATAAATCTCAAATTAACTTCAAATTGAACGCACATGAATGAGTTCTGTAATTGTGCCCTGGGGCTAATTGGTCACATAAATTTCATAAAATGGCTCTGGGGAACCGATAGCGGCTCATCGTCTTGGACAAAAACGTAAGAAAAAAGGATGACTTAAAATTCAATAATAAGCCCAGGTATTGTGCGTACATCAAGTGAAGACCTGACGTGGAGCTATGACCGTTTCCACGGTGAAAAGGAGTCACGTTGAAATTTAATAAATCAGTACTTTGTAGTGATTTTATACGTACGCCATATGTAACATGACATTTGATCTAAAGTACTTCTTATCAATGAGGCCCCTGTACATCACATTTTGTGACTCTAGGTCAAACGGGGCATCGGCAGTGGGCGTGTCAATGTCAAAATTTTGTTGTGCACTACAGCACCACCAGGTGTTCAATGTTCAATCTGCGTAATAATTTAAAAGATCCAAGAGGTTGGCCATCCCAATAAGCCTACCAAGTTTGGTGATTCTAGGCCAAACCAGCTCACGGGAATATTAGGTGAAATGGAAGATGAAAAAAAAAAGGATCTGAACAAAAACAAGAGCATACCAGTATGCTGCTCGGTCCCCTAATTACAGCTAGAAAACTAAACGTATGACTGAAATACAGGCTTTCCGACAAAAAACAGGATGTCTGGTCACCCGATATTGAAGGTATTATATTGAAGGGTAACAAAAATGGGTTTATGTACTGTATCAGACTATCTATATGGATATTACTAGAAAAGGATACATCTAAAAGACTGACCATGTGACGACCAGTCTCGAGGCTAAATCCATCAGTCTTGATATCTGCTCCTGAAAGAATAACAAAAGTAATTTTTTAAACAATAGCGACAATGTGGCTATCCAAATGTACACAAATAAATTGCCTTTACAAATATGATTTAAGATGTTCCTTACTTTGGGATACAACTCTGTTCAAAACTTGGACAAGTTCAAAAGCAGGCACTTCAGAATCCTAGAGGAGAACACACAGTTACCTTTGATTTAAACAGAACAGGGCGACAATATCTCATTTACAATGATGACATAAGAAGACGGGGGAATAGAAACCAATGCAAGGAATCATATAGCCAGTGTCAGTTTTAATCCAACTAACCTCTGAAAGACAAAATCTCCTACAGCTAAATATGCTCATCCACACATTAATGCATGTTTCTACTTCCCGCAAAGGGAAAAGTGCCCCCTACTGGCACATTCCCAGGTCTCCCGTAGAACTACGGACCTCACAATGCCAGGCATTTTCCTTACAGCAGGATAAAGGTGGTATGGAACACAATGTATACACACTCAGAAGAAAGGGTTCCAAAAGGCTCCTCTGTGTCTCCATAGAGGAACCCTGTCCAGCTCAAGGGTTCTTTGTCAGGCAAACCGGCTCAATCTTTCACACTTTTCACACCTACCATAGATGGTTCCATAAGGAACTAAAAAGGGTTCCCTTATGAAGACGAGCCAAAGAACCCTTTCAGAACCTTTTTATTTTTTTTTAAAAGATTGTAGCATACTCCTACTAAGCAGTTAGTCTCCAGTATTTGAAACTTTGAAAGATTCAGCTTTGGGTCTGCACATACAATTTAAGATATTGCCTTAATTAAGTAACCTTTTAAAAATATATATTTGAGAAAATCATTAATTTCAAGTTGGATATATCTGTACACATCATGGTATTGTTTTTATTTTTTTGATTGTCCAAACACAAATCCATTTATAACGTTTTGATTTTAACCTTCAACTTACATTTCCAGCAATCTCCTTGAACAGGATTTTGAAATGGGGATCCACATCTGTCTCTGAGATTTCAGACTGCAAAATAGGTTTCATATTTATTTAAAATAATGGGACCAACTGGGACAGAGTTTACTGAAAGAACATTGAAGTCAGGGTATCTGAATCTATGTATTCAGTTAGGAAGAGAGCATATATTTTCAGGCATTGCCTACCACAGATATTCCCATCAATCTTTCGTTGGTATGTAGCATGTGGCATCTGTTGCTTTGACTCTTAAAGTTATAGGGTGAAATTGTATGTACAACAGAACATGTTTATAACAGGTAACTGAATCTGTGTTGGCTGATCCAGGAAGATTGGCTCTTTAAACCCATTATAAAGATGAATGCTCTTTTGCCCGAAGCTCTGGAGGCTTCTGGGATACCTTACCTCCTCTACTTGTGCACCGATGGCCTCTTCCATGTTGCTGCAACAGAAAATAACACACATATGAGAATGGAAACATCCTGTACAAATGAGAAACACACACACAGAACAGCATTACATCCTGATGGCCACAGTACAGATTTAGCAGTTCCATGATTGCTGATGTAAATGATGCTCATGGTTTTATGCAAAGCAAACTGTAAAACAAGGTAAAAATATACCAGTTTAATTTAAGTAAAGTAACTACACCGAAAGGTTTTCCATTATCCAAAACAATGTAGTGCGTACGCACTGTCTTCGGTTTCCGCTTCAAAGGCCGAACAAGCAAGCGCTCTGTCCAGAGATTTAGAGTGGAGTGCTATTCAGTGAATCTGCATAATATGTTACTATACCAGAGATGGTATTGAGACATAACTAGAGAATCTGTTACGATCCGCTCCTGCCTTCCCTTCCTTTTTGTGTTTTCCTCTGTTTCCCTGAACCTGATTGTGTCATGTCTGCGTTCATCGCCTTATTGTGTCTACATTGCACATTTACTACTCGCACCACATCTTAATTACACAATTCACACTTAATTGCTTTCACCGCATTCCTCACATGTTTTCTAATTGTTCAATCAATTCGCTGATTTCGCACGCATTTCCCGCAAGCTGCAGTTTATCAGCTCTAATGACACTAGTTATATTAACCGTGCTGTTCCTGTGATTTCTTGTCAGAGTATTACGGTCCTTGTCTCGTTTGTTACTTGCGTCCTGATTCTCTAGCTTGCTAGACTCTGGCTATACTACCCAGGTCTGGATGCCACACGCCCTGGCTTCCCTGTGTGGATCCTGACTCTGCCACCGCCTGATCCTTCGCTGCGAACCTGGCTAAAGACCGCTCCTTGCTACTTCGCCTGTTCCTGCTCACCAGTTTGCTGTACCGCTTCTGCTCTGAAGTACAACTTGGATAGCGAGCCCGCCAGTGGCTGCTACTTCACCTGTCTACCCGGACACAGTCTGCTGTAGCCTCACCACCGCTACCGCGGTATACAGCTCCGCCCGGCTGGGCTGCTGTATCTGCTTACTCAGCACTGTGTCAGTTCACTGTGGGTTCCACAGTGGACATTTACTATTTTGCCTACTGAAAATAAAAACTCTATTTTCAAGTTCTGTCTTGTCGTGCATTTGGGTCCGTCCCTGCCAGTCTGTCACAGAATCTTTGACTATACTAAATAAATACTATATTATAGTCACAAGGTGTGATGACTGAAGTGGTAACAGGAGTGCACCTTGTCCATCCTCATGGGAGACAAGAGGATTTGCTACAATGGACCTCCTCACATAATGTTGAAAAGGGAAAAAACCGTACACTAATTCCAATGTTCCCATAGTGAGTTGATTAACTGCACCTCAAAGTCAGGTATATGGAAATAAATGGGCCTGTCTTTGTGGTGCAGTTAATAAACACGCTTTGGGATGAGTAAACTGTGTGTAACACACTAAACTGTGTTTACTTGCACATTACATGCCTTGGTACAATGTTGTGGACAAAAAACCGCCTAGAATGTGCTCCAAAACTGTTTTCTTATTATATGCATTTTCTTGGTCCCAAAATAGTATTTATTTACTTTTAACTCTTTTTGTAAGACCAGCTGTGATAGGGAACAAGAACACTTGCTCACTAACCTCTAAATGTACGATCGATTAAATGGGATTACTACATACAGTATCCATAGTTAATTTTATTACATAGAAATTTGGCCCCGTGAAGCTTGCCTTCAAAATTATGGCCACCTTACCAAAAACTCCTTAAGCTCCACCCACTTGGTAACAGCAGCTCCCTCTCAAGCTCCGCCCACTTAGTAACAGTGGCTTCCTCTCAAGCTCCGCCCACTTGGTAACAGTGTCTCCCTCTCAAGCTTCGCCCACTTAGTAACAGTGGGCCACTCCGAAACCTGACTGGCACATGCCGAATTTGTGGCGATTGGCCGTGGTTCCCACTCCATTTAAAAACGGCACATGCCGCTTGTGCCTGTCTGAAATCTCAGCAAAGACGGCTCGAAAAGACAAAAATCATCATGTGTAACAAAGCACTACGGACAATGGACGCTGGAACAAATAATGTGAGTATTCCAGTAGAGTATACTTTTTTAAAAAGCTGTTAAGTATGCGATAATTCAGAAAATTGAGTGTTCTTGAACTCCCCAGATCAAATACTTATTTCTGGGTTTTTGCTGATAATAGTATGGAGGATATTTTTTGCATACTGCATGTCAACAGTATGCAGCAAGTCGTGCGCAGCATGCTACTACAGAGTACACAGGACGCAGTAGCTAGGGCTCTGATTCGGGGACAGCCGAATGATGTCACCTTGTGACATCATGCCTCCTGCCGAACCCCACCCACCTGGTTGTGGCCTGCTTCTCTGAGAAGATCCGCAGGAGGAAGCTGCTCTTCTGGTCTGCTCCGAAGGTGGTCGGGATGAAGATGTACTCGCCAGGGGGCAGGTAGAAGCGTTCACACACCTCACGTATGTCGCGGTATGTAGACATGGCCACCACAGGCTGTCTCCGCAGCACCTCTGAGCCCAGGTGGATGTTGGCGCGGCCTTTGTACTTAAGTTAAGCAGAGACAGCACTTATCACTGACTAATGACTCGCTCGCTGTCATTTAACCCTGTCATTTAACATGTGCTTTGAATGTTCTTAGCTGAATACAGTGGTACAGAGGCTTCAGAGAGTATAAATTGGGGGTTGTGTTTATGTGCATAGCGCTGCGATCATTACATACCTCATCAGGCACCTGGAAAACAAAGAAACAGAAGCATGTGTCAAAACAATCACCAATTAACTTTTGTTTGTACAATCAGCAAGGTTGAGATCAATGGCATTTCAATTCAGCCAGTTTAGGAATTCAATTTGAAATTAAATTCAGGAATCAATGTTCTTTGATGATTTTTCTGTTGATTAATCAAATTTTAATACATTTTGTGAATCGATTGAATTGACCCCAAACTCTGCTATTGAGTTCAATGGGGCAGGTGTATGAGTGAGTGGGAGGGGGTGTTGTGTACTCTAGAGGTGGCTGTGTAGAACACTCAGTCAGGAGCTGGGCTTTCTAACCAATCGTGCAGGTTTAAATCCCAGATTTTAACCCCTAACCTTAATTACAAGCTCAAGTGGGCTAATGTACCTAACATTGTAAATAACTCAGTACATAACCGGCTGTATTTGGGTTAGTGTGTAAAAATGGAGGCTGGATTAGCGGCCATCTGCATGGCCATCCGCCAATCAAATGAATGAAACGAAATGAGAAAATCTCTGTGCCCCTCCCACCTTGTAGATGGCGAATCCGATGTAGAAGAGCTTGCGGCCGATGTTCCTCTGTTTGCGGCCGTCCTTCTGCATCAGGCCCACCAGGATGCTGCAGGTGCCCTCATGCAGGGGGTCGTCGTCCACGTCCTGCAGCTTGACTGAGAACTGGGGGTTGGAGCTAAAACTTTCTGTGGAGGAGGGGGCAGAGAAACAGAGGTTTTAAAGGTTTTAAATTGTACCTGTGTGGTTCTGAAGCTGTACCTGTGTGGTTTAACTGTGTGGGTTCTGAAGCTGTACCTGTGTGGTTTACCTGTGTGGTTCTGAAGCTGTACCTGTGTGGTTTACCTGTGTGGGTTCTGAAGTTTTACCTGTGTGGTTTACCTGTGTGATTCTGAAGCTGTACCTGTGTGGTTTACCTGTGTGGGTTCTGAAGCTTTACCTGTGTGGTTTACCTGTGTGATTCTGAAGCTGTACCTGTATGGTTTACCTGTGTGGGTTCTGAAGTTTTACCTGTGTGGTTTACCTGTGTGATTCTGAAGCTGTACCTGTATGGTTTACCTGTGTGGGTTCTGAAGCTTTACCTGTGTGGTTTACCTGTATGGGTTCTGAAGCTTTACCTGTGTGGTTCTGAAGCTGTACCTGTATGGTTTACCTGTGTGGGTTCTGAAGTTTTACCTGTGTGGTTTACCTGTGTGATTCTGAAGCTGTACCTGTGTGGTTTACCTGTGTGGTTCTGAAGCTGTACCTGTGTGGTTTACCTGTGTGTGTTCTTAAGCTTTACCTGTGTGGTTCTGAAGCTGTATTTGTGTGGTTTACCTGTGTGTTTCTGAAGCTGTACCTGTGTGGTTTACCTGTCTGGTTCTGAAGCTGTACCTGTGTTGGTTTACCTGTGTGGGTTCTGAAGCTTTACCTGTGTGGTTTACCTGTGTGGGTTTTGAAGCTGTATCTGTGTGGTTTACTTGTCTGGTTCTGAAGCTGTACCTGTGTGGTTTACCTGTGTGGGTTCTGAAGCTTTACCTTTGTGGTTTAGCTGTGTGGTTCTGAAGCGTTACCTGTGTGGTGTACCTGTGTGGTTCTGAAGCTGTACCTGTGTGGTTTACCTGTGTGTTTCTGAAGCTGTACCTGTGTGGTTTACCCGTGTGGGTTCTGAAGCTGTACCTGTGTGGTTTACCTGTGTGATTCTGAAGCTGTACCTGTGTGGTTTACCTGTGTGGGTTTTGAAGCTGTACCTGTGTGGTTTACCTGTGTGGTTTCTGAAGCTGTACCTGTGTGGTTTACCTGTGTGGTTCTGAAGCTGTACCTGTGTGGTTTACCTGTGTGGTTCTGAAGCTTTACCTATGTTGTTTAAGCAGCCCCCAGCAGTGGAGCCCACTCTCCACTCTCCCTCAAACTGGTAGCTGTTCCAGCGGCCGACCTTATCGCTGGTCAGCGTGTCTGGGGTCAGGTTGCAGATCTCCAGACTGCTGTAGTGGCTCATAAAGTCTGAGAAGGACATCCTGCCAGGGATCAAAGAGGACTGGGGTCACCTGCCATAGTGATGGTTCCGGTACCATTTCAGAAGTCCAACTACATTATCATCAAGTCACACGCTCGACGCATCAACAAGAACAGAACCGGGGCTCACCAGAATTCTCCGTCAATGGCAGCGTGACGCAGTTTGTCCTTCTCTTCAGCCGGGACGTCGTTCCATTCCGGTGATCTGAGGGAGGGAGAACATAAGATTTGAATCAGCTTCATTTCCAGGGGCCGCAGGAAACCTAAAATGATGAGCTTCTGGTGTTTCTCATACACGTACCCATCGCACCAGGCCCCTGTCCACTCCTTTTTGCCCCAGGGGTTCCTGATCCTCACCAGCTGCTCGGTCTGGCCACGTACGTGTACCTGAGGGACACACACACACACACACACACACACACACACACACCACCTATTGCACAGACTGCCACACCCTGAAACTAATCTCAGCTGAGGTACAGTCTGTCTTTATCACACCTCAGGTACAGCCACACTAGCTTAACCACAATAGTTTAACCAGTTTTCTTTTACATTTTTCCTTTCTTGTTCACCGCCTATGCACCATGGGATGTAGAATCAGGCCTCCAGTAACCTTCCCTTTAAATGGATGGATTTACATTTCTTGATTATCAATCAAGCGATTAACAGAATAACAAATATTTTAAAATACAGCGATTTTATTCTTTGTGCTACCATTTTTCTTTGTGTCATAAAATGTTTGGCATTCAAATATATGTGTGCTTCACACTACCTTGATTGTTTAATTGGCTGCACTACCTACCTCCTGGGCCCCAGTGAGAGAGTAGGCGTGGCCTTGCACCAGATTCATCGCCTTATTATCATTGGTACTGGTTGCCTGAACCAAGAACA
The DNA here is from genome assembly GCA_022702515.1 of Ilyophis sp. 1 JC-2022. Lineage (NCBI taxonomy): Eukaryota > Metazoa > Chordata > Actinopteri > Anguilliformes > Synaphobranchidae > Ilyophis > Ilyophis sp. 1 JC-2022. The sequence goes on along the minus strand of CM040396.1, from coordinate 105,266,129 downwards.
CAACCAATCAGAGAGAGGAACACAACTACATGTGGAGGAAAATAATGACACTAATAGTTAGTATTATTGTTATTGTTGTGTTATTCCTAATACCATTTAAGGCTACCATTATTACAATTAACCTTTTTATAAAGCACTGCCTATTATTGTTATTTAATGTTATTATTATTATTAACCAGTTATGAGCCACTTTTCACACATTATATTCTAACCAAAAGAACAAAGTAACAATAAGACTGATAAAAATATTATTATTCTGAATATGTGAGCGCCAAGCACACTACACCCCAACCACCCCTCAAAAGCTTACTCCGGTGGAACAGCCTAAGAGGGACCCCAGCTCCAGAGCTTTCCGGATGATTTTGAAGAGCTGTGGGGGCGGTTTGTCCAAGCCGTACATTTTTGAGATGCCGCCGGTGAAGTCCTCAAAGCCCTCTGTGAGGATCCCGCCATTCAGAGCCGCGTAGCTGCCGTTCACCCTGGGCGAGCGAGAAGACCCCGCCTCTCAATTCAATAAACACTCACTCTTAAATTCCACTTTCAAGTAAGCGTTCAGTTCTATAAACGTTAACCTTAACTTTGACTTTAAAAACAAATACATATTTTTTTTCTTCAAAAAACGTAGTATGTGGGTTTGCCAGAACTCAATCACCAGAACTATTGAGAAGAAAGGTAATAACACCAGCATTTATTTGGAAGTAAAATATTTGAAGTTAATATTTTCATTGAATCCAGTCCCTGACCTGGTTCAAATACATATTGAGGTAAAAAAGTCTTTAGATCTTGCTGACCATCTTGCTTACATCTTACTAATTAAAATGTACATATTAATGTTTTTATTGCAGGTTTTTACTGGTGTAGTTTTAAATGCAGTTTAAATAATTAGTTAATCCAGGACTAGCCAGGCCCCAAGCTCTGAATTTGCACATTGTATGCAGCTCGGGGGTGAAATTGTCAAGATTACCTCTCACCACCAGGGAGCAGCAAAGGACTGAATTTGTGTTTGCTTGTTGCTATTATTGAATCAATGTTGAAATCATTGTTTGCACCTGTGTCTCGTTGTCTTATGTATTTAATTTTCCCCCGTTCCTTTTCTTGGTGGTCAGTCTTAGTGACTTCTGCCCTGTGGTTAGTTGCCTTGGTCCTTTGAGTTGCCTTGGTCCTTTGAGTTGCCTTGGTCCTTTGAGTTGCCTTGGTCCTTTGAGTTGCCTTGGTCCTTTGAGTTGCTTGGTCCTTTGAGTTGCCTTGGTCCTTTGAGTTGCCTTGGTCCTTTGAGTTGCCTTGGTCCTTTGAGTTGCCTTGGTCCTTTGAGTTGCCTTGGTCCTTGTAATTCTCCTTTTGTAGGTTTTGGGTTTGCCCATGTTTATTTTGATTCCTGTGTATTGCCCTTCTGTCTGTGTTTATTCTAGTTTTTAAAAAATCATTCTTCACTGTGTATTCTGGTTCCTGTCTTGTTTCTCTGCAAGTGGGTCCACTCCTCAGTTCCACATAACATAAATAGTTGGAGCACATAATGACCTCTAGCTCTTCCAGGATCAGTTTTAGTGCCATAAATCCTTTTCCCAAATGTGTTGGCTGCATTTTTACTTACTGAGTAATAGCATTTCTTTAGGAGGTGGAATATGTCTATAATCTTGGGATCCATCTAACCTGGAGTTTGTTTGCTGTAAATACACTGGCATGAGTTCCCTGGATTCATTATGAAATGTTAAATGATGAGGCACAGTGATGTTCAATGCTAATAATCGCTAAACGAACATCCCTTGGTACTTTTGAAGATGTTCACATTCACATCTGTACGGAACTTCAGCTCTTTTCGAATGGCTGAAACATGGCAGTTATTCGATACTGTTGGAGTACAACTATGTACATTATGTCACTTACACTGGCTCTGTGAGCAGCAGCGTATTTACCGTTTGTCAGGACAGAGCTGATCTGTAAGCTTTCCTGTGTGTGACCTTTTCTGGCTGTGTGGAGGCCTACTTACTTGGCGTAGGCCTTCTCCAGCAAGGCGCTCCAGAACTCGGACCCCTCGGCCGAGCGGACGAACACCAGCTGCCCGTATTTGGTGGGCAGCCTGTCGTCAATCACCACGTCCACCCACTCTCCATACTGCCAGAACTGGAGGTACAGAGAGAGGTTCAGTTTACACTTTTTTACTTTTCGTATTTATTTATTGTTGACTAATATTTATTATTGATATATTAGCAGGCTAGCAGCTCTGTACTCTCCGCACACCAGGTTCTGGATTATAAGAAGTATGATGGCTAACAATGTTAGCATGTGCCATACAGTTCATTGCATTTTAATTAACTGTTTGAGACTTTTATGAGATCTGAAGGACTTTCATCCAAGTTAACTTTCTATTAATTCCAGACTCTGAAAGAAATGTGTGAAAGTGGCTGAAAAGGTACGAATGCTCCACCCTAGAGGTACATAAAATTGTACACAGTAAATGTTCAAATGTGGCAGATACCACAAGCTGGTGGGTAAACTGCCCAGTCCCCCCCACCACAGAAAGTGGTATATGAAATTTATTGAAGGATATCCCCTTGAGATGAATCATCTCGTTTTCAAGGGGGTCCAGGAAACAAATACACATAAGAACATCAAACACAAGCACATACAATCACATACAACACACATAAAGGCTCTCAATTAACCACCCACCCACACATCCCATCCGACCAGTCCACATCACCCATACAAACTAAATACTTAATAAATGGCTAAATAAATGTGTAAATAAATACAAATAAGTAAATAACTAAAGGCCCTACAAACCATAAAAATAGATAACAGCCACTATAAACTTACAACAAATAGGCATTACAATTAAAAACAACACAGTGTTTTAAGCAGAGATAATAATTTTTAAATAAACGTATGGAAGTGATTGTTCTAATAGAGTTGGGTAGGATGTTCCAATCAGAAGGAGCTTTAAATTTAAAGACACGTCTACCAATTTCTTTAGAAATGTTAGGTACACAGAAGAAAAGTTGTTGTGTGTCTAAGTGAGTCTGATGATCTGTATGGCACTAGGTATTGTTTTAAATAAGAAAGATAAATAAAGTGAACACTCCAATGAAAGTGTCTTCTGGAGTTGAGCGGGAGCCAATTTAATGTCTCATACATTGAACAATGGTGAGTTCGATAAGGACACCTTAAAATAAATCTACAGAGACTATTGTAAACAACATCAACATAATCAAGTATAGGTAGTAATAACTGTGTAGCAATTTTTTTTCTCATTTGATAGGTAAAAAAGTTTATAGAGCGATATAGTATACTAAGATTGCGATTCATTTTGTTTGTAATGGAGTCAACATGGGGCTTAAAAGAAAGTGCTGAATCAATACAAAGACCCAAGTAATTAAAGGTATCCACTTTCACAAGAGGTGTTCCATCATTAAAAGAAATAGACAAATCATCAGTTGATTGAGCAAGATTATGTCTAGTACCAAACAACATGCTACATGATTTATTTTTGTTCAACAAAGGTTTGTTATAAGAAAACCAGTTCTGAACAACAGTAAATTCAAATTGCAAGGAGCTTTCAATTTCAGATAAATCAGCCTTAGACGTGTAAATGACCGTGTCATCAGCATAAAATTGAACATGACAATCAGAACAAATTTGAGGAAGAACATTAATAAATATAGAAAAAAGGAGTGGCCCTAAGGATTACCCTTGTGGTACACCCTTTTCAACAATTAAATAGTCAGATTGACTTCTGTGAAGACTGACACAGGGACGTCTAGTGTGTACATATGAAATAAACCAGAGTAAAGCATAATGAGAGACACCAATGGCATAAAGTTTATCAAGAAGTACGTAATGGTCAACAATATCAAAGGCCTTGGTCAGATCTAAAAAAATGGAACCAGTACATTTACCATTGTCAGAGGCTGAAAACACCTCATTAGTAAACTTTAAAAGAGCGGAAGTTGTGGAAATATTATGTCTAAAACCATGGAGATAGAATATTGAAATCTAAAACATAACAAGATAATTGATTACAAATAAGCTTTTCAAAAATCTTAACTACAGAGCTGATAATAGAAATTTGTTGATAATTATTGCGATCATAGGGATCAGCTCCTTTATGAAGTGGAGTAACTCTGGCGCATTTCCATGTAGACGGGAGTACACAAGTAGATCAGGATAAATTAAATAGGTCAGCTAGTGGATATATCAAAACATGAGCAGCTAATTTAAGAAACTTAGTCTCAAGGCCATCTGGACCCAGACCTCACCTGGAAGTGAAAGATCCCAGCGTAGTCCTTTTTGTCGAAGGACTGTCCCAGAGGAACCACACGGACCAATATCTCCTCATCCAGAGTGAGAGAGGCGATGGCGGCTAGCAGCCAGCAGTCACCTGCACAGGTACACACAGATACACACACCTGGAGGGTTAGTACTCCACAGCACTGACAATGACTGGACAAGCTGATATCACTGAAGGATTTTTATATTCTTACTTTGTGAATTAATTTAATCTGAGTGTTCCTATGTACTGTGCATATAGACTGTTTTGTGTGTAATGTCTTCTGTTATGTTTATTTTGAATATGAGATTGAGAATTTGAGTATTATTTGCTTTATAATGATATTTGTATGCGCTGCTACCTTATTGCACCTGGGTAAATAAGTGTTTCACCATATAGGGGAATCCAGAGAGAGAGAATAACAAAAAAATAACAAAAAAACATTAATTATTGGCGTTTGCTATTTGGACAAGTGTCTTCTCTCTTTCTCTCCCTCTCTGTCTCGGTCACTCTCTCCCTCTCTTTCTGTCTCTGTCACTCTCTATAAGCTATTTCAGAGTTAATTGAAGTGTATTTTCTTGCTTTAAACCTCAGATTGGTGAATACCCCATACCAGCCATTATAAAGCCTGCAGGTCATCAGAAACACTAAGTATTTAAAGTATCCTTCTTTGCACACAAGAACTGCCTCAGCCAATCAAAAACATACACTGAAACTAAAATTATATGAAGAAACTCCAGAAAGTAACTGAGATCTGTTTTACCACAGTAATTAATAATGTTTCCAGCAGAGGGTGCTGTTGGCCCATTGATTTGGGAGCTGAAGATGGTTATGCTCTGGGTAAATCACTACTGCAGCCAGATGTGGTGCAGATGTTATTGTTGATTCCCAGAGAAATTGCCCATTTTTTGTTAGATAGCTAATTTTTTCAAAAGTCATTTGAATTAAAAAATGGGATTTGATCATTGTTTTTGGATGCTATAATCATTTGGTGTGCCCTGAGAGCAAACGGTCCATTCTCGTATTGTGAGAATAGTTCATTCTCACGGGGGGACGTTTCTATTGTCATATTCATGTGTGTTCTGTTTGTGTGACTGACAAGCATTTACACTCAGCACAACCATACAGGACGTAGGCGTGTGATATCCCCGTTACCATTGTTTTTATTAAAAATGATCTTCTTTTTAGAGTCACTGCAACACAAACGATTGTACACACGCCATACTACTCCTGGTAGGTGGTTCCCTGAGTAAATATTACCTGTGGTTCTATTTGCACGATATGTATTTTCATTTTCATTTTTAACTGCTCTTTGGTTTGCAAATCAACAGTGTTGGACATGAGTACTGTAGGATAATGCAGTGTGACAACTTAAATATCATGTGAAAGATATTGTGAAAGTAAGACAAGATTTCTTTTTTAAATCTAACTTCAGCTAAAAGGTTTTCTGAATTTGGTTTCCACATGGTTCAGTTCATAAAGGCCTTTTTAATTAACTGTAACTGGTCTCTTATATAGCTTAGGCTCTAGATGGTATGATTTCCAAATCTGGATCAAATAATTATAGTGCGGGGAACTAATACAGTCCCATTGGTCTCAGGACCCACCAAAACTTAAATATTTAAAGCCTTACAGCTGTCAGACCTGAACCAGCAGACCAGCTGATTTCTATTTGTCAGAAGTTAAAAAAAAAAATTATATAGTTTAGGATTTCCAAATCTATAAAATAATCTCTACGCTTTTTTAGTTAAATTAAAATGTGGAATCAGCTCACTCAGACTTCCTTGGCAGATGTCGGTTCTAGTGGCTCCGTGGTCGATGAATCGGGGGTCTCTACACAGCTCCTGCAGAGAGAAAAAAGGGTAAAGGGAAAATAAATTTTTAAAAAGATACGCAGTACATGTCAGAGTGCTGTGATTACACATGATTTAAATCAACTGAATTAAATCATTAAATAAGTTTTTCTTTCACACCCAGAAGGCAATTTCACAACTTGCCCCAACTCTGCAGCAGTCGACTCATACAATATGTAAGGTGCACTTAAGATTTAATTCCATTTTGGGGCTTAATTCCAGCATAACTTAATTATAGGGAAACGGAGACAATTTACAGAGTTAAATGTTCAGGCCTCCCTCCCAACTCGACCCAAGTTCTCGTTCGCTGTGTAACTGCACTAAAGAGCTGAGTAAAACCCGGATCGACTGTTTTTCTTCGGTCCATGTTCCAGATTTGGGAAGGTTCCGGGTTTTACTCAGAGCAGTTATCCAGCTAAGTCGGTAATCCTGCTTGGTGGAATACCCCCCTGGTCATCACTGGAACATTTTATTTGAAGATTAGAATTTTTCCGGTTTAGTAAACTTTAAAAATGCCATTGATAACATTCCTCATTGTGTCAGCACAAATCAGTAACTTTATTTCTGCAAAATGTCTTCCAAATCACGTTATTATTATTATCCAATATTCAACCTTCTTAAGGATAATATTTTAAAATGTGCTTTCGACCTTATGTATTATGTAACTATTTAATAAGTATTACTGTATTATTCCATGTTTCTGATTTAAATTCTGTTTTATTTATTTTATCTATACTTCTGCATTATTATTATCATTATTACTATTAGTAGTAGTATGACAATATTTTATATATTAATATTTAAATAATCTGTCTTTACATGTCAGATAGGGGCCATAGAGTAAACTGAACACATTCCTGCTGTAATGAGCCTGTCTGCTGGAGCAAAGCAGTCTACAGTCACTATAGATGAGGAAGCGCAGTCTTCAAATGAATTCCCTGTGCTGATTATAGCACAGCAACCGCTCATCTCAAACAAAGTACCACGAGTAGTGATTCTGTGTGAATAGAACTGAGTCATTCAAAATGACAGAGAGGAGGATATTTTGGATGCCACACCCTTGTATCGAGACCAGGATGTACAGCGTAAACACAGTGATTGTTTAATCATCCAAATGTGATATGGCTTACACAAAGAATCAAGCCATGTCAGGGAAGGTTTTTTGAACCTGCAACATGCAGCATGGTATTACTGTCTATGATTAGCCAGACACAAAAGTGGTCCCTTTACTGATATTCTATGCATCTGGTAGAAGTCAATATAAAGTGAGTTTTTCAACTGACCGTTGGCCTTTTCCAGACCAGTCCGCGGGATCCGGAGGAGTCCGGTCCCAGCTTGTCATACGCCAGGGACATGGGGCCGGCGGGGAAAAGGTCATCCTCGAACAGGCACCCCCTTTCCAGACACTGGTTCTTCAGGGTGCTGTAGTCCTGCCCGCCGAATTTCACTGCGTTCCCGTTGGTGCCGATTCCTTGGGCCCGTTCCTTGTTATCCTAGGGTATCTGCCATGGACGTCATACTGCTGACTGGACTGGAGCACTGCTGGGTTCCGCTGGACTGAGAGACTCTGTGGAGGGTTTGGTGAGCATGTTGGCCTGGTTCTGCCTGCTTTATACCTGACAGAGGAGGTCCAGGGAGGCAGGAACATGGACAAGGAGGAGCTACAGGTGGACAGGTGCGATCAAAAAAAAAAAGGTAAAAAAGCCTCACCTGGAAAAATACAGCTGCTGCCCTCATCTCATCTGGGAATTCTACACTTTGGGATTTTTGTGGGATCGTGGAGCGCACGCAGGGGATGCCATGAGAAACGGGATGATGCTGGGATTGTGAAAGTGGGCACAGTCTGTTCCTACCCCTGCAGGTGCTCTCTTTAAACTCAAGTGTGGACAATTAAAACGTGTCGGAGTTTGACATTTTTTAGGTTTAACCGTTCTGATTTGCACTCTTAACAAAGGGTTCCTTGACTTGTTCCTTGACCCTTTGTAGTGCTTTATGGAACCCTCTATAGTAGGTGTGAAGATTGTAGAAGATTCCAGCCACCTTCTCTTAGTTCGCCCAATCATTCCTTTGATCAGAAATTTTTGTCACGTGTATCCTTCAGAAAACCTTTTACTGTGGTCCAATGTTACCAAAATTAGGGGATACAGCTGTTTAGAAAATGAATGCAAAATAATCAGTTGAACTAAAAACTGGCGTACAGATCGGCCCTCCAGGACTGGGGTCATGGCAGGGCTCTAGCCTTAGTGCTGCCCTAGGCAAGATCACGGACCGGGGGATGGGGGGTTTGGGGGTTTCACTAACTTTCATTAACGCAACAGAATCTATTTTTCCATTTTTACCCTTAGTTTCCCCCCCCCCCCCCTACCCCATATGATTGCCGCCCCTCCCATACGGATGGCACCCTAGGCAACCATGTATTACCTGTGCCTAGAACTGGCCCTACTCCATGGGATGAGAGTTTTGCAAGGCAAATAAAATTGAGACAGCTTTGGTAAGCGGAGACAGACGGGTGGGTCTTCATGGTCAAAACATTGTGCCAGCTGTGTTACCTCCCTGTGAAATTGTGCAAGTGCACCAACACAGACAACATCATACCCATTAGCGGTCTCCCTCAACCTTGCTTGTGCCAGACGGTACCTTTACCTGCATACAGTCCAGCATCACAGCACTGCCCCATCATCACATTCCTGCGCTGTTGCAACTGTTGATCGTAAGCACCCATTTCACCTGCATGATTTGCTCAGGCAAATGTATTGGTCAACCGTATAATCATTGTTAAATCGTATAATAAACCGTATAATGATTGCATTTGTAAATCTTCGCGCAGCTAGACCAATGAGGGAATATCTCGGAGCAAAGGTATGTATTCTGCTATTGCTGTGGGAAAAGGTAAAAAGTTATTAAAGTTAATAAAGAAATATTACTGTTCTTGCAACCGGGTGAGACTGCTTTTTATATTCACGGGATCAGCTAATAAGTGACCACGTATCAAAAGTCATCGTACCACGTTACCTTCCGCTTTAAGTCTGGTCTTTGCTGACCCCAGTTCATTCAAAAGGCAGCCTGTGTGCTTTACATTGACTATCAGCCACCAACACTGATTGTGTACTCATTTATCTGACTCCAATTTAATTATTAATATTCATTTGACATGTAAAATTTCCACTTGATTTTCTAACGGACTCCCCTACTTTTAAGATGGTTCTCTGAACTGGATCTGCCGGTTCCACCGCGCATTACATTCGGCCGTTATGTACACGACTCACAGCTGGCTAGATATCTGCGGTTATCTCAGAGGTTGCGGAAGAAGCCACTTTGTGAGGTATATCCTATGATTAAGGCTCAGGGACCCACAAAAGGAATATTGGCGACCACCGTTCTCAACATGTATAAACGCAATGCGGAGATGATCTACTTTAAGACATCTTGTTTAACTGTGTTCTGAAGTTTATAATATTTAAAATAGAATTGTAGTAGAGCTGATTTACCCAGTTTACTGTGAACTGCATTCAATGTTCATTACTAGGGATAGCTGCTACTTTATGGGAAGGATGTGCTTTATCTTATCTGTTCTGTAGTTACTTCGATGACATTTCTGTATGCGCTTACTGTATGTCGCTTTGGACAAAAGCGTCTGCTAAATGACTGTAGCAGAAGGAAGCAAAATCCATTCAAGAATTTGGGGAGCTTCACAAGCAGTGGAATGAGGCTAGAGTAAGTGCATCAAGAGCCACCATGCACAGACAAATCCAGGACATGGGCTACAAATGTTGCATTCCTCGTGTCAAGCCACTCCTGAACCAGAGACAACGTCAGAAGCGTCTTACCTGGGCTAAGGAGAAAAATAACTTGACTGTTGCTCAGTGGTCCAAAGTCCTCTTTTCAGATGAAAGTAAATTTTGCATTTCATTTGGAAATCAAGGTCCCAGAGTCTGGAGGAAGAGTGGAGAGGCACAGAATCCACGTTGCTTGAAGTCCAGTGTGAAGTTTACACAGTCAGTGATGATTTGGGGTGCCATGTCATCTGTTGGTGTTGGTCCACTGTGTTTTCTGAAGTCCACAGTCTACGCAGCCAGACATTTTAGAGCACTTCATGCTTCCTTCTGCTGACAAGCTTTATGGAGATGCTGATTTCATTTTCCAGCAGGACCTGGCACCTGCCCACACTGCCAAAAGTACCAAAAGCTGGTTCAATGACCATGGTATTACTGTGCTTGATGAACAAGCCTTAAACCATCACTCTGCTGCCAGAAATACAGTAGATATGGATGGATAACTTGAAGGGTTTCTTCTCCTGACTTATCTTTCCATAGAGTTCAATAGGATAATTTTTCATGAGAAACAACCCTTAAAGTGATCCAGCCATAGCTACTGCATATCTGGCAGCAGAGCGTCTTGGACGTCCGTATGCATACTTTTTTGGCGACTATGAATTGGCCTTTATTCGACAACAAAAGCAAGATGGCTTGTGTTGCTTCACCTGCTGTAAAACAGCTCTCTGGGCTGGCTCTGGTTCTGAGGGCTCTGTGGTCCAAACCAGTCATTGTGAAGACAGACAGTTGCACAAGAGTCTGTGCAGTTTATATGCAAGTCATCATATTTTTTTAATCCTCAGTTAATTAGGAGGGTATTTGTGTAATTGTAGGAGTTCAGGTTATCTTTCTGTCGAGCCTAAATTTAACTCTTATAATTTAGTATAATTCAGGTTCTCACTTGTGAAATATTTTGAAATGATTATTACCCTGCTGAATGATAATATAATTATGGAAGCAACAAGAAAGCATTAAAATGCAAAAAAATCCATGTGCAAAAATACACTGTGATTGAGCTTCAAATAATTAATTCTTCTATGCGGTTTGAATTGGGGGCTTTCAGGCGATCTCTGACTTTGTCTCCACAGCCAGAACATCTCTTATTCTGGGCGTGTCCTGCTAGGCCGATGCTGAAATATATTTCTTGAACATGGACACTATGCCAAGGACATTCACTCAGGTTATTAAGGCAGAAAACAACATGCTTCCCTGTCTCATCTGTGGTGTTCACAAGCCTGTCTGACTGTCTTGTTCTGCCCAGCACATTTACAAGCTCGTTTGCAGTCTGGAAAAATACAGACCTAATAATGTAAATCCACTTTGAGAAGCTCATTTTGATTGTGTTTGTTTTCAGGCTGAATATGGGAGAGCTTTCTATACTTTCAGAATTTCAGAGCTAGCTTCAGTTTATCTCTGTGTATGATCTCCCATGCATAGATATAGAACCATAGATGTGACATATCATGGGATGTAAATCAGGAATATTTACTATTCTGAAATGGAACAATTTGGCAGCCATTTTACCTGGGTACAGTTCCTAGCAAAAGTGTCATGTACTGTCTTTTTTTCAAACCCACTGTGATGTCATAATCGGGTCTCAGAAGCCAGTTAGCTGGTGATTGGATCATAGATATAGAACCATGGTTAAAGGCCACCATCTTACCTGGGTACGGACTCAAGAATTGTGCCACTAAACTATGACTTATGACTAATCTATGGTTCTATATCTATGCGCCCATGAATCTCACAGAATGACGCAGTAATGCAGAGTCCCCGTAACCAAGGTGCTTATTTGAACGCAATGCACGCACTGCCTGTCACAGTATCATCACAGTCTGTGTTAAATATTCGGATGGTAAAGACCGACATTGGGTTGTCCATGCCATCCGTACTCAGGTGATGACAAAATATAATTCCTTCACCCTTTTGAGGGCGTGTGTTTGACTCAAATTCGTCAAAAAGCTTTTGAGTGGGCGACTTTTTCTTACAAATGGGGGCACTTATTTCCGGGGTTTAGTTGAGGGGATAAACCGGAAGTAAAAACTACTACTTGTAATACAAGACATAGAGGGTATATGCATGTCTATGTTACAAGAGTGTGAAATATTACAAACTACTTCCTCACTAGTTTGGAAAGAGTTTTGCAGAATTTCTTTTGCACACTGCTTGCAAAGTCAGGGGAGAGGGCACATAGTAAACAGGGGTCTGAGTGGACAGGGGATAGGGCACATAGTAAACAGGGGTCTGAGTGGACAGGGGAGAGGGCACATAGTAAACAGGGGTCTGAGTGGACAGGGGAGAGGGCACATAGTAAACAGGGGTCTGAGTGGACAAGGGGAGAGGGCACATAGTAAACAGGGGTCTGAGTGGACAAGGGGAGAGGGCACATAGTAAACAGGGGTCTGAGTGGACAAGGGGAGAAGGCACATAGTAAACAGGGTCTGTGGAGGCTGACGGCATTCATGGGTCCGCAGCTCAATGTGATGAAGGGTGGGCTATATACACAGTGTACATGCTGTGGGTCCGTTTAGCTGCGGAGCTGACTGGTTGTTTGAGGTGAGAGCCTCAGCTGAAGTGCCATTGGTGAAACTCCACCTCTTCATTGGGAAGTTCTCTTGGGTGACGCACGTATCGCCCCCATGATCACCTCAGTAACATACGCCCCCATGATCACCTCAGTAACATACGCCCCCATGATCACCTCAGTAACATACGCCCCCATGATCACCTCAGTAACATACGCCCCCATGATCACCTCAGTAACATACGCCCCCATGATCACCTCAGTAACATACGCCCCCATGATCACCTCAGTAACATACGTGGCTGAGCTCATACTAAATTTGTTTATACAGCTTTAAAAAAAATAAAAATAAATAAAAGATGTTGGGAGATGTTCGTTAAGGCGCGTTGCAAACAAAAATAAAACTGAGTTCAGTGTTAGGCTTTAGGCCAGAATGTACAGCACTGTTTCACGCAAAACACAACCTCTCATTATGGGTCCTGCTCAAGACCTGCAACGGGACCCCCACGCTACACCAGGGCCCCCCACGCTACACAAGGGCCCCCCACGCTACACCAGGGCCCGGATGACGGGACCCCCACGCTACACCAGGGCCCGGATGACGGGACCCCCACGCTACACCAGGGCCCGGATGACGGGACCCCCACGCTACACCAGGGCCCGGATGACGGGACCCCCACGCTACACCAGGGCCCGGATGACGGGACCCCCACGCTACACCAGGGCCCGGATGACGGGACCCCCACGCTACACCAGGGCCCGGATGGCAAAAGACATAGCGGCCCCCAGCGCCAGGCCGAGGGACAGGAAGAAGGCCATGACGGGTTAAAATTATGTGTAATGGTTTGTCAATGATTGTGGTGTCATATATACCCATATACAGCAATGATGAACATAAGTGGGCATATCTCAAAGTTTCCACAGTAGAATATCTTCATAATTAGCAGGCATATAGAATGGACCTTGTTCATTGCCAGCCAGTTGATGTTCAAAAGTACTTATGGGAAAATTTTGTGTAATGGTTTGTCAATGATAGTGGTGTCATATATACCCATATACAGCAATGATGAACATAAGTGGGCATATCTCAAAATTTCCACAGTAGAATATCTTCATAATTAGCAGGCATATAGAATGGACCTTGTTCATTGCCAGCCAGTTGATGTTCAAAAGTACTTATGGGAAGATTTTGTGTAATGGTTTGTCAATGATAGTGGTGTCATATATACCCATATACAGCAATGATGAACATAAGTGGGCATATCTCAAAATTTCCACAGTAGAATATCTTCATAATTAGCAGGCATATAGAATGGACCTTGTTCATTGCCAGCCAGTTGATGTTCAAGAATAATTATGGGAAGATTTTGTGTAATAGTTTGTCAATGATAGTGGTGCCATATATACCCATATACAACAATGATGAACATAAGTGGGCATATCTCAAAATGTCCACAGTAGAATATCTTCATAATTAGCAGGCATATAGAATGGACCTTGTTTATTGCCAGCCAGTTTATGTTTGAGAGTAATTATGGGAAGATTCTGTGTAATGGTCTGTCAATGGTAGTGTTGCCATATACCCATATACAGCAATAAAAAAACATACATGGTCATATCTCACAATTTCCACTGTATAATTTTTTCATGGGGGGGGGGGGGGGGGGGGGCGTTATTATTACCATTTTTTTAAATCGTCAAAAAATAGGTTGTGACCCCAAATGAAATAACAATTTAAAAATCGCGTATTTCAATTATTTTTGCAAAAAATAAGACATCAGATTTAGGGAGTACTCTGAATGGTCTCTACAGTGGCTGGAGAATTGTTTGATCGATGTGACCACGATTTTAGCTGTGCAAGCTAAACCGTCAGTGCTAAAACATTTATCTTATTCAAAGAAATGTATCATGGATAAGTGGTTACAAACAGGGTCTCTCAAAGGGAATGATTCAGAGGCTGGTCCATCTACCAGTAAGGAAACAGCTCCAGTGTCTGACACTGAAAAGAGGCATAAAGAAAAACGAAGGAAATACAGCAGTGAACATGAAGACTTTGTTTTTTTTATTCCGAACAAGCTTTTTATGTAGGCTAATTGTAAATTATGGGTCTGGGATCTAGTTTTATCTAGCTATGTTTTACAACTGTTTATGAAAACATTCTGAGTAACATTAGCCTGGCCCTAACGAGTCGGGTTGAATTTGTCACATTTGATGAATCGCACATCATCATCATCATCATACCTTTATTTAAACAGGGAAGGGCCATTGAGAGCAAGCTCTCTTTTACAAGGACGCCCTGTTTACAATACAAAAATAACAACAGTATAGAAAATATTAAAACAGAACAACAGCATATAATATTACAGTATAAAAACTAAAATATTAATAAATAACAACATAAAAGCACTATTTAGGCGCATCAATGGTTCAGCGAAAACACACACATTCACACTGCTCTATGTCAATCAATAGAGATTTAAATTGATTAAAAGGGATTAGCTTGTCTAATTTTGTGTGTTTTTGTATATTATTCCATTTGTTTGGAGCATAGTACATAAAAGCCAATTTCCCGATCTCCGTGCGGACACGACAATTTTCTAGAGCCAAAAAGTCTTGGGACCTAGTGCAGTGTGACGATGATTTCCCATTAAGAAGACATGTGAGGTATGCAGGCAGTTCACCAAGAAGTGCTTTGTAAATAAATAGAATACAGTGTTGTTTTCTCCTAACTGCCAAGGACTGCCACCCAACTTTCTCATACTCATACAGTATACAATGATGTGTTCTAAAAACATCCCCGGTTATAAATCTGAGGGCGGAATGATAGACTGCATCGAGAGGTTTAAGAGTGGAGGTGGGAGAGTTCATATAAATCACATCACCATAGTCTATCACAGATAAAAATGTTGACTGTATAATTTGTTTTTTGCAGTATTGAGTAAAACATGACTTATTTCTATAAAAGAATGCTAGTTTTGCTTTTAAAGATTTCGACAATTCAGTAATGTGTGTTTTGAAGCATAGTTTGTCATCCAACCAAAAACCAAGGTACTTATAGCTGGATACTCTCTCAACCAATGTCCCATTAAGGGTGGAAATATTCACTTCTGTGGAACTGCTATTCTTTTTATTTGAAAACAACATGCATTTTGTTTTATCCGAATTTAAAACTAATTTAAGATCAAGTACAATTTTCTGTATAGCACAGAAGTCAGACTGTAGGTTTTGAACCGCCTGGGCAGCAGAGGGCGCCATTGTATATAGAATGGCGTCGTCCGCATAAAGATGAATTGAGCTGTATCTGAGGTATTTTCCTCATAACATCAGCATTGGTTTTGTATGCATTTCATTTGGCTCGTGAATTAACTGTGTCCATTCTCAATGAACAGCAGTGATTGCGTTGCTAGGCTACTGGTTAAACATTTAGTAACGTGCATTTCAATTATGTAGTAGCGCCCTATTAGCTCAGAATCATTGAATGTTTTTTTTTTTTCTGTAACATTAGTGTTATTTTTTATTGTTTGTTGCGTCAAAATATATTAGCTCAGCCCCCCAATCACAATTATCACCGCGTGAAGCCGTGTTACATTGTGTAGGTCTGTCCGTGATTTTCAGTGTCGATTATTACACGTGTAATTGCATTTGTAAAACGCTGGGGTCCTGCAGGGGGGCCGAGGAAGCTTTTGTGGTCGGTCGTGTGGGCCGCGAGTTGTAAAAGGTTGGGAACCTCTGGTCTATGCAAATATAAATGTAATTTTTTATCAGATCCTAGAATCCAGTAGCCTACTGAAAATGTGGTGGATGGATGACTAAATAGGAGAGATAGCCAGCCAGATCTTGATTGTGTGTGTGTGTGTGTGTGTGTGTCTGTGTGGCCTACAGGAGCCTGTTTTGATTATTAGTTTTAAATAGGAGGCTATTTGGTAAAGGTTTATTTGGAGGACACCATAAAATATGTTTATTAGAACCATTAGGCTATTTATTTATTCTATTTTTTATCTGTATCTGTTTGTTGTCAAAGGTTTCTAAAATAAAAATAAATATGTCACCACTTTAAATAGTAAAGTATTTGCTTTGCTGCCATTAGCTGAAACACATTCGCAATTTTATCTGCAATTCACAATTGCAAACAGCCGCATGTAATATTTCGTAAAAAAAATACACAATTGTATTATTGTTGTGTCTGTGTTGGTCAATCAAATTTCTAAAAAAAAAAACCAAAACTTTAAATAAGAAGTAAAAGTTTTGCTGCTTAGCTGTTACACAATCGCATATTAAATCTGCAAAAAATCAATGCAAAACAGCGCATGTGTATCATTTCGTAATAAAAAAAGTAGGCTATTAAAGTGTTGACGTCTCGGAATATCATTAGATATAACAGAATAATTATAGACCCAGACCAAACAGGCTTTATCCCAAATAGATATTTATTTGATACTGTAAGACGAACTTTGAATATAATAAATTACTCACAGAAAACGAATATTCAAACATTGATTCTTACTTTGGATGCTGAGAAAGCCTTTGATAGGGTGTCATGGCCTTTTATAATAGAAACCTGTATTAAGTTTGGCTTTCATGACACCTTTATCAAATGGCTTCAAGCAATGTATAAAACATCAAGAGCACAGGTCAGGGCAAATGGGACCCTGTCAGAGAGCTTTGAGTTAAAACGGGGAACGAGACAAGGGGACCCACTATCTCCATTAATTTTTGCAATTTGTATTGAACCTCTGGCAGCATATCTTTGAGCAACCAATGAAATTGAAGGGGTAAAAATAGCAGAGCAATGTCATAAATTGGCATTATATGCAGATGATGTGGTCTTATATGTTACAAATTTAGAAAAATCCTTACCAGCACTTATGCAAATAATTATTAACTACAGCTTAGTATCAGGATATAAGTTAAATATGCAGAAATGTGAAGCAATGGTCCTAGGTGTCCCTGTCTGTAGAGACATGAAAAGGCAATATCTATGGCAATGGGATAATGATAGAGTTCAGTATCTGGGAATTGTGATACCAAAGAATCTTAAGTTATTATATCAATTGAATTACAACTGTCTGGAGGTACAAATTAGACAAGATCTGAATGGGTGGAGAATTGTATTACTATCACTGGGTGGAAGAATAGATGCAATAAGAATGAATGTATTGCCCCGTTTTCTGTTTCTATTCCAGACAATACCTGTTCATAAGTGCAAGTGCTTTCAAAAAATGGGATAAAATGATAAATACATTTTTATGGGATGATAAAAAACCAAGAGTTAAAATGAAGACACTTAAAATGGCTAAAGAGAAGGGAGGTCTTGCCCTCCCCAACCTAAAGCACTATTATTATGCAGCTCTAAAGAGAAAGGAGGTCTTGCCCTCCCCAACCTAAAGCACTATTATTATGCAGCTCAAAGAGAAGGGAGGTCTTGCCCTCCCCAACCTAAAGCACTATTATTATGCAGCTCAAAGAGAAGGGAGGTCTTGCTCTCCCCAACCTAAAGCACTATTATTATGCAGCTCTAAAGAGAAGGGAGGTCTTGCCCTCCCCAACCTAAAGCGCTATTATTATGCAGCTCTAAAGAGAAGGGAGGTCTTGCCCTCCCCAACCTAAAGCACTATTATTATGCAGCTCTAAAGAGAAAGGAGGTCTTGCCCTCCCCAACCTAAAGCACTATTATTATGCAGCTCAAAGAGAAGGGAGGTCTTGCCCTCCCCAACCTAAAGCACTATTATTATGCAGCTCAAAGAGAAGGGAGGTCTTGCTCTCCCCAACCTAAAGCACTATTATTATGCAGCTCAAAGAGAAGGGAGGTCTTGCCCTCCCCAACCTAAAGCACTATTATTATGCAGCTCTAAAGAGAAGGGAGGTCTTGCCCTCCCCAACCTAAAGCACTATTATTATGCAGCTCTAAAGAGAAGGGAGGTCTTGCCCTCCCCAACCTAAAGCACTATTATTATGCAGCTCTAAAGAGAAGGGAGGCCTTGCCCTCCCCAACCTAAAGCACTATTATTATGCAGCTCTAAAGAGAAGGGAGGTCTTGCCCTCCCCAACCTAAAGCACTATTATTATGCAGCTCTAAAGAGAAGGGAGGCCTTTCCCTCCCCAACCTAAAGCACTATTATTATGCAGCTCAAATGCAACCAATACATACTTGGTTAAATGATAATTCTGAAGCAAATTGGAGGACAATAGAGCAATACATGTGTAGTGTCTCAATAAAAGCGATGCCTTTCTGCACAGAGAAACAACGAAGGACACAAGTAGTTGACAGTACATTAATTAGAAATACTTTGGAGACTTGGAATAGAATTAAGAGAAATTGTGAAATGAGAGATGACTTAATCGTACTGAGAGAGATAAAGGAAGACCCAGAGTTTACTCTAATAAACATGATATAACTTTTAATATATGGGCACAAAAGGGACTGATTATATTTGGACAATGTCTAAATGAAAATGGAATAAAATCATTTGAATCATTAAGGCAATTCTATCATTTACCACAATCTCACTTCTTTCGATACCTACAATTGAGAAGTTATATCCAGAACAGTAAAATACAAAGGAAAACCATAAGTGACCTTCATCCACTTGTGCAATTTTTGGTAAAGAACTATAGTAAAATCAGAGTGCCTCATCAAATCTCAGCAATATACACTATTCTAGAAAACAACCATAAGCAACAAGACACAAGGGCAAAACTAAAATGGGAAGAAGAACTTAACATACACATATATGAGGACACTTGGAAGGAAATGAATCAGAATGCACACACAACCACAGCATCTCCCTATTGGAGAGAATACGCATGGAAAATACAATCACGATACTTTATAACACCAGTGCAACAAGCTAAATATAATTCTAAAATAAAACCAAATTGTTGGAGGGAATGTGGTGACACATATGCCAACTTTGGTCATATTTTTTGGTTTTGCCCATCATTACAATTGTTTTGGAACAATATACAGAAGGAAATTAATATTATCTTAAACGGGGTTATTCATTTGAATACAGACTTCATGCTGTTAGGCAAACAGTAGACAAAATAGGAAATAAAAATGATGAATATAAATATTTGTTAAGGATATTGCATATAACAGCAATGAAACAGATAACAAAATACTGGCTTCAAAAAGCATGTCCCCTGATAGATAAACGGAGAGACATGGTTCAACAAATATACCAGATGGAGTACTTAACTTATAAAATGAGGGGGAATCTGAAATTATTTGAAAAAAGATGGGCTAAGTGGTCAAGTTACTATCACAAGGTAAAATAAAGTTACTGGATTATGGTGCTCCATATTAGAACTGACAGTCATTTAGGGGAGCACTAAATATTTATTTATTATTATTATTATTTTTATTTATATGTATATATATATATATATATATATATATATATTTCCTTTTCTTTAATTATTATTATTATTATTTTTTTTACATTAGATTTATGCTTCTGAGATGGGTGGGATATTTTGATATAAGGAAAACCTTTGGATTTATGGAATACAGTAGGTAGTTATTTAAATACGAAATAAGATTAAATGTATTTTTATTTTTATTATTATTATTTTAAAAAAAATATATATATAAATTCAAAATTATGATAATATACTGTAATAATGTAAGTATGTATTGTAAATATTGTTAATAACAATTACTCTCACATTGACTGAATGTAATTATGATGTATCACTGGGTGACACACCTATTCACATTATCTATGTATGTTTAAAAAAAACAAAAAAAACATTTTGTTATCACCACATATACTGTATAACATGGGTAAGATGTATGAAATGATATGATAACAATAATAAAAAAAAGATATAACAGAATACCTTTGTCAAGGTTTCTGGTTGATCCACACTGAGTAGCAAGGCTAAACGCGATTATTAAAGGTCCCATATCATACTATGTTTTGTCTACCAAACATGTTGATAAGGTTTTTTAAGGAAAAAAGTTTTGCAATATATTAAAATATATATATTAATCCAGTGAGTTATTTACTCTTGCAGCTGAACAGCCTGTTTTGTGTGGGCGGTTCAGGTTTTTTTCACATGCTCTGCGTTGATTGGCCAACTGACCCGGAATCACAATCACTCTTGTCTACACTACACTTTAGCTCCGAAAACCCGAAAAAACAAATAAAAAAGAGCAAACGAAGACATCAAAGAACGTATTTTTTACAAAGACAAATATACAATATAGCGATTACCTCTTAACTGTTTAAATGAGCCTGTAGGCTAACGTTAATTTTCAAGCAGTTGAAGATGCATAACTGCATGCTTTCAAATGTGTCCTATAGGTCAACAAATGCGACATTATTGACGTGCCCCCCCCCTCTGCAAGCTATTGTTTTTAAGCATTCGTATGAATAATTTTGGGTAAAATACAGCCACACTATAGACAGTTTCGTTTTTAGAAAATTGACCGAGTTTAACGTTTGCTGGCTTGCCAACAGTAGGCTACCTGCGGTCACTGAATGAGGTGGTGGTGACAGAGGCTAAGTAAAGAACGGAAAGGCAGGTGTTGTGCCGTAGAATGCACCCCTGCCGTGGATTGCACCCCCTGACGGGAGCGCGCACGCTTACGTCATTCGGTTTGAAAAGTTTCTGAATTCGCTTCGTTTCAATATCGTACCAATATAATATGAAGGAGGTATTCATATTATTGTACTATAATGCTTTGTGAAGGGTATCCTTGTTTTAAAGATGGTAAGCAACCTTCGATTTTATACTCATTTCAATTTAGACTCAAAACACGGAATTGGCCAGGGGTATGTTAGACGCAAATCCATAGCTACTTTTCTTATGGTACGATCGCATTATGCTAAAATATAGCCCAGCTATAATTACAAAATTAGCTGGAATTTTACTGGGGTTAGCCTGTATGTAGCTACTCGTAGCTGGAGAAATAACAGCTTCCTTATCCAGCAGATCAGCTCGACTGAAAATTAAATGTGATCCACGGTTATCATATGCAAGTCATATAGCTAAACTATACTGGATACTTGGCAGGACCCCAACGATCACCGTCAAGTATTTCTTTAAATGTTTTCTTGCAGCTAAATGAATGCAAATAAAAATGTATCCCCGATATATCACTGACTATTGTATGCTTTGACCCTCCAGACACACCGCGGTCACATATATTTCCCCCAAATGTATGTCATATCATGCTGGAGTCAAGAGAGTGTTTTATTTCCTGGCACGGCTGTTTTTCTAATTGCCGTGAAATGCACCCCCTCTTAACTTTGGCTAGAAAGGTACTACATACATGAAACTCACAGTTGTAACTCATTTTGACTCCATATGAATGCCCTAAAAAGCATTTGATGCTGGGGTCACCAGAAAAATAATTACAAGGGGGTGCATTTTCAGGCAGGGCAGGATTTCCGCTTGCCGTGAATTGCACCCACTCCTAACTTTGGCTAGGAAGGTCTCACATCCATGAAACTCACAGTGGTAACTCATTTTGACTCCATATGAATGCCGTAAAAAGCATTTGATGCTGGGGTCACCAGAAAAATAATTACAAGGGGGTGCATATTCCGGCAGGGCTGGATTTCCGCTTGCCGTGAAATGCACCCCCTGCTAACTTTGGCTATGAAGGTACTACATCCATGAAACTCACAGTGGTAACTAATTTTGGCGCCATATGTATGCCCTATAAAGCATTTGATGCTGGGGTCACCAGAAACATAATTACAAGGGGGTGCATTTTCAGGCAGGGCTGGATTTCCGCTTGCCGTGAAATGCACCCCCTGCTAACTTTGGCTAGGAAGGTCTCACATCCATGAAACTCACAGTGGTAACTCATTTTGGCTCCATATGAATGCCCTAAAAAGCATTTGATGCTGGGGTCACCAGCACCCCCTCCGGACATTGGCTTGGAAACTGATTTCGTGGAATTTATTATTGCTGAACAAAGTAAAAAATAATAAACACACGTATTTAAAATTTCACTTGTGAGCAAATTAAATATACCTCATGAAAAAATATTATTTGGCATTTACATAGTTTGTGCTTTAAGAAGAAAAAATATTTCAAAGTATTTAAATATTTTAAAGTGGAAATAGGACATTTTTACCATAATTAAATTGTAAACAATTTACATATACACACTTCATTGAGGTACAATTAACTGCACATGCATTGTGAATAATTTATTAAAATGTATTATTAAATAGATTTTTGTTAAATTCCAAATTATGGTAAAAATGTCCTATTTCCACTTTAAAATTAAAACTATGTAAATGCCAAATAATATTTTTTCATGAGGTATATTTAATTTGCTCACAAGTGAAATTTTAAATACGTGTGTTTAATATTTTTTACTTTGTTCAGCAATAATAAATTCCACGAAATCAGTTTCCAAGCCAATGTCCGGAGGGGGTGCATTTCAAAGAAAGGGAAAAAGCAGCCCAGCAAGAATTTTCACCCCGATAATCACGTTAGTGTTGACCTCAGCATAAAATGCTTTTTGCAGTGTACAGGTGGGGCCACTATGTTTCATCTGTGTGACTGTCATGGATGAGAGGCCTTCTTTTCAAAAGTTAGGAAGCGGTGCATTTTACGTCAAATGGAAATTTACAACCCGCCAGTAATTATGTTTCTGTTGACTTTAGCATACAATTATTGTAGTGTACAGGTGAGGACAATATGTTTAATTGCATGAGGTTCGTAGATGTGAAACTCATGCAAAGATAGGAGGGGGGGTGCATTTCACGGCAAGCAGAAATGCAGCGCTGTCGGAATATTACCCCCTTGTAATTATGTAGTGAACCCAACATAAAATGCTTTTAGGGCATACATATGGAGCCAAAATGAGTTACCACTGTGAGATTCATGAATGTGAGACCTTCTTAGCCAAAGTTAGAAAGAGGGTGAATTTCACGGCAAGTGGAAATCCAGCCCTGCCGGAATATGCACCCCTTTGTAATTGTAATTATGTTTCTGGTGACCCCAGCATCAAATGCTTTTTAGGGCATACATATGGCACCAAAATGAGTTACCACTGTGAGTTTCATGGATGTGAGACCTTCCTAGCCAAAGTTAGCAGGGGGTGCATTTCACGGCAAGCGGAAATCCAGCCCTGCCTGAAAATGCACCCCCTTGTAATTATTTTTCTGGTGACCCCAGCATCAAATGCTTTTTAGGGCATTCATATGGAGCCAAAATGAGTTACAACTGTGAGTTTCATGTATGTAGTACCTTTTTAGCCAAAGTTAAGAGGGGGTGCATTTCACGGCAATTAGAAAAACAGCCGTGCCAGGAAATAAAACACTCTCTTGACTCCAGCATGATATGACATACATTTGGGGGAAATATATGTGACCGCGGTGTGTCTGGAGGGTCAAAGCATACAATAGTCAGTGATATATCGGGGATACATTTTTATTTGCATTCATTTAGCTGCAAGAAAACATTTAAAGAAATACTTGACGGTGATCGTTGGGGTCCTGCCAAGTATCCAGTATAGTTTAGCTATATGACTTGCATATGATAACCGTGGATCACATTTAATTTTCAGTCGAGCTGATCTGCTGGATAAGGAAGCTGTTATTTCTCCAGCTACGAGTAGCTACATACAGGCTAACCCCAGTAAAATTCCAGCTAATTTTGTAATTATAGCTGGGCTATATTTTAGCATAATGCGATCGTACCATAAGAAAAGTAGCTATGGATTTGCGTCTAACATACCCCTGGCCAATTCCGTGTTTTGAGTCTAAATTGAAATGAGTATAAAATCGAAGGTTGCTTACCATCTTTAAAACAAGGATACCCTTCACAAAGCATTATAGTACAATAATATGAATACCTACTTCATATTATATTGGTACGATATTGAAACGAAGCGAATTCAGAAACTTTTCAAACCGAATGATGTAAGCGTGTGCGCTCCCGTCAGGGGGTGCAATCCACGGCAGGGGTGCATTCTACGGCACAACAAGTAAGAAGTGCAAATTGGTTATCTCGCCGATAATTGGCTAACCATAGCGGTGCTAGCGTTAACAATATTTCCCTAATTTGAAAACGGCTATCAAGTTAGAAGAATAACCATCATGCCTAGTTAGTTAGCGAATGGAAGGTGGCTAGTAGATAAAAACGCCTGCTACACAGTTCATTCGATGTTATTGGCTTTTCTTGCTATGATTGAAGAATAAGTTATTCAAACGTTAACGTTAGTTGGTTAACTATGTTGACACCAGACGTCAGTATAGCTAAGGTAACAGTTAATGATGTTCAAAGCTGCTGCTGGGTAACGTTAATGTTACGACATAACGTTAGTTCTGAATAACGTTCAATTAATTAATTTGCTAACGTTCTGTCCAATTAACGTTAGCTAACATTAAATATGGGCGATAGCGAACGGTAACTAACGTTAACTATGTTAGGTGAGTTACTTAATGTTACAGTTTTTCTCGATTGTTCGGATGCATTTCTAGGAACAATAGTGCACATTTTAAGAATAGTTGACACAAACAACAAAACTGTGTTTCAGTTTGCAAAACAGCAAATGCATGTTCAAAATTTAATAGTGTTTTCAAAACATTACATACCATCAACAAAATCACCTACTGGTGTCTAAAAAGCAAATGCAAGAACAAAATAATCTTCACTAATAACAACAAAATGAAAAACAGCCCTCTTTTTCAAAACAGTACATCAAATGTAAGTTTACAGTTGCAATCATTCCATCATGATTAAAAAAACTGAAAATAAAATTAACTACATGTTTTAGGCTGTATAGTGTCCATAGATGTTCAATATTTATTCAACAATATCTTGCCTGGCATTGGCATTAGGCCATAAATTCTCGTCAACGTCACATCTGATATTCTCCCTAGCCAGACACCTAGGATAAAAAAGCTTTGTGTGTCGTATCCAACCTTGGCATGCCTCGGCGGTGATGTCATAACAGGCTAAGTCCATGGCCTCAATGAGAGTGGCCTGAACATGTGGATTATGGTCATATACTTTCCATCGCCACGCTGAAAAGAATTCTTCAATTGCATTGAGGAATGGTGAGTAAGGTGGAAGATACACCATGGACATCCTTGCATGGCCTTGGAACCACTCGTGGACAGCTGCACTATGGTGGAACCGCACATTGTCCCATATAATCATGAAGTTGGGCAACTGTTGCCCCTCCACCACCTGTTCTCCCGCCATCAGCCGCTCTGCAAGCCCATCCAGGAATACTAGGAGACGTGCGGTGTTATAGGCCCCAACCACTGCATGCCGGTGGAGGACCCCATTTCGGCCTATAGCAGCACACATTGTAATGTTCCCACCTCGTTGCCCTGGAACATCAATTGTTGCTCGCTGACCAATTATATTTCTACCTCGTCTTCGTCTTTTGGAGAGGTTGAAGCCAGCTTCATCAACATAGACAAATTCATATTGGATGGCATCGGCATCCAGCTCCATCATCCTCTAGAAATGGAAAAGAAGATTTACATGAAATACAGTACAGTACAACCATATACTGTACAGTCACAATAGCATATACAGTAAGAATGAACGCAATATGTTTACAATGTGTTTTCGGAGTATGTACTATAATACTTACAGTACATACAAGTAGAATACAGAAATAGATTGATTCTACTGCTTACAGAAGTCCAGTACAGTAATATACCAAATGACTTCATACAACACAGTGCATACCTGGACATATTGGCACCGCTGCTCTTTCACCCGGTCCCTGTTCCGTTCATAAGGAACCTTGTACACCTGCTTCATCCTGACTTCATTCCTCTTCAGGACTCTGTCAATGGTTGCCAGACAGACATTGGCAATGTTTTGAAAGACATCATTGTCTTGATTTATTTTCTGTCTGATGTCTTTCAGGCGTATGGCATTGTTTTCACAGACCATGTTTACAATTGCAGTCTCCTGATCAGCTGTAAATTTCGGCTGTCGGCCACCAGCATACGGCCTTCTCTCAACCCTACAATACAGTAATAAAATATATATTCATTACAGTATCCAAGACTACTGCATGTACAGCAATTGATGTACAGTATAGTGTAATTGGTGCACTGATTTACAGTGTTGTTACAGTAGAACTTACCGGTTCTCTCTCTGGAAGATCCGTATAATTGATGCAACTGTGGACCTGCAGAGATTGGGTTGAACCCTCTGGCCTGCTTCCCTCAATGACAGTCCTCGGTTGATGACATGATCCACTATTGTTGCCCTTATTTCATTTGTGACATATCTTGATCTTCTTTGACGCCACCGAGCACCTCTCCCACCTCGCACACCCCTACCCCTACCCCTACCTCTAACAGCTGGTTCTTCTACTATCTCTGCTTCCATTTTCTTTGATATGTGTAACTTACCTGGGTGTCTCCCTTTATGTGTGATTTCAAACTGATCACCCAATCAAAAGCTTTGTCCTTTTGCATTTGCACACTTGACTAAGTAGTCAACACACATGCAAGTGATTTCTCCCAATTGGAAAGAAGTTTGAGATATCTGTGAACATAAGACTCTCAGGTGAAATTTGTATTCACTGATTGCATTTGTGTGAAATAGTTTGCAAAAAGGTGTTTTCATTGTGTTTAATGTGTGAAGACAATCAGAAATCATTAGAAGTTAAGCAAATGAATTTGAGGTAGTGATCACTGTGTCAATGCATTTGCAATCTGTAACCACAGTTACCAGAAATGCATCTGAACAATTGAGAAAAACTGTAACGTTACATTAGCTAACGTATTTTCGGATCACGCAAACAAAACAATGATGTAACCTTAACTTGGCTAAGTATCGATGTTGTTGTGGCTAACGTTTGCTTTATCGGCGTTGCCGGTTACGTTATGTTTGTGACTGCCCCGAACACGTTAGCTTATCTTATAATGTCCCTTGCAGCGAGTGTAACGTACATGCAGAGACCGTTGTGTGGAGTCCCAACGTTATTCATTGGCTAGAAATAACCAGCAACTAAAACATTTAAATGGGTTCCATATTCAATAGTTTTGCTGAGCTAGCTAAGTACTACGTTAACAAACGTGCAGCTAAACGAAGATTTTAACCTAACGTTAACGTTTCTTGATCTTTCTCCTACAGAACCAAGGCAGAAAAGCCTGGAGTCCCACCCAGTCAAAAAGAAAACCGTTTTTTTGAAAAACGAAAAGGAAGCAATGGAACAAACGACTATGGGCACTAAACGGGTAAATATTTTTTGTTCCTATGTGCGTGTAGTTTGATAGGTTTTTTTATTTTTATTAAAATATTTTGTTTGTATATTTATTATGGGAGTCTCTCATACTTATTGTTTATCTGTTATGACACAGAACAACAAAGAGAACGCGAAACCGTCCAATGGACACAGCGTCTCTGTGACTAAGAAAGTGCAGAAAAAAACGATGACTGGCTCATCTGCCCCTTTGAGATCTAAAAACGATAAAAATGATGAGAATTTGGGCGAGTTGGAAGATGCGCTAAAGAAGCCCAAGATTCCTGGTACCTACAAGGGCAGGGTTATCCAGTCCAAAATCAACTCTTTTCAGAAGCCAACAGGGGGCAACGGAGAGGCGAAACCAACGGCCGCCCTGACAAAAATGTCGAAGCCAAAAGATGGTAATAAGCGCCAGGCTGTGATTGGAATAAGAGGGAAACCAGCTATTGCAGTACCCAAACTATCTACACTGAAGTCCTCAGCAACTCGGCCCTTCAGGTCCAAGTCTGAGTCCAAAAGTGTGTTCACACCTACGGCCAAACTGGCCCTGAATGCTACTGCTGAGAGAAACCGGCTCAAGGGCTCGGCTATACTCGGCTCCTTGCCAATTGGCCAAAAGCCACGCATGTGTTCCCCCAGGCAGACCGACTTCAGGGCCTGAATCTGCAGCCCGTCCTGACTCGAGCAAGTCCCCTGTAACCTTGAAGAGGAAGGTGATACGGCAGTTCAGCAAATCTAAGGCAGTGCTGATGTCAGCCACAACTGCCAACAAAGCCCCTAAACCTCCAGTGACCAGCACTTTGAGCCAGTACAGGATTAATATTGAGCCAGCGGAGGAAAGAAAGTGAGTTTTTATTCATTTTCTGTATGTTTGCAAAAAATGTAGCATACATCCATGTTGTGATTCTTGAAGTGTTGGCATATGGCTTAAATTATACATTTTTCAATCGTATATTTCGGTTTTTTGTGTAACATGTCACCTTTGTCACTCGTCCTTAGAGCAAAGCTGACCGAATGGCTTGCATCCAAAGGAAAAAC
The DNA here is from genome assembly GCA_022702515.1 of Ilyophis sp. 1 JC-2022. NCBI lineage: Eukaryota > Metazoa > Chordata > Actinopteri > Anguilliformes > Synaphobranchidae > Ilyophis > Ilyophis sp. 1 JC-2022. Next base: position 105,237,442 of record CM040396.1, on the reverse strand, counting down.
CCTAAAAAGCCCGCCGGTTGCATCAGCTACAGAGCGTTTCAAGACGAGTTCCTAAATCATTGCCGAAACTTGAGGCAGTCACAATGGCCAGACACAACCCAGAAACGGAACCCGTCACTCAACAGGATTCTGATCTGGAAATTCAGCTGGTAAAACAGCCAAAATCCAGCCCTGAAATGGATGCAGCGCCTGAATCTGACCTTAAAGAAGTACCTGAGACTGCTTCCTTTTCTAGTTCAGACATTATAAACATCACCCTGGACTTGCTGGGAAACCCAGAAATGGACCTGCCAGTGGATCCAGAAATCAGAATGGATGATGTAAGAGCATTTTCTCATCACTTTATTTTAGTAGTAAACCTCTAATAAAACTTTGACAGGGATGCCCAAACTGATCCTTAGTCCAAACTTGGCCCACTAAGGCATTTGCCTTATCCTGCAAAAGGGGTGCTAATTACAAATTAAATCCTATTGAAAAGTGTTTATTTAATTAATTTTTTTAATGGTACACATGGTGTTTACTCACTTTGGAACATACATAATATTGTGAGATGATATAGGTTTCATCTGGGAGTTGTAATATTTTGGCCCACAGGTCAATGAGAAGCTCAAAGGATTGGACATGCCTGCCTTATGGTAATCCAGGTTGTCTCTTCTTCAGGTGGTTCTTTGCAAAGCCATGGAGGGTCCCTCATGTGAGAATGGCAAGTTTTAGCTACATGCAAGTCATGACCTGATGATGGATTTGTTTGGATGAAAAATCAGTAAAGCAAACAGATTTTGGAATGTGATTGGGTGATTTGAGGATTTCCACTCAAATAAGCCAATTTTAGAGACTTGTGTGACTGGACTTTGAGTTTCTTGGTTAATACATTAAATGTCTTTCCTTTTTAAGATGCACAGGCCCAAGGAGTCTATGAAGGAAGGATTTTGGAGAAGGATAGTCGGATGGATACACTGGCTGAGATGAGTAAAGAGGAGGCTGATTTGGAAAATGACATGAATGAAATAAAGGAGGTGAAAGACAGAAAAGTTGAAAGAAAAAGCTTGGCGAAGAAAGCCGACAAACTGGAGTGTGCAGATGATATGGTCAGCGACGAGGAAAATCCAAATGAAACCCCAGGCAGAGCCTCAGTGGTGAGATAGTGTGAAGACCACACCCTGCCTGCGGAGGTGAGACTGACAGGTGTTCAGTGACGGTTATACCAGCCTGTTGGAAAATTCTGATGCGTAATGTGGACTTTTTAAAAACCCATTCCAGCAGGAGCTCTGCCTTGTGTGTTACACTATCTTTCATAATTAGAAATGGGCAGCGAGTGGCATGGGCAGGCCGCTTTTGTTGTAAGTCTTCTGTGTACATATTCAAACGACGCATGTGCATAAGTCGGTAGGCATCGGGGAGGGGAGATTGAGAACGATGCCTGTGTAGGCCGTTCATTTGTGTGTAAATAAAGGAAGCTGGTCACGAGGGAGATTGTCCAGCCCACTTAGTAGGCAGTTGCCACCTCAGCAGAAAAGTCATGTCATGTGAATTTGATTGTAAACTACATGTTTTTACTTTGGTTTTCATCTGCATTACATTTTGGACAAATTTTAGCATGGGTCTTATAAATAAATCAATATAATGATAATAATTTTTTAAAATTGTAGTGAGGGAGATGTATGAAAAAATCGAAGGGTAAAGAAACCAAAACAATTCTTAATTTTGTTCCTTTTATTGGATGTTTACATGCAAATTCCGATACACCTGCAGTAAAAACGGCATCAGGCAGTCGACCTATCTTTTCTCGATCTCTACTTTGCCCTTTCTCTCTGTCCTTTCTTTTTTCCCATTTCATTGTTCTGTCATTCCCTTGCTGTTTCTCGCTCTCATGCTTTGCCTCTACCCTGTAGTGTGAAGCGGAGGACGCAGAGCGAGGTGGCAGCACCGGGCAGTGGAGGGAGGCGCAGAAGCACCATTAAAGACCTGAAGTTCGTGACGCCGTCTGGATCCAGCGGAAGTCGAGCCGCCTGCCGGGAATGCTGACGGACCACGACCCCTGCGTGTCATCGCTGGCTGAGCTGGTGAAGCTGGACGACGACACCAACGCCTATATCTACAGGAAGAACCCCGCCTTGCTGGAGGAATCGCCTGACGAGCCAGAGGACATGGAGAGGTTCTGGTGTGTGTGTGTGTGTGACATGCATACTTCTGGCAGTGATGTTATAAAGGAGTGAAGACCTTATGCATGAAATAAAATGGCACTTTCATCTGATTCACTTCACCCGTGTTCAATTCTTTACTGTTGTATTTTTTTAATGTTTGGGGATGTGTAAGTACGTGAAGGGTAGTTCCCCTGTTGTGTTGAAGGATGTCTGGAAGTGCAAGCCAATTCTATTGTGCATGTAGGCATATTAGATGCAGCATATTGATAAATATGGGTCACACTTTAAACAGTCTCCATATGAAGGCTTTATATATGCTATATAAAGCCTTCATAAACATTCCATAATGGCTTCATAAATCATACATAAGCAAATGTCATGCTTCATAAGAATGTTATATCACCCTTTATGAAGCAAGACATTTGCTTATGTATGATTTATGAAGCCATTATGGCATGTTTATGAAGGCTTTATATATGCTATATAAAGCCTTCATATGGAGACTTTGTTTAAAGTATGAAAATATGATTATCAATAAACCTGTCAACATTAAGCTATCGGAGTACACCAATAAAATTGTTCAACCCAGCTACTAATTTGGTGAAGTTTTACTGTAATTGTTTTGTACTTTAGTTTCTAATAAATGTCTTTTTGAATTGTGATTGGGGTTTATGCAATTTGCAGCTAGCTGGGACAAAAAGAAGAAAAAAAACATTACTAAATCGAACTGTGCGCAGTTACGCCCACATTGGTGACACTAACCCCGGCGAAGGAGGGGCTTTCTTGTTTATTTAAATCAAACAAGAGCCGGCGCAAACATGGCTCAGCAAGCCCACCCAGCCGTAAACACTGTAAGGTCATCGTCATGACATTACGCAGCCCGGTGCATCAAGAGTACGCCAGTTCTTTTAAATCACATGCAATCAGTGCTAATCCGGTTAGCCCCGGCCTCATTGGTTTCGATTGTTTCAAGACGTCTCCGAAACCAGCCAGACGTCAGGGCGTCGTCTGCACAATCCTCAATATACAAACACACATCTATGTTTCCAGACCAAATGTGCTACTATGTACACTAGCGTTCAAAAGTTTGGAATCACAGACATTTTTATGTTCTGAGAGAAACACATTTAGCGCTGTTTACAGACACTGTCATAAGGACGGTTTACAGAGAATATACATGGGCAGATTGTGATTACTAAATATTGGAGGTTCATAATTACATAATTCAAGGCTGTTCTCTTGCCACATTATATTTAGCAGTTGTTTTTGTGACCGATGAACCTGCATCCATTTGGCCTCTTTGCTGAGGTCTGCTTTGTCAGACCTTTTTTTAAGCTGTCTGATTTAGTTATTTGAGTTAGTCATTTTTCATGTGGTGTTTCCATGATGTTGTCCAGCCCCTGTATATCTATATTCCATTTGAGAGATCTCCATGGGCACTATAGCATGACTTTCCTATCTCTTGGGTTAGCCAGTATTAAAAGAGCTGGAAAATAAATGAACCCATGTGACTATCACTGTAATGGCGTTGTAGCGGTACAACGATGAGCCAAACGCGATAAAAGAAAAGAAAGAATGAAAGAATCTCCCAGCCGTAGCCGAAATCAAAAACACCCTAGTAAAACGGGATAGCCACGTAAACACGGGCGATACTAATACTAATAGAAAGAAGAGCAGCAAAAACAAAGGCACCCTCGGAACGTGACTATAATGCCCGATAAATGGTGAAACAAATGAAAATAAAATAAACGCTCACGCCCTCAACAACAAAGAGAGCGGGAGTGGAAAAAGAGAAGTGTAAAGAGAGAAAACCTAAACTATATTCCCTGAGCTTCTATGTAGTTATCTAAGTAAAGTTCCACTACGCGAATAAAAAAAAAACCTATCTTTTTTAACTGCGAGCAGAGGAAACAAACAACAACCGTGACATTCGTGAAGGCACGAAATGATAAAGAAGCGCCAGGAAGCGGAACTGAGGGGTTTAAATACCTCCTGACGCGGACGACAGGTGAACCAGATAATCACCTGGGCGAAATGAAAATCCTGCAAGGGAATGCGGAGAAAAAATCAGATAGACTGAAAAATACGTAGAATTAGAGGAAAGGAAGGGGAAACCATGACAATCACATCTTGTTGAACAGACAAAGTTGTAATTACACTATTCTATCCAGTTACAAGTAAAATTTTAAATAACACCTATTCAAATTCACCTGGTCAGCCTCTGGATGAGAAGTTCAGGGTGAGCTCCTTGTTTTTCCGACAGCTATATACAGCTGAAGTTATGATTTTCAAGCTCATTTTTGTCTCAACCATGCTTGTCATTGACCCCCTTTCATTGGCCTTGGTCAGCCTTGAACATTATCCTGCCGTGTTACTCATTGGAGCACTTACATGTTTGAACAAAATCCCAAGACTACAAACTACAATCCCAAACACAACTACAAATCCCAAGACTACAAACTACAATCCCAAACACAACTACAAATCCCAAACACAACTACAAATATATTTATTGAAATGATTTAGTAACAAATGGACAAAAGTTACCAACTGAAACAGACAAACAAGAGAAAAAGGACATATATCATGATTACATATGGGTTTATACCCCCCAAAAGAAACACATCTCACCTTGGTATTAACCCAGTGAGAAGGAAGATCATCACAGTTACATCACTATGTTTTAATAAATGCCAACTAATTTAATAAATGACTCGTGTCCAACTAAATTTTGGTAATTTTGTGACTCCAGGCGCTGTAAAAGAGGCTGGTTCAATAAGAATAAATTAACTGTGGGTGTGGTCTGGTTTGGTTTTTATTATAGCCAATCAGATAGTCTCATTTATTTCCCTTTAATAACAGCGTGTAAGTGCCACAGCCAGCTGCTAATTTCAGCATGTCCGAAGAGCACATTATGAGAGGCTCTGTTACGAGTGCTCTATGACCCATTACTCATAATATCAAAAGAAAGGTGAGACTGACTAGTTTTAAATTGGAGGACCGGGTCCCCATAATGAAATCCTCACCAACACCAACACCGTCTGCATCGAGGCCCTTCTCGCCAGGTGGCATCTCCACTGGCTTGAGCATGTAAGCAGGATGCCAGATCACTGCTTACCACACAGTCCTGTTTGGACAAATCTGTGCTGCTAAGAGATCTTCAGTAAAGAAGGTTCAAGGACCACAGTAAAGATCTTCTGAAGTGGTGTGAACTCAAGCCCTCTGAAGTTGAGGCTGCTGCCCTGAACAAGCCCGCCTGGCAGGCCCTGGCCACTAGGGCAGGCCAGCTAACACAGCTCACTGCAATGGAGAGAAGAGCAAACCACACCTACGTGCTGCAGCAATCTAACCATTTACATCTCAGTTCATGTGCCCCACCTGCAGCAGAGTGTGTGGCTCTCGCATCGGCCTTCACCAGGCGCTGATCCTCCACCTCCCCTCCCACCAGACGTCATTTTCGACCCCGATGCACAGCCAGAAGTGTGTGTGTGTGTGTGTGTATATGTGTCTGTGTGTGTGTGTGTGTATGTGTGTGTGCATGTAAGTTTGTGTGCGTACACGTCAGACAGCCTGTCTCTCCCAAAAGTTCCGGGAGTCTTAAAAATGTAATTCTTGGGTTTCATGCTCCTGAAAATCGTGAAACGCCTCAACTGGTGTGTTACTTTATGTCCTTAGGATACATTTAAATTAAAGATCTCTTTATTTATTCTATAATATTTGACTTGGTTCATCTGCTAACATCTCTTCCATCTCCATTCCTTCATTAACTCAATATTGCTGCATAGCTCTCTGCTTCTGAGTCAGGGGAAGGTTGTCATCAGAGTGGCACAGGGTGGAGAAGCGCTGTGGAGAAGGGTTCACACAAAAATACTTACAACTATTTCTCTATCATACATCATACTGTGTTCATCTCTACTCTTGACGGGCAATTCAACTCCTGTGTGTGTTTTTTATTCTATAATCAAAAGCTTAGAATTGTATATTTCTGTCCACTTCCATTAAACATTAAAGATGTTTTTTGTAGGTTCAAAAGGTTACTGTTGTTTTGTTAACTAAGATTCAGTCTGAAGAGGCGAGTCTTAAGTTTGTGTTGGAAGATAGCTGATAGCTCTGCTGTCATGACCACTTTAGGAAATTTCTTTCCCCCAGTGCGAGGCCATTAGAGACAGGCTTTGTGCCTGAGAGAAGCGATGGTGTAGGGGAGAGCCAGGGGCCCAAGAACATTGGGCCTCATGCACCAATCACTCTATGAACAAATTTGTTCTTAAAACGTTCTTTAAAACGTTTTTACAAACATTTCGGGATTAACTGATGTTTGCGTTCTGAGCTGCTGTTCTACACAAGAAGAAAATCCCAAAAAAGAACACTGGTGAATGCCAGAATGTTCATAAAAACGTTTTAAAGAAAGTCTTAAGAACAAATTTGTTCATAGAATGGTTGGTGAATAAGGCCCAATGCCTTGGGAGGCACCTGTAGAAAAGGCCATGTGCATGAGAAAAGCCACCAACCCAGGAAACCCTAAAGGACTGTCCAGATACGTAAGATTCTGTCCACTTAAGAGCAGTGCCTGAGATCTCCAAGTGAGGCCAGGGTGGAGAGGAAGAAAAGTGTCTATGGTGTTAAAGGCTGTAGAAAGGTACAGTTGGATTAGAACAGGAGGAAAGATGTTCTAGCTGACTAAATGTTTTGGTGATGGTGAGAAGTGCAGAAAAGCCAAACTGGAAGAGATTCAGAAAGTTGATCAGATACTGCTGCCCATTTCAGCATTTTGGAGAGTAGGAGTAGGGAGAGGATGATAACTGCTTACAGACACCAACATATGCCCCCTTGCCCTGAGACAGCAAAAGTGTCCTTTTGGCAGTTTCTTTTTTCTTTAAACCATAGGTGCCCTTTGTGATTACAATCTCCCCATCCACCCCCGATCTGCGATTGATTGATCCTAAAACCATAAATGAGGCCCCACGGCACAGGTGGTTGGGTCAATGTGATATCAGCAGGTGGAATATATCAACATGAGTAAGAGTCAAGAAGTTTCGGTATGTGAGAGGAGAAGAGTTGGTGGGGTACAATGAGGTGATTGGATAGGGGAGAACGGGGACGGCTATCACGTCTGCAAAGAGCCGCCATCTTCTTGCTATTCTTGCAGAGAGGGTGGAGGAGAGGGACGGGTGAGAAGCAAAGAGAGGTAGGGGGTCCTGAGCGAGCCGGGCAGGGCTTAAGTAGAGGGGTCCAGAGTGAGCCGGGCAGGGCTTAAGTAGGGGGTCCTGAGCGAGCCAGGCAGGGCTTAAGTAGGGGGGATCTACTTAGAATGAGATGAATATTAATAATGATAATTAATCTCATTAATGTCTCCGGTGTACAGACGGCTGTGAGTTCACACTGGATCCAAACACAGCGCACAGAAAGCTGTCTCTGTCTGAGGGGAACAGGAAGGTGACACACACACGGGGGAGAGGAGAGGAGCCATATCCTGATCATCCAGAGAGATTTGAGTCTGTGCGCCAGGTTGTGTGCAGAGAGAGAGTGTGTGAGCGCTGTTACTGGGAGGCTGAGTGCAGTGTGTCTAAGTGGGGAACGGTTTCTATTGCAGTGACATATGAAGGAGGGAATAAAGGACGGGCTGATGACTGTTGGTTTGGATGGAATAAAACCTCCTGGAGTCTGGAGTGTTTTTGGTCAGAGTTACTCTGTCTGTCACAATATGAACCCAACACTCGTACCTGCCCCCCCTGCCCCCCCCTCCCCCTACTGCAGAGCAGGAGCACGTGCTGATGGTGAAGACACAGGGTGTGTGTACAGGGTAGGAGTGTGTGTGGACCGTCCGGCCGGCACTCTGTCCTTCTACAGCGTCTCTGACTATGACACACTGACCCTCCTGCACACGGTCCACACACACTTCACTGAACACACACCCCTCTGTGCTGGATTTACAGTGTACGACTCCTCAGTGTCCCTCTGCCAACTGGAGAATTGGAGTAGTCACACACACACACACACACACACTGTTACGGTCAGGGCCCTGACCCAACCGCAACATAAATGGACAGACACAAAATTTGGTTGCAAAAATAAATATTTATTAAATAATTAACACAAAAACCTTGCGTAGGAATGGATGCGTGCCTGCATGAGATGTGTATGGTAGGTGTATGGATGCGTGTAACGAGGATATAAGAGTTGACCGACAACACCATGAAAAAGAGACGCCAGTGAAGCAACCTCGTTATCCGGTCTCAACCTCCTTTTAAATAAAACCGGTGATTGCCGCGGGAGCCAATTAAGCCCCGGGAGGCGGACCTAAAAAGGGAAAGGAGAAAACAAAATAATGTAAAAGAAAACAGGGGTGACAAACAATAAGCGACCGTAACACACACATACACATACACACATTACACACACACACTCATCTAAATATCACACTGTTACACACACCCACACGCATACACATTACACACATAGACATTACACACATACACACCCACGCACATACACACAGACCCATACACACACTCACACCCACACACATACACATTACACACACACACATTACACATACACACACACACACATTACACAGACACACAAACATACACACACACTCACACACATACACATACACTCACACACATTACACATACACATTACACACACACACATTACACACATATTCACATTACACATTACACACACACACTCACACTACACACACACATTTAAATATCACACTGTTATACACACACACAAACTCATCTAAATATCACACTGTTACACACACACACACACACACACTCCCACACATACACATTACACACACACACTCATGTAAATATCACACTGTTATACACACACATTACACACACACTCACATACACACACACATTACACACACACTCATACACATTACACACACACACACACCCACATACATAAACATTACACACACACACACTCATCTAAATATCACACTGTTATACACACACACACACACACTCATCTAAAAATCACACTTACTGTGGAAGGGTTATAGACACACACACCGCTGTGGATCAGTTACATTTATTTCTGGATCAGGTGCATTTATTATTATTATTATTTATTTTTAATAGAATAATACCCCCATACATCGTCAATATAATTCCCAAGTTGTTGAATAAGCCTAGACAAGTATGTATACATTAAAATTATGCAAATATCGGCATGCATGTAGGCTAATGTTTGTCTCTTCTGAATATGAGTTACAATAAATGATGCAGCCAATAAAAGGTTAAAAACGCCTTTTTTTAGTTTACAGGGTGGAGGCAGGTTCCTCTCAGCTGATAGTTTACAGGGTGGAGGCAGGTTCCTCTCAGCTGATAGTTTACAGGGTGGAGGCAGGTTCCTCTCAGCTGATAGTTTACAGGGTGGAGGCAGGTTCCTCTCAGCTGATAGTTTACAGGGTGGAGGCAGGTTCCTCTCAGCTGATAGTTTACAGGGTGGAGGCAGGTTCCTCTCAGCTGATAGTTTACAGGGTGGAGGCAGGTTCCTCTCAGCTGATAGTATGAGGGATCTCTGTCAGAAACAGAGATGGGAATATTAGAGATCCAAGTGCAAGTAGTTGGGCAGTCTTAAAGTGTTCGTAAGAACACCACTAGTAACGGACAATAATCCGTAGTGGAGAAACAACTAAAAAATGAAAGAACAATAAACCTCGCAATATAAACGAGGAGCTCGCTAAACGAGCAAAACAAAGGAATAAGCAATAACGCTTATCTAACTCCGTTTGTGGAGCGAACGAACAAAGAAAACAAAAACTATAAGACCCCTTTAACTGGAGTCAGCGCAGTTAGAGCGCTCGTAGGTAGAAACGGTGAAACAAAGGAAATAAGCAGACCCGCTTATCTTACTCCCATTATTGGAGTGAAACGAAAGGAAACAGAACTCAAAAGACCCAAACTTATCTTGGGTAGGAGCACTCGTAAGTCAGAGTGTAAACCGAAAGAAACGAGAAAGCCTCTGCTCTGTAATGAGAGCTAAACGAAACTTTCTTTCTTTCTAAAAACCCTACTTACTAAACCCTTTCTTTTTATACTAGCTTTCTAACCAATTTCCTATACCTTTTTACCGGCTTGAATGTTAAGTGGAATAACATAGAAGCAACGAGAGAGGCCGGAAGCGGGGTATAAATAGTGAGCAGAAATACCTACCAGGTGAACTCACTAATGACAAGGTGAAAGCAAAACCCGTGACGGAACACAGGAAAATCTGATAGACTACCGGTAAACGATAAAAACGAATAAGGCGACGTAGAGATAAGGGAAGAAAGGTCAGATCCATGACAGGACCCCCCCTCTAAGGAACGGCACCGGACGCTTCCACAACCTTATCTCTGCGGAAGTCTGTGATTAACTGCGGGTCCAGGATGTTTCTCGATGGAACCCAGCAACGTTCCTCCGGACCATAACCCTCCCAGTCAACAAGAAACTGCCACCCTCTACCTACACGTCTCTCGGCCACAATGCGGCGAACGGTATAAGCCGGACCCCCTTCTATGAGTCGGGGAGGCGGAGGTGGTCTCTCAACCGGGGCGAGGGGGCTTACGAGTACCGGTTTCAGGCGGGAGATGTGAAACGTGGGGTGGATGCGCATTGAGCGCGGCAGTTGCAGTCGAAATGTGACTGGGTTGATTCTTTTAATAATTTTGAAGGGGCCCACAAAACGAGGAGCAAGTTTGCGGGACTCGACCCGCAACGGAAGGTCCCGAGTAGTAAGCCAACCCCGTTGTCCCACTCTATAGGATGGTGCAGCTCGACGATGCCTATCAGCCGCAACTTTTTGTTTAGCCGAAGCCCGTATAAGAGACGACCGCACTTGTCTCCAAACCGACCGACACCGCCTAACGAAAGATCCTACGGAGGGTACCTCCACCTCCTTCTCAAGCTCAGGAAAAAGAGGTGGTTGGTAACCCAGCTGAGCCTCGAAGGGGGAGAGGCCGGTGGAGGCGTTATGCAGCGTGTTATGAGCGTACTCTGCCCAGGCGAGGTGACGGCTCCAGGAGGTAGGCTTGGATGCGGCAAGGCAGCGAAGAGTATTCTCTAGAGTCTGATTAGTACGCTCTGTCTGGCCGTTAGTCTCCGGGTGAAACCCGGAAGATAAACTAACCGAAGCCCCCAGCAGAGAGCAAAACGCCCGCCAAAACTTGGCGGCGAACTGAGGACCGCGATCGGACACCACATCCGACGGAAGGCCATGCGGACGAAACACATGGTCAATCATAAGTTGCGCTGTCTCAGGTGCCGAGGGCAGCTTGGACAGCGCAATAAAATGGGCCGCTTTGGAAAAACGGTCGACCACCACTAAAATGGTAGTATTGCCTGAAGATAACGGCAACCCCGTGATGAAGTCCAGGGAAATATGACTCCAGGGACGGGTGGGAATAGGTAGAGGGCGAAGAAAACCCGAGGGAGGAAGGTGAGAGGCCTCGCTGCGAGCGCAAACCGGACAAGCCGCGACAAATGAATGTACGTCTCTCTCCAGACTAGGCCACCAGAAACGCCGGGATAAAAAGTCCCTAGTTCGATGAACCCCTGGGTGACCGGTGAGTTGGGAGGCGTGGCCCCATTGGAGGACCCGCGACCTAAGACGAGGAGGCACGAAAAGACAGTTGGGCGGTGCCCCACCTGGACCTGGGTCCGAGCGCAAGGCTCTCTGCACCGCTGCCTCAACCTCCCAAATAACCGGGGCAACAATGAGGTCAGTGGCGATAATAGGCTCAGGAACTGAGTCTGTCTCAGAACAGTCGTAAATCCGCGAGAGAGCGTCAGGTTTGACGTTTTTAGACCCGGGGCGATACGTGATAATAAAATTAAATCTTAGAAAGAACAGCGCCCACCTAGCTTGCCGTGAATTACGCCTCTTAGCCAGCTGAACGTACTCAAGATTCTTATGGTCTGTCCAGACCGTGAATGGATGTTCCGCTCCTTTGAGCCAATGGCGCCATTCCTCCAAAGCCAACTTGACCGCAAGCAATTCTCGATCCCCTACGTCAGCGGTCCCCAACCTTTTTTGGGCCACGGACCGGTTTCACGTAAGACAATATTTTCACGGACCGGCCTTCAAGGTGTGGGGGGATAAATATGACGAAATACAGTAATACCTTGACATACGAGTTTAATTCGTTCCGTGACCGAGCTCGTAACTCGGTTTACTCGTATATCAAATCAATTTTCCCCATTGAAATTAATTGAAATACCATTAATCCGTTCCAGCCCCCCAAAAAACACCCTAATTTATTTGTTGCGTATTTATAAAAATGAGAAATGTATTTATAAATAATTAATACAAAACATAATACTGTCATGGTTTTCCCTTCCTTTCCTCTAATTCCACACCTCGTCCTTTTTTCGGTCTATCAGATTTTTCTCCGCATTCCCTTGCGGGATTTTCCTTTCGCCCAGGTGATTATCTAGTTCACCTGTCGCACGCGTCAGGAGGTATTTAAAGCCCTGAGTTCCGCTTCCTGGCGCTTCTTTATCATTTCGTGCCTTCACGTATGTATGGTTGTTGTTTGTTTCCTCTGATCGCACTTAAAAGATTGTTATTCTTTATTCGCGTAGTAGAGCTATACCCAGATAACTACTAGAAGCTCAGGGAATATAGTTTAGGTTTTTCCCTCTTTTCACTTCTCCGTTTCCACTCCCGCTCTCTTTGTTGTTAGAGAGCGTGAGCGTTATTTTATTTTCATTTGTTTCACCAGTTATCGGGCGTTATAGTCACGTTCCGAGGGTGCCTTTGTTTTTGCTGTTCTTCTGGCTATCGGTATTAGTGTCGCCCGTGTTTACGTGGCTATCCCGGTTTACAAGGGTGTTTTTGGTTTCGGCTACGGCTGGGAGGTTTTTTCATTCTTTTCTTTCATCGCGTTTGGCTCAGCGTTGTACCACTACAACGCCCTTACAAATACAAAGATAATAAAATAGAATATAAAGAAATAAACTGGTTTTATAAAGTGTATTTACCTTGGAGATCAGACGACTTGGGCTAACGGAAGATGCTGGTGGAGGAGATAGGCGGAGGAGATTTGAAGGGCTCATCACACTTTATCCCTAATCTTAATTGATACAACTTTGTTTTTAGTTAATTTTTTTTTCATGCGGGTGTTCGCTTGCTTAACTGCGCCAACTAGCGGAGGCGTCTCTAAGCTCGCTCCACTTGCTCGGCTCGTAACTCGGGTCTAGGCTCGTAAGGCGAAGCAAGAAATTGTCCGAGCAACGGCTCGTAACTCGGAATACTCGTAAGTTAGTGCACTCGTATGTCAAGGTTTTACTGTAATATGATACGACTGGCATAAAAACAAATATAAAGTGCATAAAAAATACAACTCACCATCTCAAGAGATGCAGATGCATTTTTCAAAATAAAACATCTTTCAGATTCTGAATACAAAAATATTTTATTGATTATCAGTCTTTCTGTGTGGCCCGGTACCAAATGACCCACGGACCGGTACCGGTCCGCGGACCAGTGGTTGGGGACCGCTGCCCTACGTCATAATTCCTCTCTGCCGATGTTAGGGCGCGAGAGAAATAAGCGCAGGGGTGCATCTTGTGGTCAAGTGGCGAACATTGGGAAAGAATGGCTCTGGCGCCTAGCTCGGAGGCGTCTACCTCTACCACAAAGGGAAGGGAGGGGTTGGGTGTAACCAAGATGGGTTCGGAAGTGAACCTTCTCTTTAATTCAGAGAATGCTGAACCTGCCTTAGAATTCCATTGGAACTGGCTGCCAAGGTTTTTCTTAGTGAGCGCAGTAATGGGCGCTGCTACCGCACTAAAATTTTGAATAAATCGCCGATAAAAATTCGCAAAACCTAAAAAACATTGTACCTGTTTTACGGAAGACGGCGTGGGCCAGTTCTTTACAGCGGAAACCTTTTCCGGATCCATCTGTACCTTACCCTCCTTAATAATGAAACCCAAAAATGAAACAGAGCCAGTGTGAAAAACGCACTTCTCTGCCTTTACAAATAATTGGGCTTTGAGAAGTGCAGCAAGAACCTGACGAACGTGACCGACATGTGTGGTAAAATCGGGCGAAAATATTAAAATATCGTCAAGATACACGAAGACGAATTTCTCCAGCATCTCCCTCAGCACATCGTTAATCAACGCCTGAAACACAGAGGAGGCGCTAGTGAGCCCGAACGGCATGACGCGATATTCGTAGTGACCGCTGTGCGTGTTAAAAGCGGTCTTCCATTCGTCGCCTTCGCGAATACGAATGAGGTTATAGGCGTTCCGTAGGTCCAGTTTAGTAAAAATAGACGCCCCCTGAAGGCGCTCGAAAGCGGAGTTCATAAGAGGAAGGGGGTACCTGTTCTTAACAGTTATATCATTTAAGGACCTGTAATCAATACAGGGTCTGAGACCTCCGTCTTTCTTTTTAATAAAAAAAAAACCCGCCCCTGCAGGCGAGGTGGAAGGTCTAATAAACCCATTAACCAGAGCTTCCTCAATATATTTATGCATAGCTGCGCTCTCAGGGATGGATAACGAATAAAGAGACCCTCTAGAGGGGGTAGTGCCTGGGTATAGCTCTATAGCGCAGTCATATGGTCTGTGAGGTGGTAGTGTAGTGGAACGTTGTTTGCTAAATGTCTCCACCAGATCGGCGTACTGTTTAGGAACATTAGCGGGCAGCTGGAATTCGAGTGTTCCTCCCACTTCAACATCCTCAGTGTCCGAGACAGAATGAATTTCCCAATCAATATCTGACTCGGACGTCAACTCCTGCCACGCAGGAGGTCGTTCCGCAGAGTAATCCCAGTCTAAACTTTCTTCTCCATTCTCGGAGGGAACATGAGAGGACTGCTGGTTACTAGCGTAATTATCCTCACTCTCTGAGTGAGACTGTGCATAATCTTCACCCCCTTCTCTCAACAAAAAATGACTGGTGACATAACAGTGGCGTTTGCATCTGGGACTCCATTTCTGAATAACGGGACCCGCCCCCCCCCAATTAATGTGTGGGTTATGGCGAGTGAGCCAGGAATGACCCAAAACCAGCGGATAAACTGGGGATTCCACTAAAAACAACTGAATCTCCTCCGTATGTTTACAAAACGGAACGCGCATGCGTATAGCGGCGGTAACCCGGGAGATAGTGCCAGTGCCTAGGGGACGGCCATCTAGAGCCGTGACTAGGCGAGGTAGAGATAGTGGGTGGGTGGGAATTTTGTGGGATTTAACCCAGTTGGAATCAACGAGGCACTCAACTGCCCCTGAGTCAATGAACGCATTGCCGGAAATCTGGCGGTCGTTCCAGCGCAAATAGACCGACAGGAAGGTCCGAGGGTAATTTAATTCTAGTCCCGCTACGCGACTCGGTTCCACTAGCGGGACTAATCTTTTCCCACAAGTTTGGGACAGTGGTCCCTTAAATGGCCCTTCCTCTTACAATACCGACACCGCCATTCACGGGACTTAGCATCCCCTTTCTCGCGCATGGAGGAACTATCGACCTGCATGGACTCCTCCTGTTCAATGGGAGCAACAAAAGGACTGTGAGCCGGTGCTGGCGTGTGAGAGGGAGAGTAACGAGGTGGGTGCTGTTTAAAACCCTTATAAGTCCTCTCCTTCGCTCTCTCTCTAAACCGGTTATCCAACCGAATGGCCGTAGATACAAGAGCCCCGAATGTAGCGGGTGGTTCGATACCCGCAATGGCATCCTTTATGTTTTCCGATAAGGCATTTAAAAACAGAGCACATAGAGGCTCATCGGACCACCCTGTCACTCCCGCAAGAGCACGAAAAGTAATAGCAAATGCGGCTACGGTGTCAGTGCCCTGACGAAGACGGGTTAAACGCATGGCAGCCTCTTTGCCAGAAACGTCTTGATCGAACACTGACACCATCTCCGCCATAAGCCGCTTCGTATTACTAACGATGGATGAATTAGCTCTAATAAGTGGGTCGGCCCATGCGAGAGCATTACCGGTCAAGAGAGAGAGAATGAAGGCTACTCTGGACTCTTGTGCCTGGAACCGCGAGGGCTGTATTTAAAAAAAAATCAGACATTGTGTCAAAAACCCCTGACATTTGCCGGCTTCTCCATTATACCGCAAGGGGAGTTGGAGTCTCGGTTCCCTTGCTTCAGGTATAAGTGTTGGAGGGATAACCTGTATAGGTGCTTGTGCAACTGGGGGAGAATCGGACCTGAGAGAGAGAGTTCGGATAGATTCCGCCAGATCTTGTAGCGCTACAGCTTGTAGATGCATCTGCTCGTGTAAAGCTTGCTGTGAGTGTTGCAAGGCACGAATACTCTCTCTCTGGTCCGCCAGGGCTACCTCCTGAGTGGCAATGATCACTTTAAGGTTGGCAACTACTGCTGGAAACTCCCCTGTGGCTTCTATGTTCTATGAGGGATCTCTGTCAGAAACAGAGAGGGGAATATTAGAGATCCAAGTGCAAGTAGTTGGGCAGTCTTAAAGTGTTCGTAAGAACACCACTAGTAACGGACAATAATCCGTAGTGGAGAAACAACTAAAAAATGAAAGAACAATAAACCTCGCAATATAAACGAGGAGCTCGCTAAACGAGCAGAACAAAGGAATAAGCAATAACGCTTATCTAACTCCGTTTGTGGAGCGAACAAACAAAGAAAACAAAAACTATAAGACCCCTTTAACTGGAGTCAGCGCAGTTAGAGCGCTCGTAGGTAGAAACGGTGAAACAAAGGAAATAAGCAGACCCGCTTATCTTACTCCCATTATTGGAGTGAAACGAAAGGAAACAGAACTCAAAAGACCCAAACTTATCTTGGGTAGGAGCACTCGTAAGTCAGAGTGTAAACCGAAAGAAACGAGAAAGCCTCTGCTCTGTAATGAGAGCTAAACGAAACTTTCTTTCTTTCTAAAAACCCTACTTACTAAACCCTTTCTTTTTATACTAGCTTTCTAACCAATTTCCTATACCTTTTTACCGGCTCGAATGTTAAGTGGAATAACATAGACGCAACGAGAGAGGCCGGAAGCGGGGTATAAATAGTGAGCGGAAATACCTACCAGGTGAACTCACTAATGACAAGGTGAAAGCAAAACCCGTGACGGAACACAGGAAAATCCGATAGACTACCGGTAAACGATAAAAACGAATAAGGCGACGTAGAGATAAGGGAAGAAAGGTCAGATCCATGACAGATAGTTTACAGGGTGGAGGCAGGTTCCTCTCAGCTGATAGTTTACAGGGTGGAGGCAGGTTCCTCTCAGCTGATAGTTTACAGGGTGGAGGCAGGTCCCTCTCAGCTGATAGTTTACAGGGTGGAGGCAGGTTCCTCTCAGCTGATAGTTTACAGGGTGGAGGCAGGTTCCTCTCAGCTGATAGTTTACAGGGTGGAGGCAGGTTCCTCTCAGCTGATAGTTTACAGGGTGGAGGCAGGTTCCTCTCAGCTGATAGTTTACAGGGCGGAGGCAGGTTCCTCTCAACTGATAGTTTACAGGGTGGAGGCAGGTTCCTCTCAGCTGATAGTTTACAGGGTGGAGGCAGGTTCCTCTCAGCTGATAGTTTACAGGGTGGAGGCAGGTTCCTCTCAGCTGATAGTTTACAGGGTGGAGGCAGGTTCCTCTCAGCTGATTGTTTACAGGGTGGAGGCAGGTTCCTCTCAGCTGATAGATTACAGGGTGGAGGCAGGTTCCTCTCAGCTGATAGTTTACAGGTGGAGGCAGGTTCCTCTCAGCTGATCGTGTACAGGTGGAGGTAGGTTCCTCTCAGCTGATAGTTTACAGGGTGGAGGCAGGTTCCTCTCAGCTGATAGTTTACAGGGTGGAGGCAGGTTCCTCTCAGCTGATAGTTTACAGGTGGAGGCAGGTTCCTCTCAGCTGATAGTTTACAGGGTGGAGGCAGGTTCCTCTCAGCTGATAGTTTACAGGGTGGAGGCAGGTTCCTCTCAGCTGATAGTTTACAGGGTGGAGGCAGGTTCCTCTCAGCTGATAGTTTACAGGGTGGAGGCAGGTTCCTCTCAGCTGATAGTTTACAGGGTGGAGGCAGGTTCCTCTCAGCTGATAGTTTACAGGGTGGAGGCAGGTTCCTCTCAGCTGATAGTTTACAGGGTGGAGGCAGGTTCCTCTCAGCTGATAGTTTACAGGGTGGAGGCAGGTTCCTCTCAGCTGATAGTTTACAGGGTGGAGGCAGGTTCCTCTCAGCTGATAGTTTACAGGTGGAGGCAGGTTCCTCTCAGCTGATAGTTTACAGGGTGGAGGCAGGTTCCTCTCAGCTGATAGTTTACAGGGTGGAGGCAGGTTCCTCTCAGCTGATAGTTTACAGGGTGGAGGCAGGTTCCTCTCAGCTGATAGTTTACAGGGTGGAGGCAGGTTCCTCTCAGCTGATAGTTTACAGGGTGGAGGCAGGTTCCTCTCAGCTGATAGTTTACAGGGTGGAGGCAGGTTCCTCTCAGCTGATAGTTTACAGGGTGGAGGCAGGTTCCTCTCAGCTGATAGTTTACAGGGTGGAGGCAGGTTCCTCTCAGCTGATAGTTTACAGGGTGGAGGCAGGTTCCTCTCAGCTGATAGTTTACAGGGTGGAGGCAGGTTCCTCTCAGCTGATAGTTTACAGGGTGGAGGCAGGTTCCTCTCAGCTGATAGTTTACAGGGTGGAGGCAGGTTCCTCTCAGCTGATAGTTTACAGGGTGGAGGCAGGTTCCTCTCAGCTGATAGTTTACAGGGTGGAGGCAGGTTCCTCTCAGCTGATAGTTTACAGGGTGGAGGCAGGTTCCTCTCAGCTGATAGTTTACAGGGTGGAGGCAGGTTCCTCTCAGCTGATAGTTTACAGGGTGGAGGCAGGTTCCTCTCAGCTGATAGTTTACAGGGTGGAGGCAGGTTCCTCTCAGCTGATAGTTTACAGGGTGGAGGCAGGTTCCTCTCAGCTGATAGTTTACAGGGTGGAGGCAGGTTCCTCTCAGCTGATAGTTTACAGGGTGGAGGCAGGTTCCTCTCAGCTGATAGTTTACAGGGTGGAGGCAGGTTCCTCTCAGCTGATAGTTTACAGGGTGGAGGCAGGTTCCTCTCAGCTGATAGTTTACAGGGTGGAGGCAGGTTCCTCTCAGCTGATAGTTTACAGGTGGAGGCAGGTTCCTCTCAGCTGATAGTTTACAGGTGGAGGCAGGTTCCTCTCAGCTGATAGTTTACAGGGTGGAGGCAGGTTCCTCTCAGCTGATAGTTTACAGGGTGGAGGCAGGTTCCTCTCAGCTGATAGTTTACAGGGTGGAGGCAGGTTCCTCTCAGCTGATAGTTTACAGGGTGGAGGCAGGTTCCTCTCAGCTGATAGTTTACAGGTGGAGGCAGGTTCCTCTCAGCTGATAGTTTACAGGTGGAGGCAGGTTCCTCTCAGCTGATAGTTTACAGGGTGGAGGCAGGTTCCTCTCAGCTGATAGTTTTCAGGGTCGAGGCAGGTTCCACTCAGCTGATAGTGTACAGGGTGGATGCATTCCTCTCAGCTGATACTTTACAGGTGGAGGCAAATTTCTCAGCTGATAGTTTACTTGCTCCCAAATTTTATTAATTTTTTGCTCTGTCGGCTACTCAAGCAGCTTGGATTTGTGACCAAGCGTAGAATATAGGCAGCATGTACAGAATGTGCCAAGTTATTGTTCGTATTTCTGTACATATATGTTTTAAAATGTTATTTTAAAATAACAGCACACTCACCACAAACTCGCAGACTGACACACACAAACACACTCACCACACACACACACCACACACTCACCACACACACTCACCACACAAACACCACACACACACCACACAAACACACACTCACCACACAAACACACACACACACACTCACCACACACACACACAAACACACACTCACCACACACACACTCACCACACACACACACACTCACCACACACACACACACCACACACTCACCACACATACAAACACACACACAAACACACACACACACCACAAACACACACACACCACAAACACACTCACCACACACACACACACACACACCCGGAAAACCGCCCGAATATGGAACATATGAATGAGCAAAAACACTGAAAGTTTGTGCTAGTTGTGAAACTGGAGGGGAAAAGAGTATGTAGAGTACATTGTTACTAATTCTCTTTTTTTAGTCCCCAAAGTGTTTGTGCTGAAGTTCCCAGGAGCTTGTGAAACCTGCAGTAACTTTGTAACTCCCTCTGGTTAACCACGCACACAAGCTGTTCTTCATACACGGGCCTTTATTCATCTCAATTCAAGCAAAGCCGTGAGAACTGGACAGACATAAAACAAGAAAATATATTAACAATATTCTCATAGAGAACAATACAAAATAACATTAAATTTGCCTGTTAAATACTTTCTTCTACTGTACATCAATATCACGTTGCTAGTTAGCATGCATTGACACAACATTAGCCTACGACCGAAAGCATAGATTATTTTACCTCATTGGCCGCGTTAACACAGGAGAGTAACTTAGAAGGAAAGGAAAAATACAAAACTTCTGTAACGTAAAGTTGTCTTCTTTGCTTTACTCAGTCTTCACAAAACACAGTAGGCATAGGCTATTCAACAAGCAACGTCTTTCAACGAATGTCAGAGCTCAAAAAGCAGCTATCCACGAGCTGGCTCTGCCCCCATGAGGCTCAACTAGAGCGCATCACACAATAAAACACCACCACCACCACAAAGGAATGTTGGTTCCTACATGAAATATTATATAGTTCTTAACGAATGTTCTCTCAATCATACTTCTATATCAATCATGTTATCATTTTAACTAAATATGAATTATACCTTTATTTAATGTAAACTATTAAATCAATATGAACTGTATTTATTATGTATAATTTATTAACTGTATAACTAACTTTGATGGCAGCTACAAACTTGCCTCTCAAATGCAATGCAATCTTCCCCCAGGCTTTCCAAACTGTTGACAGCACCTGAAGGTATTCCACAAAACAGGATTATGAAGTTATCCAGATAACTGAGAACTATAAGGCTGTATCATCTCATTACTTGTGAGATTTCAGTTAATGAAAGTAGACTAGAATCTGGTTTAGCGTATTTACAAAGATCAATAAAGTTGATAAGGTTAAACATTTGGATATCTGTTTTTTGTACTGTTACAAATGACTGCTTTCTGCTTTTATGTGCATTTTACATACTGTCCCAACTTTTGTAGAATTCAGCTTTGTATATTTAATATAACTTTAATGCCTGTGGAGGCGGCGGCTGCCTTCCAGTCGTCACTGAGGGAAGGAAAGCACCTGCTTGAGCGAGAGAGGTTCACACCGTGGCCTGAAACCTGCTGTGATTCGTCTGAGTAATGTGGGCGTTAGCGAAAGGATGTCTTATGTGATTGGCTGGAGTCGACTCGGTAAAAAACATTTGCGGATTTTTTCACACATCTTGCTCTGAGGATTGTCTCAAAAATCAGCAAATATTTGCGATTACACATGTTATTTACTGCATGTTATTTGCTGGTCCGTTGCATTTATTTGTGGATCATTCATATTTATTTGTGGATAAAATGCATTTATTTGTGTATCAGTTGCATTTATTTATTTATTTTTGATACAATAGCCCCATACATCATCATTATAATGTTCGAGTTGTTGGATAGGCCTAGACTAGTATGTATATGTTAAAATGAAACAAATATGGGCGTACATGTAGTCTAATGTTTGTTTCTTCTGGATAACCATATACAATAAATGATGCAGCCAATAAAAGGTTAAAGAACACAGAGCCTACCTGAGCCAGTCTAACCAGTAATACAAGGAATGTGGTTCAACAAAACAGAGTAGGCTACTTAAATGCCATTTTAAAGACGGAGAAGAAAGAACAGGGAGGAAAAGAAGGAATAAAATGGAATAAAAGAACGGAGTAAGTAGCCTGGTGTGGAGTGGGATGGAGAGAAGAGAAGCTAAAGGTGAAGGGGTGTGGGGAGGAATGGGAATCTGCGAGTATAATCGCACTAACACGCTTAAAACAGAAAACAGACAAACTGGCGCAATGTAGGTGTAATAGGCCCAGGATATTTTCGAGTATTTTTTCAAAAGTATTTTTTCAAAAACAAAAAAGTTGGTTAATTTATATTTACATTTTAAAAGGTTTTGTGCGGTATTCTTTTTCGTAATCTGCCTATTTTATGACGATATTTACCTCGTTGGAGATGACGGATGTCACATATAGACTATCGTGTCGTATGATTAAAATAGTAGCCTAAGCTAAATTTTGATAAAGATATATATAGCTAAGTAAATATAAAGGTAAATAAATTAAAGTACCGCGGGAAAGCACAGCCGAATAAAAGTGTATGTCTACTATTAAAGTCGGCGGTTAGTGAAGTGCGTTTGTGAAATGTTGTGCCCGTTTGAATCCTATTGTATTGAATTCGTACTAGTTTCAATAACATAAAATTCAACAACTACTTTAGTCACAAGAATTGAATTAATTTTGTGTATATTTTTGTACCACAAAGTGGCAGTATTTAGCTGTAGCCGACATGTAAAAAGCCTGTAATCTCAAATCCACTGAAAAGCAGCACCATGTTAATGCGAGTCTAGGCTACATTATGCACATAAAGCCCCGGTAAAATTTCTCTTGTCAAGCTAGAAAACCACATTCATGGACATGACAGCTATTTGAATAATAGCCAGACATAGAGGCACTACTGACTCACTTCTCTAATATGAGGGATTAGGGTCCATCTCACTGAACTCTATGGTCCATCTGGTATCACACTGAAGAACTTTCAATCAATATATTGTTTAAACTGGCATTATTTATACAATACAGTTGTTCACCTTTACCAAGGGTGCCATAGATTTTTGAGGTGAGTATAGTACATGTTTACAGTCAATTTTTTTATTCCAGATTACTTCTTGTAAATGCTAAAATGTGTGTGTGTCTGTGTGTATGAATGTATGTGTGTGTGTCTTTGTGTATGAATGTGTATCTGTGTGTATGCCATAGTGCACAGAATCCCCCAAAAAGACAATATGCCTAATGATTCATCAACATGGAGAGATATATCTCTCCTCCCTCCCATCTATAAAGTGTTGATGAAGTTTATTCTAGCCCGGGTCCTTCCATGGCTGGTAGAGGCAAATATCTTCTCCCAAAAGCAGAAGGCCTATATCAACAGGCAGGGAATGAATGAGCTCGTGCTTTGTCTTAAAACAGGGATTGATGATTTCAAGCATGAATCCTGTAGGCTGTATTCAGTCTTTCTGGATTTCCGAGATGCTTTTGGTACTTTGGTTCACAATGTTATGATCGGCTCACAAGAGGAAATGTGTTGTGTTTGTTACAGAGAACCAGCGGTATACATCCGCGTAACACCTGGTGGCTATGTTGGAGAACACAGGGGGTGTATTACTGCGCTAAGGAATATAGGTCCATACACTACAAAATGCATTTACCTCAAGTGTTTATTGTCATTGTTAAAGATGTGTATAGTGGCTCTCTGTGGAAAACAGCTCACAGACCCCATACCTCTCCAGGTTAGCATTAAGACAGGCTGTCCATGGAGTGCAGTCAGTTTTGTGATGGCCATCAATCAGTGGTTAAAGTGGCTGTGTCTATGTGCCCCTCCCAATGTGATTTCCCCCCTTACAGGGGTCTGCAGGTGATGTCCAGTTAGCCTCTCCTGATGAGAGAGTAATAAAGAGCTTGCTCTCTGTTTTGAGAAGGGCTCCAAGTGTGCTGTTTTGTATAAGAGGAGGAGTGGGGGCAACCGTTGGTATCACTGGAAATCTGATAAAAAGCATCTGATAGAAGCCCTGTGTTCACTACAGCATCTGATAAAAGCCCTGTGTTCACTACAGCATCTGATAAAAGCCCTGTGTTCACTACAGCATCTGATAAAAGCCCTGTGTTCACTACAGCATCTGATAAAAGCCCTGTGTTCACTACAGCATCTGATAAAAGCCCTGTGTTCACTACAGCATCTGATAAAAGCCCTGTGTTCACTACAGCATCTGATAAAAGCCCTGTGTTCACTACAGCATCTGATAAAAGCACTGTGTTCACTACAGCATCTGATAAAAGCCCTGTGTTCACTCCAGCATCTGATAAAAGCCCTGTTTTCATTATAGCATCTGATAAAAGCCCTGTGTTCACTACAGCATCTGATAAAAGCCTGTGTTCACTACAGCATCAAACCAGATTAGTGTATATTCTCTTCATGAGACATATATTACCTTGGACATAAGTTGAATATAGGTGGTGAATGGAGGGAGCAGGTTAATGACATCATCTCTGAGTTTACTGCCAGGCTGGGGCGGGCTGGCCATAGGGAGGTTCGGGAGGTTTCCCGAACGGCCGGTCTGTTCCAGGCCGGTGGCCGGTGGTGCATATTTATTTTTATTTTTTGTACCCCAAACGCAGCCGCGGTTGAACGCAGCAGCCTGCCCTCGCAGCCGGGGGGGGGGGGGGGGGGGGGGGGGGGGGGGGTACGAGCGGCCCCTCCCAATTTGAGCAGATCCTTTGAAAAAAATAAAAAACTTCTGAATGACTTTACGTCGCTCACATGATCGCTATCGCTAACTGGTGTGGGATCAAAGACATTGGATTAATTCCGTTCAAAATCCATTCAGGCATAGCTAGTTGTATTCCTACATTTGTTTGACTTCCCGCTCAAGTAAAGATCAATAAAATGACCGTGGAAATATTATACTTATATTTTATTTTAGCCAGACTGCTGGTCTTTTATCTCGTGTGACAATTGTTTCCTGTTGAGGTGTTTACTTGATCATTGTTAAAGTACTTGCATGACTACGAATGTAATGCGCGTAAAAGACTTTACAATGCGAGGGAATGCATACTTCTGAGAAAAATAATTCTTAGCCGCTTTCTAGCATATTCTGATAAATTCTGCTCGTAAGAATAAAATACTGTCATGTCAAAAGCTTCCAACACAAAATAGTACGGTTCAACATGTTTAAGTGCTTTTTGGAACGTCTCCATTTGCAGACTATTTAAAACGCCCAACCTGTGTGTCATGCATTCGCGTAAAAATAATACAGCCATATGTTGTAGAACGGCAGTTGGTATCACGCTAGCTCCCTGCTAATTTTGTCATTGCTGTTTAAGTTAAATACTCGTTTGACAAACCATCTTTACGCACGTCTTATCTCGTAAAATGTGTACTTCTCTTTTGAGATCTTTAATCGGTTTTCTTTAAACATTACTGTGCATTATCTTTTTCACTAGTTGAAAAGCCAGTGGCGTCAAATAGTTTGGCACCCGCAAGGTCCTGTTAAAAAAAAGAAAGAGGAACAAAGCGGATTATCAAACATGCTCAAACGAAAGAAGAAGCCAGAAAAAGAGATGGGTGGAGCGGAAAAATTAAGGGCAAAAAAGAAAAAAAGGTTAGTGCAGGATGCAGCCAAATGTGCCAAATTGACGGACCTTTTCCGTGGCGGAGGGGCTGAGGTCAGCGTGGCCACAGTCAGCCAGGCCAGTGGCAGTGATGACACGGGACCGAGCAGCAGCATAGCAGGTAGCAAGCACTGTCTATACATTAAAGGTAGCCTATCAGCAATGTTACACCGTGTGCATAAATAACTTATCTGCTTTATCAATTCAAAATAAAATCGATAGGCTACTGGTTGACCAGAAAAGCACACACATTTCTTTATTGCAAAAGAAAACATATTTCAGGAGAGAGCCCGTGTTTAAAGTTATTATTTTTTTTATATTTAGCCTATACATCCTGTTTTCCTGTTATGTTTCTACAGTACTAAATAGCCATTTTTACCAGCTCAAGAAAAATACTTTGAAGTGATTAATTAATTTACAGTGTGTGTGTGTGTGTGTGTGTGTGTGTGTGTGTGTGCGTGCGTGCGTGTCTGTGTGTGGTGCTTTTCTTATGTTGATTTTTATATTGTATTTGTGTGCTAACACTGAATTATTTTAAAAAGTGCTATAACGTTATCACGGTTGCTGTTATTGTTATTATTAGCTGACAAGGCCAGTGTCAGTTATAGGAGTGAGGAGGAGGAAGAGACAGATGAGGAGGGACAGGGGGGGGGGGGGGAGATGGAAGAGGATGAGCAGAAGGAGGAGGAGATGGAGGAAAGTGGAGCAGGAACCACAAGAAAAACAGTGCCAGGTACAGGGGCAGGACAGTGTGCAGGACTGGGTTGGCAATAGGTTTCTGCATAGAATTCCTTTAAGATGTCATATGTTGATGCTCCAACTCCAGTCAGAAACAATAAGCCCATATACTCCTGCAGTTATGTCAGTGGCTTTCTGAATTAGATATTTTTTCTTTAGTAATTTTAGCAAATTTCTAATCTTCGTTATTACTGATGTTCTGTTCATGCAGATATAGCAGTACAAGATGCACAGGAAAAGGCAGGGTCTAGCACAGGGGAAACTGAGCCAGGGATACAGCCAGATGAAGATGAGGGTTTTGATTTTTATGCACATCCAGCCTCCAAAGATTTAGATCTGTTTTTTTCTTACCATCCTCAACAACCCCCCAGAACAGGGATGAGTATTTATCAAACCAAAGATGGTATTAAGAGAAAGTGGCTTACCTACTGTGAGAAAGAAAACTCACTATACTGCACAGTATGTTTGGCATATGCAAAGCCATCTGCAAGTGACAGTGCATTTATTAAAGATGGAATGAAAGCACTGAAGCATGTACATCAACGCATAGAAGAGCATGAAAGAAACCAAGTGCATCGAGATAGTGCTGAAGCATATTTTATGAAGGCCAACCAAGCAGACAGAGCAAGTCTACTTGGAGGAAAACAAATGTCACTTCATCGTGAACAGGTCAAGAAAAAACGTCAAGTCATGGGCCGTGTCATAGACGTGATAAAGGTCATTGGAAAGTGTGGTCTTAGCTACAGGGGCACTAATTTTGAGGGTGCGTACACTTGGGAAAACATGGCTCTTGACCATGGAAACTTCTTGGAAATGATCCTGCTGTTAAGCAAATTTGATGTTTCTCTCCAAGAACATGTTAGTGAATGTATAAAGAAAAGTAAGAGCCTAAAGGAAACTGGGGCTAAAGGAAGAGGATCCCTCGTTACACTGCTCTCTAACACATCTGTCAACAAAATAATTGACATCATTAGCCACTTGATCAAAGAAAACATTTCGAGGGAAGTAAGGGAGGCAGGAAGGTTTTCTGTGCAGATTGATACGACACAGGATGTTACATCCAAAGACTAGTGTGCTGTTGTCCTCCGTTTTGTGACTGACACAGTCCATGAAAAGCTCATCGGTGTCGTTTCATGTGAGTCATCAACGGGAGAGTATTTTGTTCAACTACTCAAGGAAACTCTGGCAAAGGTTGATATTGATATCCGGAACTGTGTTGGTAACTCGACAGATGGAGCTGCAAATATGCAAGGCCAGTACAAGGGGTTCTCCACTTTACTGTCATCAGAGTCCCCTAACCAAGTGCACATCTGGTGCTATGCACATGTGCTTAATCTCGTTCTGGGAGACACTACGGGTGTTGTGATCGAAAGTGCATTCCTTTTCTCCATTGTGAATGACGTTGCTGTATTTATCAAGGACTCATACAAGCGTATGAGTATGTGGGAGAAAGTGAGTGATGACAGACGTCACAGACGGCTGTCCCCCATCGGGGAGACCAGGTGGTGGGCTAAGGACCAAGCCCTGAGCAAGATATTTGGCTGTTTTGGTAACCCAGACAATGCCTTGTTTGTTGATTTGATCATAACATTGAAAAGGATAGTGGAAGATATGTCAATGAAAGCACATGTCAGAGCAAGAGCTAAGGGCTACATTGAGTCCCTACTGAAGCATGAGACAGTGCTTACAGCACAGATATTCTTGAGGATCTTTGAGATCACCTCACCACTCTCCAGATACCTTCAGACTAGCAACATGGACCTAATCACCGCACATCGGCTTGTAATGGGGGCCTTAGACAGCCTAAAAACATGTACCAGGGACATGGATGGTGTCACAAAAGCAGCAAATGTATTTGCTGAGTGGGCAAACAAGAAGCTGGAGGAGAGTGGATCCAAAGAGGTGGTTCAGGTGGCTCTACCTGAAAGAAAGATCAGAAAGAGGAAGACCATGCCAGGTGAGGTAGCAGAGGAACAGCATGAGTGGAGTGCAGAGGATCAGTACAGGGTCAAGGTGCAGAATATTATTTTGGACACGGTCACTGAGAGCATTCAGACTCGCTTTTCAGCAAATGGAGCTCTATACGATGATTTTGCATGCCTCGATCCAAGAAACTTTGGTAGGCTAAGAGACAGGGGTCTTTCACTTGAATCACTCCAACAGCTCAGTAAGTGCCTCCTTAGGTTTGATGACAGAGCCACACCTGGACGGCTGAAGGCTGAGCTCTGTAGTCTTGCCAGCCACTGGGAGAGACTTAAGTTGCCCCATTTGGAGTCATACACTGTCTGGACTGCAGAAGAGACAGAAAAGGAGGAAAACATGGAGCTCACAAACACCAGTTGCACCTCCTGTAAAAACTGTGCAATTTGTGTTTATCACATACTCTCCAAATACAACCTATTGACTGATGCTTATCATGTCATTGGACAAGCCTATAAGTTCCTGCTGACACTGTCTTTCAGTCAAGTGGCCTGTGAGAGGACTTTCTCTACACTTAAGTTTGTTAAGAACAGACTGAGGACCACACTGACACAGGAGCATCTTGAGGCATTTATGCTAATGTCTACAGAAAAAGAGACCCTGATGACGTTAGACAATGATGCAGTCATAGACAGAGTGGCCGAGACCAGTGTACTGCTCAAACGCTTGCTGATGATGTGAGCAAGTCAGTAGAGTCAGTTGAAGTCAGTACAATTCAGTACAAGGCAGTTGAAGTCAGTAGAGTCAGTTGAAGTCAGTGCAAGTCAGTTGAAGTCAGTACAAGTCAGTTGAAGTCAGTAGAGTCAGTTGAAGTCAGTACAAGTCAGTTGAATTCAGTAGAGTCAGTTGAAATCAGTACAAGTCAGTTGAAGTCAGTACAAGTCAGTTGAAGTCAGTAGAGTCAGTTGAAGTCAGTACAAGTCAGTTGAAGTCAGTAGAGTCAGTTG
Organism: Ilyophis sp. 1 JC-2022; assembly: GCA_022702515.1. Taxonomy (NCBI): domain Eukaryota; kingdom Metazoa; phylum Chordata; class Actinopteri; order Anguilliformes; family Synaphobranchidae; genus Ilyophis; species Ilyophis sp. 1 JC-2022. The sequence goes on along the minus strand of CM040396.1, from coordinate 105,208,261 downwards.
AAGTCAGTACAAGTCAGTTGAATTCAGTAGAGTCAGTTGAAATCAGTACAAGTCAGTTGAAGTCAGTACAAGTCAGTTGAAGTCAGTAGAGTCAGTTGAAGTCAGTAGAGTCAGTTGAAGTCAGTACAAGTCAGTTGAAGTCAGTTGAAGTCAGTACAAGTCAGTTGAAGTCAGTAGTCAGTAGTCAATAGAGTCAGTTGAAGTCAGTACAAGTCAGTTGAAGTCAGTAGAGTCAGTTGAAGTCAGTACAAGTCAGTACAAGTCAGTTGAAGTCAGTAGAGTCAGTTGAAGTCAGTACAATTCAGTTGAAGTCAGTAGAGTCAGTTGAAGTCAGTAGAGTCAGTTGAAGTCAGTACAAGTCAGTAGTCCGTTGAAGTCAGTAGAGTCAGTTGAAGTCAGTAGTCAGTTGAAGTCAGTAGAGTCCATTGATGTCAGTAGTCAGTTGAAGTCAGTAGAGTCAGTAGAAGTTGAAGTCTTGTTTCAAAATATTTGCTTTAAGTAAGTAAGTAAGTAAAGCTTTATTTATATAGCACCCTTCACAGCACAGCTTTGATTTTGATAAGCTGCTTGTTTTTTATTGCTTATATCATTAAACACACACATATGTTTAGATTGTTTTTATACTGCCAATAAAAGTATTTGTGTTAAAATTACGGTTCCACTTGCGTCCTTTGTGCGATCAGATAAAAGGCCTCTCCAAGCCAAGCTCCCGGGCTGAATTTCAACCCCAGCCCGCCCCTGCTGCCAGCCTGCGTATGATTGATATTTCCACACTACCGCTGACTATGAAGTTAGAGGCAAGTAGACGGGTGGCTTTGTCTGAAATTCTACATTTTCTCAAATGTTCATATTCCATGCAACGTGCTATTTGAGCTGACTAATAAAACAGTATGGCTAGTCAGGAAATGGTTTGGCTTAAATACCCACACCACCAGAGACATTATCTTTCACACCAAACAGGAGGGAGGGTTGGGAGTGCCCAATGTGGAATGGATCTACACTGCTACACAGCTCTCCCATATTTTTAACATGCTGAACAGTGCTGATAAAACAGTCAGAGAGCTTGCTCAAGCCTCGTTCTTTCTGGGTGTGAGGCGTTGCGAGGTTCCTCTGGCCAGCGAGTCTGATTCAGGCTTTAGAGCCTCGTTCTTTCTGGATGTGAGGCGTTGCAAGGTTCCTCTGGCCAGCGAGTCTGATTCAGGCTTTAGAGCCTCGTTCGTTCTGGATGTGAGGCGTTGCGAGGTTCCTCTGGCCAGCGAGTCTGATTCAGGCTTTAGAGCCTCGTTCTTTCTGGATGTGAGGCGTTGCGAGGTTCCTCTGGCCAGCGAGTCTGATTCAGGCTTTAGAGCCTAGTTCTTTCTGGATGTGAGGCGTTGCGAGGTTCGTATGATCACAGAAAGATTAACATATTATTTGGAAGTAAGAAATCTGAGGTAAAACATCAAAGTGGATTGAGAAAAGGAAGGGGAACAACGGATCCGGTGCTATGCCTATAATCAGAGGTGAGGAAGGCTCAAGTGAATAAGGAGGTAGTGCTAGCAGTATTTTATGATGTAGAAAAAGCTTATGACTTATTGTGGAAAGAGGGGTTATTAATTAAAATCAAAAGATTAGGAATATCAGGTAAAATGTTCAGATGGGTGAAGGAATTTTTGTATGGACGCTCTATAAAGGCGAGAGTGGGAAGAATTTTTTCAGCAAGCTATGATGTGGATAATGGAACGCCACAAAGAAGTGTTATAAGCCCGTTGTTGTTTTCAATAATGATTGATGATATGTATGATAATATTGGGCAAGGCATAGGGAGAGCTTCGTTCGCAGATGATGGGGCACTGTGGAAAAGAGGTAGGATTGTTGAATATGTTGTGAAACAGTTGCAGGAAACAATTAAAAGAGTGGAGCAGTGGTCTTTAAAATGGGGATTTAAATTTTCTCTTGAGAAAACAAATATGCTTTTCTTTACAAGGAAGAAAATTGGAGCAGAGGTCAATCTGTATTTATATGGTAAGGAGCTGAAAAGGATAGACTCATTAAAATGTTTAGGAGTGTGGTTTGATTCTAGGCTCACCTGGAAAGTACATATGGATAAAATTGTAAATAAGTGTAAAAAGGTTTTAAATGTGATGGGATGTTCAGTGGGAACAGAGTGGGGAGCTGACAGGTCTGCTCTGAAAGCTATATATATAGGTTTAATAAGAGCAGTTCTGGATTATGAGTGTGTGGTATATGGGTGGGCGTCTAAAACCTTGTTGGGAAAATTGGAGGTAATACAAGCACAAGTATTAAGGATATGTAGCGGGGCGTTTAAAACAACACCTTTGTCAGCGTTGCAGGTAGAAATGGGGAAAATGCTGTTGGAGTCAAGAAGACAGTATCTTATCATGACATGTTGGGTCAATTTACAAGAATATAATAACCATTCTACAATAAGTGCTATTGAGCCATGCTGGGAACATGGAAAAAGGTCAACAAAGAGCTTTGATTGGGTCGTTAAAGAGCAGGCTAGTAAAATGGGTATACTGGATAAGAGTTACTCTCCAACTGTTGTTCTGTCAGCTATACCTCTGCCACAGCCAGAGATAGATCTTAGCCTCCTTGAATGGGTAAAAAATAGACGGGGGGAAATTGTAAGATCTTTAATTCATACATCAGAAGGAATTACTATGGTTACTTACAGATTTATACAGATGGTTCTAAAGACCCAAACACTGGTAGAACAGTAGTAGTAATCCCAGAATGCAATGTTGAGTGTGGGAAGAGACTTACCGATGATAGATCTGTTTTTGCATGTGAGATGATGGCCATGGTTATTGCCTTGCAATGGGTAGAAGACGTCAGGCCAGAGAGAGTGCTAATTACATCAGACTTGTGCGCAGTATTAATGAGTCAAAATTTTGCAACTCCAAGAGAACATTTATTGTGTGAAATACTACAATACATACTACAATCTCTATTTGAATGGAAAGCATAATAATGGAAAGTGTGAATATTGTGGAGAGGGAAAAATAGTGGACCATGTTTTATTATATTGCCAGAAGTATGTTTCAGAGAGAGAAGTTTTTAAAAAATGCAATAAGAAAGAGTGGAGAGCAACATATCAGTAATATTCTGAAAAAATGTTCAGGTGACGAGTGTTGGAACCCCCTTCTAGAGTATTTAAGATCAACAAGATTAATGAATAGAATCTGAATAGAATATAATTTTTTAATTTAATTATGACTAATTTGTTTAGTGTTTTGATTGTAAATTCTTTGTTTGGTAGAAATATTAGAAAGAGGGTAGATCTTTAGTCCACACTCCAGATTAGTGGGTGGCGGTAATGCACCCAAAAGCTGTGTGCCTTCGCCAATAAAACCAAATAAGTAGAAGAAGAAATAAAAAGAGGGTAGGCGGAGCTAGAGGTCTCATTTCGGCGTCTGCACTTGGAACTTAGACAGACAGCAGGCGTTCATTGAAGGACTGGCGGTCAATGGAGTTTTACAAAACAATTCGCTAAACGGGTCATTATCAGAGAGATTAAATCAAAAATCTCCGTTTTTTGGATTATATATGCCTAGGTTGTCAGGACACAGTACTACTACTTATAACCCGTTATGATTTTGACTATCCAACGAAAACCAACTTCAAATCCGGATAGCGCCACTCTAAGCATACGTCATGATGTAACTTTGGTTGCTAAGCTAACTGAAAACACTACTGCGCATGCCTGATCACTTCCTCTTGTGCGGACCAAAACATCAAATGGGGTAAAGCGTCAGTTGCGTATCTTGTCATATATCTAAAATCTTTGGTGTGCTCCTGAATTCCCTCAACAAAACCCCGGAAATAAAGGGTTCATCCTTGTATTTTAAGGCCCGCATTTGTGAGAAAAAAGTCGCCCAGTCAAAAGCTTTTTGACGAAGTGGACTCAAATATGTGCCCTCAAAAGGGTGTAGGGGTCGTATTCTGACACGGCCCCCGATTAAGTCCAGCAGTTGGGAGGGGCCTGTCCTATTGACTGCAGTGTAAGGCCAGGGTCAGAACTTTGAACCTGATCCTGACCGTGACTGACAGCCAGTGGAGTGACCTCAGCAAGGGGGTGACGTGCGAGAACTTCGGGAGGTTGAACACAATTCGGGCAGCTTTCACTGTCATCTATACATATTTTGACCTTAGATATGTTACCACATCTTTAAATTAAATACCACAAATTAAAAACAGCCGAACTTTGAGCTTCCGGCCAGCACGTGAAAACCACATTTATTCCGCTGTAACAAGACAGGAAAGCACGCGCTCAGTGCCTTTATACGCTCTGTGGATAAAACCAGACCCACGGAAATGTCTCACAGAAACAAACATGCCAAATGTTAAACATGTCTTCCTACATTTGTTAAAGTAACTCGACTGTTTCCTCGTTTTACCATCTCACCTCTCAATTAATTTGTTTCTTTAAAAAGTTGAAATGTGGCTTCATCAGACACAAATACCCAAGTAGCTGTAAAAAGCACATTTAGAGAGTCCAAGAAGGAAAGATAAAAACATTTGTGCATACATGCTAGTGATGGGAATTTCGGCTCCCAAGTGGCTCCTCAGATTTTTTGTTATTTAAATTAATTAATTGCCAAAAATGATATGTAAAATGAATTACTCATGTAAAAACATTATATCAAATGTTTATTATTTATATGGCTTATTATACTCAATAAGGAGCAGAGTGCAACAAAAAATAAATTATAAAGTACAAAAACAAAGACCCAACTCAATTAGACAAAAGGTCCAATCTCTGATTGTATTATTTATTAACTTTTAACTATTTACAGTGAAACAACATAGAGAAGCTTGGAGAATCACACTTTACAAAATAATAACACAATAAGGTTTTTGAAATAAATAAACAATAATAATAATAATAATAATAATAACGACTCAGTGGGTAAAGGCAAGCACTTAAACATGTAGAACAGCCTGGCACATAAATACATTTACATCAAGTAACAATGCAGCCTTTAAAACCAGGAAAAAAACAACTTCTGTGCCATACCTCAATATAACAGTATCCAAAATAATAATATCAATATATTTCCCAGCAGCCCTAACAAAGAGAAATAAAAAAGGGTATAAAGGCAGTATCCAACATTATAAAAAAATCTAAATGAAAATGTGTAAAACAAAAAGAAAAAAGCAGCATCCAGGTAACAGTTTTAAATAGTCTTTAGCGAAGATTGGCATTAAGAAAGACCAAGTGCCCCAGCTTTGAGGGGCTGATCCTGTTTCTTCTCTCTGTTATAATTTGGCCTGTTTTGGAGAAGATTCTCTCTGAGGGGACTGACGTTGCTACAATGCACAGTCTTCGTGCCATCACGTGTGTAAGACGTGGGTAGACAGAAGCCTTGCATCACGTGTGTAAGACGTGGGTAGACAGAAGCCGTGCATCACGTGTGTAAGACGTGGGTAGACCGAAGCCGTGCATCACGTGTGTAAGACGTGGGTAGACCGAAGCCTTGCATCACGTGTGTAAGACGTGGGTAGACCGAAGCCGTGCATCACGTGTGTAAGACGTGGGTAGACCGAAGCCGTGCATCACATGTGTAAGACGTGGGTAGACCGAAGCCGTGCATCACGTGTGTAAGACGTGGGTAGACCGAAGCCGTGCATCACGTGTGTAAGACGTGGGTAGACCGAAGCCTTGCATCACGTGTGTAAGACGTGGGTAGACCGAAGCCGTGCATCACGTGTGTAAGACGTGGGTAGACCGAAGCCTTGCATCGCGTGTGTAAGACGTGGGTAGACCGAAGCCTTGCATCACGTGTGTAAGACGTGGGTAGACCGAAGCTGTGTGCATCACGTGTGTAAGACGTGGGTAGACCGAAGCCGTGCATCACGTGTGTAAGAAGTGGGTAGACCGAAGCCTTGCATCGCGTGTGTAAGACGTGGGTAGACCGAAGCCTTGCATCACGTGTGTAAGACGTGGGTAGACCGAAGCTGTGTGCATCACGTGTGTAAGACGTGGGTAGACCGAAGCCGTGCATCACGTGTGTAAGACGTGGGTAGACCGAAGCTGTGCATCACGTGTGTAAGACGTGGGTAGACCGAAGCTGTGCATCACGTGTGTAAGACGTGGGTAGACCGAAGGCTTGGTCTCCCACCAGCTCAGTGGGTCTGCACTTCTCTGGAAAAGGGGCTCCTCACTTCCAGTGTTGCATCTGCTGAGGGATTCCTTCTTGTAGTGTCTCCAGTTGCTTGTTCTTCAAAGAACCTCCACACAGCAGATGCTTGTGGCTCCTCTTGTTCGGCCTCTGCTGCCTCTTCTCCCCCTCTGCTGCCCCTTCTCCCCCTCTCTTCTCCCCCTCTGCTGCCTCTTCTCCCCCTCTGCTGCCTCTTCTCCCCCTCTGCTGCCCCTTCTCCCCCTCTCTTCTCCCCCTCTGCTGCCTCTTCTCCCCCTCTGCTGCCCCTTCTCCCCCTCTCTTCTCCCCCTCCCTTCTCCCCCTCTGCTGCCTCTTCTCCCCCTCTCTTTTCCCCCTCTCTTCTCCCCCTCTCTTCTCCCCCTTGGTCCCCTGGCAGTGGAGTTGGCTGGCTGCATCTTGCTGCTGATGCAGTTATTCTCTGAAGAGCTTCATCCACAGCTCGGTTGTCACTAAAAGCCAGCTTTTTGAACCTTGGGTCAAGCATGGTGGTTTCTGACAGAACAGTGTTGTATTCTATTCTGTGGAACTTGCTGTCCATGGATGCACAGAGAGCAGTCACTAACTCTGTCACTTTCCCCCGTGGTTACTCTGGTCTGGTGCTCAGCTGTCACTAACTCTGTCAGTGCTCAGCTGTCCCTAACTCTGTCACTTTCCCCATGGTTACTCTGGTCTGGTGCTCAGCTGTCCCTAACTCTGTCACTTTCCCCGTGGTTACTGTGGTCTGGTGCTCAGCTGTCACTAACTCTGTCACTTTCCCCCGTGGTTACTCTGGTCTGGTGCTCAGCTGTCCCTAACTCTGTCACTTTCCCCCGTGGTTACTCTGGTCTGGTGCTCAGCTGTCACTAACTCTGTCACTTTCCCCCATGGTTACTCTGGTCTGGTGCTCAGCTGTCCCTAACTCTGTCACTTTCCCCCATGGTTACTCTGGTCTGGTGCTCAGCTGTCCCTAACTCTGTCACTTTCCCCCGTGGTTACTCTGGTCTGGTGCTCAGCTGTCACTAACTCTGTCACTTTCCCCCATGGTTACTCTGGTCTGGTGCTCAGCTGTTCCTAACTCTGTTACTTTCCCCCATGGTTACTCTGGTCTGGTGCTCAGCTGTCCCTAACTCTGTCAGTGCTCAGCTGTCCCTAACTCTGTCAGTGCTCAGCTGTCCCTAACTCTGTCACTTTCCCCGTGGTTACTCTGGTCTGGTGCTCAGCTGTCACTAACTCTGTCAGTGCTCAGCTGTCACTAACTCTGTCACTTTCCCCATGGTTACTCTGGTCTGGTGCTCAGCTGTCCCTAACTCTGTCAGTGCTCAGCTGTCCCTAACTCTGTCAGTGCTCAGCTGTCACTAACTCTGTCACTTTCCCCATGGTTACTCTGGTCTGGTGCTCAGCTGTCCCTAACTCTGTCACTTTCCCCGTGGTTACTCTGGTCTGGTGCTCAGCTGTCCCTAACTCTGTCAGTGCTCAGCTGTCCCTAACTCTGTCAGTGCTCAGCTGTCCCTAACTCTGTCAGTGCTCAGCTGTCACTAACTCTGTCACTTTCCCCGTGGTTACTCTGGTCTGGTGCTCAGCTGTCCCTAACTCTGTCAGTGCTCAGCTGTCCCTAACTCTGTCAGTGCTCAGCTGTCACTAACTCTGTCACTTTCCCCGTGGTTACTCTGGTCTGGTGCTCAGCTGTCACTAACTGTCACTTTCCCCCGTGGTTACTCTGGTCTGGTGCTCAGCTGTCACTAACTCTGTCACTTTCCCCGTGGTTACTCTGGTCTGGTGCTCAGCTGTCACTAACTGTCACTTTTCCCCGTGGTTACTCTAGTCTGGTGCTCAGCTGTCACTAACTGTCACTTTCCCCCGTGGTTACTCTGGTCTGGTGCTCAGCTGTCACTAACTGTCACTTTCCCCCGTGGTTACTCTGGTCTGGTGCTCAGCTGTCACTAACTCTGTCACTTTCCCCCGTGGTTACTCTGGTCTGGTGCTCAGCTGTCACTAACTCTGTCACTTTCCCCCGTGGTTACTCTGGTTTGGTGCTCAGCTGTCCCTAACTCTGTCACTTTCCCCATGGTTACTCTGGTCTGGTGCTCAGCTGTCACTAACTCTGTCACTTTCCCCCGTGGTTACTCTGGTTTGGTGCTCAGCTGTCCCTAACTCTGTCACTTTCCCCATGGTTACTCTGGTCTGGTGCTCAGCTGTCCCTAACTCTGTCACTTTCCCCCGTGGTTACTCTGGTCTAGTGCTCAGCTGTCACTCTGCAGACCCTTGCACAGGATTAGCATTGTGGAGGCTGTAACATAACTGAAAAAGAGTAAACAATAACTGTTAAAATTATGCTTTGTTTTATTGTGCAGTATACTGTATATTATTATTTCCGTTCATGTCTAATCTGCTTTTCATACCAATAATGCAACAACAACAACTAATAAAAATGATAATAATTGAATAATAATAATAATAATGTGATAACATTTGTACACTGTACCTGTCTGCACTGATCTCCACTGTGACCTGCTCAAACGGCTCCAGAACAGTGCATGCCTCGTTCAGTACCTCCCAGTCCTCTTGGCTTGGAGGATCAACAGCTGCATTTATAACAGCCAAGGTAGAGACGACTGCATCCCTGGACTCCAGAATCCATTTTAACATATGAAAGGTTGAGTTCCACCTAGTTACACACTCTTGTTTGAGCCTCAGCTCAGGCACGCCCATCTGTTGTTGGGTAGATTTGAGCTTCGCTGTGGCTGTTGTGCTCCTATGGAAATATTACACTATCGCCTCCACTTTGTCCACAGTGGGCTTCATCACCTTCAGAGCATCTCTTACAATCAAGTTGATTGTGTGTGCAAGACATGGGCGGTGGGACCATTTCAGGATTTTAATTGCTTTTGTTATGTTAGCTGTGTTGTCGGTAACACAGAAAACCACTTTGTTTTCCACGTCCCGCTCTTTTGCCACTTTGAGCAGCTCCTCTGCTAAGTTCTCAGATGTGTGTCTGTCACTGAACTCAAAACAATCCAGAAGACAGGACACCATTTTGTAGTCTTCAACAAAGTGGCATGTAACTGACATGTAGGATGTGGTGGTTCGGGATGTCCGGCAGTTTAGGCAAACTGCTGTGGCTTTTTTAATCTGTTCTTGTAGTGAAGCACGTTCTCTGTCATATAGGCTTGGGATGAGTGTTTTCCTGCTTGGAATTACATACATTGGATTGAGAGCGTGCGTATAGCTTCTGAATCCTTTGTCATCCACGATTGAAAATGGTTGAAAATCAAGTGCTATCATTTTAGCTAATTCCTCGTCAACTGTGTTCTGTTTTACCCGGCTCAAAGCCTTTTGCACAAACTGGCTCATAGAGCTCTGGGCTGTAGGTCTAGGAGGTTGTGGTGGTGTACCGGATGACATTGACGCTGTAGACACTGCAGCAGCAGCAACAGTTGCAGTAGACGTACTGCCACCCTCACTTTCGCTAGCTTGTCTCTTTTCTTCCAACTGCACTATGGGATGTGCAGTTCTTATGTGCCTGTGTAAGTTGTTTGTGGAGCCTGCTCGATATGATATTTTTATCTTGCACAATCTACACTCTGCCTTTGTATTGTCTATTCTATTGAAATGCGTCCAAATTCTACTCCGTTTCCTGCTGTCACTCATTTTCCCGACTTTCCAGCGTGTTGTCTTGTCTCTTCTGTAGCAGCGTTCTCTCTCGTCTCCTGTTTCTCCGTCTCTGTGTGCTCAGCTGTGTCTGTAACCCCGCCCCTCCCCCTCCTGCTCAGTGCGGACACACACAATTAACACGTCGTGTAGTTGACCAATCACGTGCGGCTTGAACAGAAAAAAGTAGAAAAAAGAAAAAGAAAAAAAGCGGATCCGGCTCCCAGACAGGCAGGAGCCGGCTACCGTCGTTCACTTCAAAGAGCCGACTCTAAGAGCCGTTTCGTTCGCGACCGACACATCACTAATACATGCGATTTTACAACGCAGCACATGCCTGTTTGACCAGTAGCTATGGTCAGATCAACAAACATGAGCCAATGCTCAGAATCGGAACGTAATGTGTGTCTGCTTACATGCTGGTATGAATAATCACTCAAAAAGAGAAACGCAGGAGGGCTTTAGGGCTGAAGGGTGGTGTTAACTCTTCCTGTTGCCTGTCATTGTGAAACAAAGTATTTCAAACTCAAACGCCATTTCACAGACGGATGAGAAACACGAGAGTAAAAGAAGGAATAAAATGGAATAAAAGAACGGAGTAAGTAGCCTGGTGTGGAGTGGGATGGAGAGAAGAGAAGCTAAAGGTGAAGGGGTGTGCGGAGGAATGGGAATCTGCGAGTATAATCGCACTAACACGCTTAATGTTACAGAGAACCAGCGGTATACATCCGCGTAACACCCGGTGGCTATATTGTAAAACACAGGGGGTGTATTACTGCGCTAAGGAATATAGGTCCATACACTACAAAATGCATTTACCTCAAGTGTTTATTGTCATTGTTAAAGATGTGTATAGTGGCTCTCTGTGGAAAACAGCTCACAGACCCCATACCTCTCCAGGTTAGCATTAAGACAGGCTGTCCATGGAGTGCAGTCAGTTTTGTGATGGCCATCAATCAGTGGTTAAAGTGGCTGTGTCTATGTGCCCCTCCCAATGTGATTTCCCCCCTTACAGGGGTCTGCAGGTGATGTCCAGTTAGCCTCTCCTGATGAGAGAGTAATAAAGAGCTTGCTCTCTGTTTTGAGAAGGGCTCTAAGTGCTGATTTGAGAAGGGCTCTAAGTGTGCTGTTTTGAGAAGGGCTCTAAGAGTGCTGTTTTGAGAAGGGCTCTAAGTGTGCTGATTTGAGAAGGGCTCTAAGTGTGCTGATTTGAGAAGGGCTCTAAGTGTGCTGTTTTGAGAAGGGCTCTAAGTGTGCTGATTTGTATGAGAGGAGGAGTGGGGGCAACCGTTGGTATCACTGGAAATCTGATAAAAGCCCTGTGTTCACTACAGCATCAAACCAGATTAGTGTATATTCTCTTCATGAGAAATCTGATAAAAAGCATCTGATAGAAGCCCTGTGTTCACTACAGCATCTGATAAAAGCCCTGTGTTCACTACAGCATCTGATAAAAGCCCTGTGTTCACTACAGCATCTGATAGAAGCCCTGTGTTCACTATAGCATCTGAAAAATGCCCTGTGTTCACTACAGCAACTGATAATTGCTGCTGATCATTCTGTATCACATCTTATATTTAATAATATTGTAATTGATGAGGAGATTGTCTGTTGTGGAGGAAGGCTGTGCTTTTGACTCCAGTCTAGAAGAAGCCTTCCTCACGAAGGTAATGAAGTATCAGTCTCTGGTTTCAGCTCTGGAACAACTCGGCTATAAATGTAGGTTACTAGGTTTTATATTTGGTAGCCTTGGCAACATTCATAGACTAGTGGTGAGGGGTCTGCAACTGGCTGGAATGCTAAAATTGCAGGCAAAGCAGTTGGCGAGACATTGCTCCATGTCAGCAATTGTAAGACGCCGTCCTATCTGAAGATTAAGTCATATAATAGCCTACAATTCATCATATTATATAAATTGTTTCTATAATTCATATATTCATAATTTTAGCCAATAAAACATGTCATTTTCCAAACCATTGTCGCGTCAACGTCATTTCACTAAGTTGGGCTCGACTGATGTATAGAATTCTAATTGAGTTTTGAGCTTTATTCAATCTGAATAAAACTGACCAAACCTCACGACACATTAAATTCACAGTAAAATTTTCAGTGTTAATTCAACTCTAGCAGTGTACATATGAGCCGACTCAGACCAGATTAAGCCCATATGAACTCTGATAGAGTTGAATTAACAGCACACTTCAAGCCCTTCTCAAATCAGCCCACTTAGAGCCCTTCTCAAATCAGCACACTTAGAGCCCTTCTCAAATCAGCACACTTAGAGCCCTTCTCAAAACAGCACACTTAGAGCCCTTCTCAAAACAGCACACTTAGAGCCCTTCTCAAAACAGCACACTTAGAGCCCTTCTCAAAACAGCACACTTAGAGCCCTTCTCAAAACAGCACACTTAGAGCCCTTCTCAAAACAGCACACTTAGAGCCCTTCTCAAAACAGCACACTTAGAGCCCTTCTCAAAACAGCACACTTAGAGCCCTTCTCAAAACAGCACAATTAGAGCCCTTCTCAAATCAGCACACTTAGAGCCCTTCTCAAAACAGAGAGCAAGCTGTTTATTACTCTCTCATCAGGAGAGGCTAACTGGACATCACCTGCAGACCCCTGTATGGGGGGAAATAACATTGGGAGGGGCACATAGACACAGCCACTTTAACCACTGATTGATGGCCATCACAAAACTGACTGCACTCCATGGACAGCCTGTCTTAATGCCAACCTGGAGAGGTATGGGGTCTGTGAGTTGTTTTCCACAGAGAGCCACTATACACATCTTTAACAATGACAATAAACACTTGAGTTAAATGCATTTCCTCTAGTGAGCCGATCATAACATTGTGAGCCAAAGTACCAAAAGCATCTCGGAAATCCAGAAAGACTGAATACAGCCGACAGGATTCATGCTTGAAATCATCAATCCCTGTTTTAACACAAAGCACGAGCTCATTCATTCCCTGCCTGTTGATATAGGCCTTCTGCTTTTGGGAGAAGATATTTGCCATTTTACTGTGACAGTGTGTATCTGTGTATCTGTGTGTGTTGAGTATGTTCTCATTTTGTGTGTTTACAGGTTGGCTAATTTGTGGCAGAAGTCACTTGTGGTCTTATCTGCTCTGACATTCTAGTCTCCTGAGATAGGGGGCGCTGTTACTAAAATGAGTTTCTCAGCGAAGCCAGAGACCAAAGATGGAGCCTTCAGCCCTGAGAGAAAGAGAAAGAGGTAAAAATACAAGAATAAGAAATTTAATGACCAAATGTCCTGTGTCTGAAATGGCTCCCTATTCACTATATAGTGCACTATTTACTCTTCACTATATAGTGCACTATTTACTATTCACTATATAGTGCACTATTTACTATTCACTATATAGTGCACTATTTAGGGTATCGACCATTTTGTAGGGTGTCCAAATTTCAACCCTACAAAAACCCCATGTTAAAACCCCATGTTAAAACCCCATTGGAAATCGGTGTGGGAACCCATACCCGGAAGAAACCTCCCAATTGGCCGACAAAAATACGTCATGACTGGAGCGCTCTATTTCTTATATTGAGAAGGAAAGGAGCTTTACGATTCCTTTTATCCGTCTTTTCACAAAGGATGCTCTGGACTATTCTTTTCAGATGGAAGGTAGTATTCACGCCCCACAATGCAATGCCGCCAATGTTTTCATAAGCATCTGAGTTTTCCGGAACGTACCGAATTACCGAATTCAAACAACAAGGCGAACATCTGAGAAATGCCAGAAATCTAAATGTGAATAGCTAGTATTGTTGGTTAGTATTTGCTTATAATAGAAAGTAAACAAACAATGACACAATCAGACAATACACCAAATTTGTTAACAGGCTAAATATCGCAGAGATAAAATGGAACAGTTCAAGCGAAATGCCGACGGAAACGATGCACCTTTTGTTGTAATTTTTCATGTAATTGTAGTTCACTAAACAGTCACATCAATACGACTGGACGTCGCAACACGACGCAAGGTAGAGAAGGAAGTTTGAATTCTACAGTTACGCTAGATTTCTTGTAAATCTCTCCTTCCAACTTTTCCTTGACCCCCATGACGTTTTCTGTCGAGGTCAAGGAAAAGTTGCAAGGAAATTAAAGCTGTTTTTTTGACTATTCGAATGCAGCCCTGCAGTAAGAGGATGAGGTTAACTGGAAGCTCTGTCTCCATGTGCTGTCAGTTAGAGCTGCAGTAAGAGGATGAGGTTAACTGGAAGCTCTGTCTCCATGTGCTGTGAGTTAGAGCTGCAGTAAGTGGATGAGGTTAACTGGAAGCTCTGTTTCCATGTGCTGTGAGTTAGACCTGCAGTAAGAGGATGAGGTTAACTGGAAGCTTTGTCTCCATGTGCTGTGAGTTAGAGCTGCAGTAAGAGGATGAGGTTAACTGGAAGCTCTGTCTCCATGTGCTGTGAGTTGGAGCTGCAGTAAGAGGATGAGGTTAACTGGAAGCTCTGTCTCCATGTGCTGTGAGTTAGAGCTGCAGTAAGAGGATGAGGTTAACTGGGAGCTCTGTCTCCATGTGCTGTGAGTTAGAGCTGCAGTAAGAGGATGAGGTTAACTGGAAGCTTTGTCTCCATGTGCTGTGAGTTAGAGCTGCAGTAAGAGGATGAGGTTAACTGGAAGCTCTGTCTCTATGTGCTGTGAGTTAGAGCTGCAGTAAGAGGATGAGGTTAACTGGAAGCTCTGTCTCCATGTGCTGTGAGTTAGAGCTGCAGTAAGAGGATGAGGTTAACTGGAAGCTCTGTGTCCATGTGCTGTGAGTTAGAGCTGCAGTAAGAGGTTGAGGTTAACTGGAAGCTCTGTCTCCATGTGCTGTGAGTTAGAGCTGCAGTAAGAGGATGAGGTTAACTGGAAGCTCTGTCTCCATGTGCTGTGAGTTAGAGCTGCAGTAAGAGGATGAGGTTAACTGGAAGCTCTGTGTCCATGTGCTGTGAGTTAGAGCTGCAGTAAGAGGTTGAGGTTAACTGGAAGCTCTGTCTCCATGTGCTGTGAGTTAGAGCTGCAGTAAGAGGATGAGGTTAACTGGAAGCTCTGTCTCCATGTGCTGTGAGTTAGACCTGCAGTAAGAGGATGAGGTTAACTGGAAGCTCTGTCTCCATGTGCTGTGAGTTAGAGCTGCATTTAGAGGATGAGGTTAACTTGAAGCTCTGTCTCCATGTGCTGTGAGTTAGAGCTGCAGTAAGAGGATGAGGTTAACTGGAAGCTCTGTCCATGTGCTGTGAGTTAGAGGTGCAGTAAGAGGATGAGGTTAACTGGAAGCTCTGTCCATGTGCTGTGAGTTAGAGCTGCAGTAATAGGATGAGGTTAACTGGAAGCTCTGTGTCCATGTGCTGTGAGTTAGAGCTGCAGTAAG